>JAWZYV010011374.1:0-600000 GCA_038373885.1 Cheiracanthium punctorium | reverse complement strand
TAGTTCCATTTGAGACACTTTATACTTAATGATAACTATATATTTACAGATTTCACAACACAGTGTTATAAAGTAAGTCTCTTTCTTTCAAATGTCAAAAATCGTTTGACAAAATAGGAGCAAATACGCCACGAGAACTGTGTGCTGACGAAGTTTGCGTGGCGGGAAACTTTCGTTACAACCTAATATTATCATTCAATACGTTATTAGTTTTGGATCGAGGTACGGAAAACTTTCTATGATGGGATATGGTATGATATATACATTATATTTTTGGTAAATGCTACTACTATAAAATAACATAGGGAAACGTTGCAAAATCACAGTGATCATAGGAGAATCGACAAGCAACACTGAGACTGACTGGTAAGTGATGTGATTCACCGTACGAACAATGTGACATTTCATTTGTCACAAGTCACTGTGTAATGACGCTGTCAAGTCACAATGATTGATGATTCTTGCCATTCTAAAGTGATGCCATAGTGATCGTGTTTGAGATTTTTAAATCTAACTAGATTGTTACAAATTGTTTACCGAATAATTTCCGGAACCATAACGAAACAATAGGATGGAATCTTGTAGAAAAATTTTATGTTTTTACTAATTTAAAAGAGAACAAATTATTGGAATTTATGAATTTGTAATATGTCACAAAGTTCACAAAATCAGTTTTATAAAAAACATGCTGCAGTTGCTGGACATCCCATAGATTTAGACTAACTAAACCAAGACCAAAATACCATGACGCAAGAACAAATCGAAACAGTCTCTGCCTCATTCAACAGTTGCTCCACAGACACCAACCAGTACATTAAATGATATGAGAGGGAGACATGATGGTTGAGAAATGACAAAAGGCATTTGTCTTCTCATTTCCATTGAAAGTTGAACTCTTAATGTGGCCAGACCTAAATCTAGATAAATCCGTTTGTGCAGATCTTGGGCAATAACACTGCAGGGATAATCTTCTAGGGCACTTAGCAGCGCACCTTGCTCATAATCTGGCGGAATCTTCCAATTGTTATTAGCATTAGTTAAAAACAGAAAGTAGACTTCAGAAGCTTGTAATTTGGAGGAAGGGGTGGTGAGAAGTTCACTAACTTCCCGCGCAAGTAGATCAGTAGTTTCGTCACCATGAACATCAGCGACTGCAAGTATACATGGCCAATCTGTGTTAGAATGGTAAATTTGGAAACGATATCCTGTTGTGACATTTCCAGGATGTGTGTCCAGTGTCCAATCCTTTAGGTACTGAATGGCACTTTTGCTGTTCCTTAATATCCATACATCGGATGAGCAAGAGTCCTAACCAAAACTCAGAGCTTCTCTAATAGCAATTAATTCCGATCAACATTGTGAATTTATTTTGAATTAAATTTGTTTTTCGAAATTCCGTGGGCACATGTATGGTCTATATACCAAATTTGATTACCATCCGTTCACCTGTTTCAGTAGTAGAAACCTGCTTACGGGAAAATATATTCATAACCACCCTGTATATGTTATTGATGTTGAGAAAAATCGATGTAAATGACAAGTGTCAGCATTTAAAAATATCCTTAGAAACATAAAAAAACTAACTATAATTTACTAGGAATTTCACAAGTAAACAATTTACTTTAGTGAAAAAATAGATTTTTTGAGTCACGAGATACACTGTTAGATATTTTCGGGTGATTTAGGACACCTAAAAATTTCTTTTTTGAAAATATACCAACACAGAAAGTTTTGATCAACAACAGATGTTTCTGATGACAGTATCAAAAGATTGAAAATATCTAATACAAAGACTCAGATAAGGGCTTTTATCTATATAAGTTTTGCATTCTAAACAAAATGGAAACTGGTTTCGCTTTTTCATTTCAGGTGAGTGTACAGGAACAAAAATTGTGAATGATAGCATTCTCAGTCATATTTTAGAATTTTATCTCACCGGTGACGTTACGATATTTTCTAGAAAAAAGAGACACTGCATTATTTTATTTATATGTTTTATTTATTAAGCTTATCGTTGGTCATTTAATTTTATTACAAATCCAATGAACATATATTATGCAAAGAATCGAATCTTGAGAAGAGTTTACAAATAATTCGGTTATTATTTATGTAGCTTATCGTAGAAATTTTAACCATCCCCACATCGATTTTGAGATTTTTATATTTGAAATAGTGTATAAGCCTTAAAGTTATCATACAAAAATCCCTATTTGCAGGTACGTCAATCTTACTCAATTTAATACAATCTTTAGTCACATTTATCACATTTTATTGCATTTTGAAATTTTATCACCTTTGAAATTCTAAGCTTTTGTCAAATTTTGATGAAATTACTCGACAATTTTTCTATTTGAACATTACGTGAGAGATTGGAAGTTCAAGGATCGGTTTAGCTATCTGTTTTAAACATTAAAAAATAATAAATAAGTAAAAAAAAATGTTCATTGTTCATGATTTTTTACCTCTCTTATCTGCATAGATGCAGCTAAAAATCCTTCACTGTAGCTAATGCAAGTGACGAAAATCATTAAATTTGTTCAAAATATCACCTTATGCAAAACGCAAAATAAAGAAGTGAAAAGAAATTAAAAGTTAGAAAAGGAGTAGCATTTTAAAATTTGTAGCAAAATTGTGTATTTCAAGGTTTAAAAGAATGTTCTATGTTGTTAAAATGTTTTTAATATTTACATAATAATAATCAAGTTGATAATATAGTTGATAATAATAAAATAATTTGGCGCTCTGTGTCTCCTTAAATTGGTCCATTGCTTATTAAAACAGTAAAACTTATTTGGTAAGGTTATGTTTCTGTCCTGCCATCTCCTGAATACATTCAATTTGGCTCAAATTTTACAACTACCTCTGAATTTCACAGCATGTACAGCATATTGATAAGAATTAGGGGCAGATTTTGTCTTTTTTGATTGAATGCGTACTCCTCTGGTTATTCTTCCAGTAAAAATGTACTTTAAATTACAGGTATTGACCAAGTTTGAAGATGTTTAATCTCCTTTATAAGTGTCAGAGATTAAAAAACAGATAAATCCCCACGCTCTTTGTATTTCAGGGTATTTTCTACATTAGCTAAATCTCAAGCATTTTTCTTCTAGTAACATTATGATTTCCCAGAACATCAATCTTTATTGTTCCATTGAATGTCTTCCTTGGAACGCTGTTTCCTTAAGTCATGATGGTTTTTCTTAAGGAATTGTAGACAACAATCTAGACAATAGATCTAGAAAATATATAAAATCAAAATTTATAAAACAAGAAGTATTTTCATTTCATTAATATACCCAAACAGACATCAGTAAATTTTCTGTCCGTTTGAACCTTAAAGTTTGTGTAAATCACTGAAACCGATTGAACACAGCATGCAGTGCCATATTATCAGCAGGGCAAACGGGGCAACTGCCCAGGGCCCACAGATTTTAGGGCCCGAAAATCTTACATCTTACTTTTTTATACTTTAACAATAAAATTACAAAGAATAAAAAAAATTCAAACGTTAAATGATTTTTTAATTATAAAGTATTGTTACGAATTTTCGGGGCAACCCGCTGCTCTGGGGCTTAAAATGGTTTAAAATTCGTATTCTACGCTTCAAATAGATAAATTTTGCTTTTTGTTACGCTTTATGTAGAACCCTCGAGAAATTGACTTTTCTGGAAACCTCTTGTACCTCCTGCGTCGGCTATTTATAGAAGCGTGTGTCGCCCCGACGATTCATTGTTGATCAAGCTTTGAGAGAGTGAATACGCTTGCTTTGTGAAGGAAGCTGTGTTTCGCGCTGTTTGTGAAGCTTTGAATTTAAGTGCTGTGTGTAAATTCTTCATTGCTGAGTCTTGAGAGACTGTTAGTGTTATTTCTCGTATATTTTCGCTGAATTCTTGTCAGTGAAAGTGTTCTATTTTGTGTGAGAAATACAGCATTCGTGAGAGTTTCTGATCTAATCGAACTGTTAAAAGCACTTTACTGCTAGATTGTGCTTGTGAATTGTGTGCAGCTGATTGTTCTACGAAGTTCTAGAAGCAATAAAGTTTGTGTTCCATCCTGACAAGTGACTTTTTACTTGAACTTTTTACACCAACTGGACTTTAGAACGACGAACCCCAGGAGTAGCAGAGTAATTCCGCAACATTTGGTGTCAGAATCGGGGTTCTAAAAAAAGACTTTAATTTTCCAGTTTATGGTTTTGACTAGACAAAAAATGGAAGAACAACTTCAAAAGCTCATGAATATGATGCAAGAAATGAAAGCCGAGATGAAAGCCGGACAAGACGAGATGAAAGCCGCACAAGAACAGATGAAAGCCGACAAGACGAGATGAAAGCGGACAGACGAGATGAAGCCGACAGACGAGATGAAGCCGCACAAGACAGATGAAGGCGGATTTAGAGAAGAAAATTGAAGCCGGATTGGTCGGACTAGAGAAGAAAGTGGAAGATGGACAAAGAAAAATAGAAACCGGATTAGATGAGTTAAAAACCGCTCACGAAGAGATGAAAACCGGGTTAGAGGAAGTAGAGAAAAGAGTGTCACTCCTGGAAGAAAGTCAAGCGAGATGCGAGGAAAGGATTGAGGAAAAGATCGATCACAAGCTAGAAGAAAAACTGGACAGTTTAGTAAAGCTGGGAAAGGTACCAGAAAACATCAGGTTGTCGTCACGCCACCCAGCAGTGAAACTAACGCCTTATGACGGAAAGACTCCCTGGGAGGCTTACAAGACCCAATTTTCAATCGTCGCCAGAGCCAATGGTTGGAGCGAGTCCGAGAAAGCTAATCAACTGGCCGCTTCCCTTAGCGGAGATGCAATTAATGTATTGCAAACTATCGGAGCGACGAAGATAGGAGATTTTGACGCCCTTGCCAGTGCCTTGGAGATGAAATTCGGAGAGAAGTGCCAGAAAGAATATAGTAGAATCCAACTTAAGTCAAGGATGCAGAGATCTGGCGAGACCCTTCAAGAGCTGGCTTCGGACATAGATAGGCTTTGTCATCTAGCTTACATGGACCACCTTGATAATGTCCGAGAAGAAATGGCGGTGCGTCATTTTATTGAAGCCATCCGTGATCCAGAAACCCAAAAGTCACTTATGTTGGAAGATTATCAGGATTTGAAATCTGCTCTCGTCTTCGCAATGAAGCTAGAAGCAGCTCAGCGGGCCGTCAGGAAAGATCGGCATGCTGTTAGAGCTGTCACGGTCCAAGAGGGAGCTGACAAAGACACGGAGAGCGTCGAGAACAGGTTGAAGAGAATTGAAGATTTCATAGAACGAAAATTAAGATCCGATAGAACGAGAGATGGCCCAAAGAAAGTGAAATGCTGGAAGTGTGGCGTCGAAGGCCATGTACAAAAGCATTGTGGTCGAAAGTCTCATGACCAGCAAGAGAACACTAAGATCATGAAAGAGGGAAACTAGGAGGTGGCCATCTCGCGGGGCGGAGGTTGCCAGATAGTCAAGAGCCCCACCTAAAAGTCTTGCAGATTTCATCAGTGAATGGCGGCAGTAATGGACTCTTCGTACTGGGATATGTTAATGGTTCCCCATGCCACATGGTGATTGATACTGGAGCGAACGTAACCATCATAAGGACGGATCTGGCCAAGAAATTAAATTTAAAGATTATCTGGACTCCGCCCTCGCTGACCCTCCAGACTGTGACAGGTGACAAGATCGAAGTGGGCGGAAAAGCGCAAGTAGAAATCACGTTTGGGAATGCCAGATACGACCATGTGGTATATGTCGCCAATATTACAGACTCTTTTATTCTCGGACTGGACTTTTTAAAATCACACAAATTTAATTTGGACTTTAAGAATAATGAGATTCGTTCAGATTCAGAAGAAATAGCTGCGTTCGATATTAGAAATGAAACTGTTTTGCCTGTTCAGCAAATAATAGCCCAGACTGATATCACTCTACCTCCCAGAACTGATTCAATAATTTCTGGAACAGTGAAAGAAAGCAATAAATTCCGTTTTGGGTTAATCGAACACCCAAGCAATAGTGATTCCATCAGAGGAGTACTTGTGGGAGCAACACTTGTGGACTTGTCGAGAACAGAAATTCCAGTTAGAGTAGTAAATGTGACGGACAAGTCGAAGGTGATAAAGAAAAATGAAGTGTTGGCGACATGCACTCCTGTTACCTGCATTAATAAGAACATCAACCAAACGACAGCTAAATCTTCCGAGTGCCTGACGAAGGAATTATTACAAGACGTGGAGTTAACGGCAGAACAGAGAAGCGCTGCAGAGAAAGTAATAGCTGAATTTGAAGACCTCTTCTCTCGTACTTCCGGTGACTTTGGCCGTACGAGGTTAACGCAACATAGAATAGACACAAGCAGCCATTCTCCCATCAAGCAACATCCTAGGCGGCTGCCGTTTGCTAAGCAAGAAGAGGTGAGCAGACTTTTAGAGGAGATGCAGCGGGATGACGTCATCGAGCCATCGACTAGTCCCTGGGCCTCGCCAATTGTTTTGGTCCGAAAGAAGGATGGTTCCACCCGGTTCTGTGTTGACTACAGACGTCTGAATGACATTACCAAGAAAGACAGCTACCCTCTTCCCAGGATAGACGACACTTTGGACACTTTATCGGGAAACGAATGGTTTTCCACTCTGGATCTGAAAAGTGGTTACTGGCAAGTGGAAATTCATCCCGACGACCGTGAAAAGACTGCGTTCACCACGGGACAAGGATTATGGCAGTTCAAAGTTATGCCTTTTGGACTCTGCAACGCACCTGCTACATTCGAGCGACTAATGGAGACAGTGTTGAGAGGACTTTCCTACGAAGCATGTCTCGTTTATTTAGACGATATCATCATCGTCGGAAGGACTTTCGAAGAGCATCTCGAGAACATTCGAAAGGTACTACAGAAATTAAAAGAAGCAAACTTGAAACTAAGTCCATCGAAGTGCAATTTGTTTCGTCGGGAAGTACGTTACCTCGGGCACATAATATCCGCCCACGGAGTCCGAACCGATCCCGAAAAGACGTCCGCAGTCCAGAACTGGAGTCGTCCCGAGAATATCCATGACTTAAGAAGTTTTCTCGGTCTGTGTACTTACTATCGAAAATTCGTGAAGGGCTTTTCTCAAATTGCAAGACCTCTTCACAAATTGACCGAGACTGGACAGAAATTTCTATGGACTGAGGAATGTGAGGACGCATTCAACGAACTGAAGACGGCTTTAACATCTTCGCCGATCCTGTCGTATCCTCACCCTGACAAGCCATTTATCCTGGACACAGACGCAAGTAAGGAGAGTGTTGGAGCAGTTTTGTCCCAGGAGATAGATGGCCAAGAACACGTCATTGCTTACTGGAGCAAATGCCTTTCAAAGGCAGAACGTAACTATTGTGTTACGAGAAAGGAACTTCTTGCTATCATTAAAGCCGTGGAGCACTTCCATCATTACCTGTACGGCCGAAAGTTCCTGCTCCGAACGGACCATGCCTCTTTAACCTGGCTTCTAAATTTCAAGAATCCAGAGGGCCAAATAGCCAGGTGGATACAGCGATTACAAGAATATGACATCGAGATACGTCATCGGAAAGGGTCATCTCATGGAAATGCAGATGCTTTGTCGAGAAGGCCCTGCATAGACAGTTGTCGCTATTGCTCCAGGGCAGAGAAAAATTACCATCTGAAACATCCCGTTGTCCGCCAAGTTACATCATCGGCACCATCTCAAGATCCCTGGAGTGACGAAAATGTTCGGGCGGACCAATTAGCAGACAGCGACATCAAACCTATTGTGGAATTTATGGAAAAATCCAGCGCTAAGCCCAGTTGGCAGGAAATATCATCTTACAGTCCGGCAACAAAACAGTACTGGGTTTTATGGGATTCGCTTCGCCTGAGGAATGGAGTCCTGTATCGTAAATGGGAGTCGGACGACGGCAAGATGCTCCGATGGCAGTTAGTACTCCCTCGCTCGAGGATTCCGAAGGTTCTAGAAGAACTTCATAATGGCTTAACTGGAGGCCATTTTGGCGTGATGAAGACCCTGCAGAAAGTTCGCGAGCGCTTCTACTGGGTTAGGGCTCGAGGCGACGTCGAAAAGTGGTGTCAAGCTTGTGACGCCTGTGCCGCCCGTAAAGGCCCGAAGAAACGAAGCCGTGGAAGACTACATCGTTATAATGTAGGAGCGCCTTTTGAGAGGATTGCCCTCGACATCCTGGGACCTCTTCCGCGAACTTCGGATGGCAACAAATACATCCTAGTTGTCATTGACTACTTCTCTAAATGGCCCGAAGCGTTTCCTATTCCCGATCAAGAAGCTACGACCGTAGCAGAGGTACTGGTGCAAGAATGGATTTCCAGATATGGAACCCCTCTGCAACTTCATTCCGACCAAGGAACGAACTTTACCTCTGCAGTCTTTAAAGGACTATGCCAACTTCTCGGAATGGACAAAACCCAGACTACGCCTTTACACCCACAATCCGACGGCATGGTGGAGAGGTTCAATCGTACAATTTTGAACAACCTCTCGCTCCTGGTATCTAGGAATCAAGAGGACTGGGACAAGAAACTCCCCCTCTTCCTGCTGGCCTATAGGAGTGCCGTCCATGAGACTACCGGCTTCACACCTTCCCAGATGCTGTTCGGCAGAGATCTTCGTCTTCCCGCCGATCTAGTGTTCGGCCGCCCTCCAGATGCGCCTTCATCGCCAGAGGAGTACGTGGAAAACCTTCGGGCACGGTTTGAAGATGTGCATCATTTTGCTCGGGAGCGGATCAACCTGAACACGGAAAAGATGAAGACTCGCTACGACACGAAGGCTACGGGACACGAGTTCAACGCAGGTGACAAAGTTTGGCTATGGAATCCTACTCGACGGAAAGGCCTGTCTCCGAAGCTGCAATCGCCGTGGGACGGTCCTTACACAGTCCTAAACCGGCTGAATGACGTCATCGTACGGATTCGTAAGTCACCAAACTCGAAGCCAAGAGTTGTACATTACGATCGGCTAGCCATCTACCGCGGTTGTAATTAGCTCAGACTATGGTCACTATGGCGTAATTCCTCTTTTCTTTCATCTCTCATTCCTTTCCTGTCTTTCTCTTCTCTTCCTCTTTCTTCAACTCTCTTTCTCTCACTACTTACGCCATGTTTAGTGTACATATTTGTAATATATTGGTTTTTACTAATGTGTATTTGTTTATTACATTGATTACTTATTACAGTGTAATTATTTATTATGATGATTATTTATTTATTAATGTGTATTTGCTTATTGTGCTATTGATTATTTGCTTGAATTATGTTGTTAAGATCTTGTTAAGTGTTACACAGTGTAGGTATTTGTGTGACCTCCTAACTAGGGATTGTACTGCCCGGGACGTGCAGTCCTTGGGAAGGGGGCAATGTTACGAATTTTTGGGGCAACCCGCTGCTCTGGGGCTTAAAATGGTTTAAAATTCGTATTCTACGCTTCAAACAGATAAATTTTGCTTTTTGTTGCATCAAAATCGGCCAATTAGAACCGGAGATACGGAGGTTTCGCTTTCCCATATGTTTTTCTATGGGCTTCTAGAAATCTCGAGAAATATTAGTCCTAGAGCTTAGATCTCTTCACTTTTGAGGACTTATTTTTGGCGCCAAATTTGGCGATATTTCGCCAAAAGTCGCCAAGCTTGGCGACTTTTTGGTCATTTGGCGCGATTTTCCCAATGGGGCCTGGAAGTTGTTTTTCCTGCATTAAAAACGCATAATAACCTAACATTTCTCTTCTATGACGTAATCAAAATTCACGCTTTATGTAGAACCCTCGAGAAATTGACTTTTCTGGAAACCTCTTGTACCTCCTGCGTCGGCTATTTATAGAAGCGTGCATCGCCCCGACGTGTCAGTTCGAGTTGAACTCAATGCTGTGAAGAGCTCGAGTACGCTTGTGTGATGATAGTGATAGAAGCTGTGTTTTCGCTTGCTTTGTGAAGCTGTTTTTAAGTGCTGTGTGTAAATTCTTCATTGCTGTGTCTTGAGAGACTGTTAGTGTTATTCCTCGTATATTTCCGCTGAATTTTGCCTGTGAAAGTGATCTATTTTGTGTGAGAAATACAGCATTTGTGAGAGCTTCTGATCCAAGCGGATTGTTAAAAGCACGTTACTGCTAGATTGTGCTTGTGAATTGTGTGCAGCTGATTGTTCTACGAAGTTCTAGAAGCAATAAAGTTTGTGTTCCATCCTGACAAGTGACTTTTTACTTGAACTTTTTACACCAACTGGACTTTAGAACGACGAACCCCAGGAGTAGCAGAGTAATTCCGCAACAGTATGAACAATGAAAATTACTCGAATTTACATTTGTGTGTGTAAATTAATTTAAGCATATTTTTAATTCGTCGAAATGATCTGTATTCGATATAGCATACCAATATGTAGGAAAATAACTAAACACATTTTTTAAAGAGTATTCTGAATGTTAAAAGATAGTAAAATTTTTGAACTATTTGTTATTTTAAGAAATATTTACAAAAATGACTGTTTACAAAAAGTGGTTGTATTCCATACATGTTAGCAACTGTGATATAGCATTTCGATGTAACGTTTAACTATCTGTTTCTTTGACATCGTGTAACTGTATTCGTTTATTTCAGATTACTTAAAACAAAACTTGTGTTTGGAAGGGGTAAGATAGTTAAAAACTGTCAGTATAAACCAATCATAATCTCTTTTTTTTAAATGGGATATTATTGCAAGGGGGGCAATTTTTTTCTTCTGCCCAGGGCCCACAGTTGTCTTTATCGGCTTTGACAGCATGTTCTTTCCATTCAAGAGCCTTACGATGCAGAAATGTGAATCACTAAGAAAAGTTAGAACTGAAATTGTTACAAATTTGAGGTCTGCCTCCCTCCTCGAAAAATTTCTAACAGCGCATTACATAACATTCAAGAAATATGTTTAAAAGAGCAAGCTGACTCTAGCAATTGTGGCGTATTTAATTTAAAACAAGAGAGTAATATATATTTATTATTTAGTTTTCTAGTAGCATTTACCCTTTAAAAATTGTCTTGGCGTTGCTTCATTTTAAACGACAAAAAGCAATTTTAAACAAAGCAACACATTAACTATGCACTTTTATTATATTTTAATTTTAGTAAGTTTTAGTAAAGCAACAAATTTATTATTCAAGATTCTCACAGTTTGTAATTTTGCCCGTTGAAAATAATTCAGTCCATTAATATTTTTATTCCATGTTTAGAATAAATAGCCCGTATTTATACGCGGAATTTTCCATAATTTTATACATATTTTTACGTCATGAATTTGTTATGTAATATGCATTTTGAATCGAATGGAAATCATTTTCTGTTTTTTTCGTTTATATGATCTTCAGAAGGCACAAACGTTCTAAGTAATAAATCTGTCGGTTATAATATATAGAAACGGAATGGCTAAACTAGTCACGTATATTTTTATTTATAGAAAATCTAAAAAAAATGATTGATTCAATAATACCTGTCTAGTGATTTAATGCTAAAATACCGAATTTTACTGCTCAGTACTCGAATATGACGGGGAAATGAACAAATAAGTATCAAATATGATCATTCAAATATGGCATATTCAATCATTATTTTCACATATATTTGATATTTTAAATTATTGAAATAAAATTAGGGTTAGATGAGGTAATTATTACCAGCAGAATTCCTAAGAAATCTTTAAATAATAAAGTTTAGCAAAAAAGTATTTATAAAGCTTATTATGTATTTTTCATGATAGGCGTACTTCATCATTAATATTAAGTATTTTAAAGATAGAAACAATTGAAAATCAAACATCATGTCTAAATTTTCAATAAACGGAATTAACGGTTCCTTATTTAAACTTATTTGGCTCATAAGGAACCTTTTCCAGGCAAACTAATTCATATTAAAAGTATGTTGGGAATACATTTAAGAGCTTCCGACCTGTTTTATTTTTTCTAGCCCAGTTAAATATTTTTTAATTCATGGGCATAATTACTCAACTGTTTTTTAAAAAGCGGCGTAACTAGGACTATGTTTGAAAACCTAGCACGAAAAATGGGGAAAAATAATTTAAAATATTATATTTATTTGTTAAATTTAACTTAAAAGTATCTTATAAAATGGAAATTTTGCTACTGATTATTTTACTTATTACTTGTTATTTGTATAGCGTCTATACTGATTATTTTACTTATTATTTTGACTTAAAACTTATTGTCCTGGACTGTGAACAAACCCAAAAGTATTTCGAAGACATTAAAAATGTGCCAAATAACAGCTTGCAATAAAAATAAATTAGACACATAATGAGAAAACTTAATTTAGACTATGGACATTTCTTTCGAACAGTCACTTTTCTCTTTTAGTTTGAGTGACTGTTTTAAAGCAGTTTCGCATTACGTCACAGTCCATTCCTAGAGAACAGTCGTCATATGAAAATGTAATTTTATAATTCTGAATGGGGATATGTCACTTGGAAAATATTGGAGTTCATCTGCCGTTATGAGGGTTATACAGTTCTACTGTAAAACTATTGTGTCACTGAAAAAAAAAAAAAAAATGTCTTGATAAACAACATACGAGGAACAGTTTCTGTTTTTAAATCGTATTAAGCGTTTATTTTGTTTTGTTTTTTTCTTAAAAGATTAGCATTACTTTGTACATTTTTTTTTTCAATTTTTCAACAATTCTTGCAATTAGTAATTTTCTTTTTATAAAAAGAGAGACTTTCAACATACCTTGGCAACAAGAAGCCATTGTGATTCAATAAATAAAAACTGTAACCGTATTGCGGAGCATGTATCAGTATTTTAAGAAGTGGCGTAGCCAGAAATTTTTCATGGGGGGGGGGGGGTTACGACTACTGCATCTGACGTAAGTGCATACGTATGTGTGATAAGGGATTGAATAATATACATTTTGTATGGCAAAAAATTTCTCATGGGGGTGTAGGCCCCCTATCCCCTCCTCTTGGTTACGCCACTGAAACAGGGTAACTCTAATCTATACCAAAAACAAGAATAGTAGTCTTAATTCCTCCAAAGTTGTGAGCGTAAGTATCAAGTTGTCATAATTACTCCCCCCCCTCCGATTTTGTGACGGTACTTATGAGCACCCCCCTTAAATTTCAAGCAAATAATCTTACAGATAGAAAATTTTTTTAGGTGTTCTTTAAAGGTGAAAATATTCCCTTAATTAATTAACACAATATTTTCCCTATAATTAAAAGAATTAAAAATTCACAAAGATGAAATTTGCAAAAAGTAAGCATAAATACCCCACCTAAAATTATGTGTTTGAATCCATTAAAACAACGTAAAAATAATTACACAGTTTAAATTTTTGCACATCATTTCATTTCCTTTTTCCAGAGATTTAAATCAATGCTTATACTTTCTTTCACTAAAGCGTTTAGGTTTTAAAATTATACAAATAAGAAATAATTATGTTTCGAAGTATTGCAGAGATTTACAAAACGAACTTTGTCAGAAACGTTAAAAAGAAAACATGTCATTTACTAGCAAGTACAGAATATATATCTATATCTGTACAAAATTAAATGTTCTTAAAAAAAGAAAAAGAAAACCTCACTCTACTAAACGCTTTCAGAATAAATGTTAATAACTTAACAAAAAAATAAAATATTGCATGCTTTTAAATCTACTATTCTTCGAAGATGTTTGCTTATTAGATTTATTTTTTTTAACTACAATTATTCTTAAAGCTTGTGAATTTCTTGAGAACTTTCAGAAAATCTACAATAATCATTATGTATTTTTTTTTTCAAACATTACAGAGTTTAAACTACTAAATATGTTCAAACAAAGTATGCAATCAAATATAATTGTTCCAGATTTTCCGTAGTTTATCTTCATCATCCTTTTTTAATTACCTTATTTTCAGTCAATATTTAAATAGGTCGTTTTTTCCCTCTTCAGTGATGCAGACAAATTTATTTTTGTCATCACACATCATTTTCAAATACTCTTTTAGAATACTCTTAATAATTTACCAAATGTATTTCAGTATTTTTAATGGATGTCAGAAACGTACTTTTAGAAAAATGAAAATGTGCGTCATGCATGAATAAAAAGCAAAAAGTACAGAGAATGCATCAGTTATAAAATTATTTACAAACCATTTGACTTATTTACATACAGAGTACAGGATCACGGTGTGATGTTAAAAATAAGTCCCTGCCTTCATAGAAGACAGTCGTGCTCAGTGTTTTAACTGACACTTTGCATTCAAAATATAGATTGCTAAGAAAATGAAAATCTTTTCAAACTGTCAACCATGGAACAATCCTCAAGCATGGACAATAAGTAAAATGCCATTTTTTAAAAATTTACCATTACATAATGCATACTCATGAGGGCTCAAAAAATCTTTACAAAATTTTTACACGCCCTATCGGGAATGTTAATAATAATAAAAAGAAAAAATACATGCCCGATTAAAATTTTTACATGCCCAAATATCTGTAATTGCATATTAAAGAAAACAGTAACACATACTCAAATTATAATGTAATACTACACACATATCATGAGGGTCACATAGTGACACGAGAATCCTTTACTCTTTAGTAAATCATTTCCCGTAAAAATTGTCAATTATTTGTAAAATTATCAAGATTATTATCGACAGCAATGATACCTGCTGAAAAATGGAACATACGATGGAAATACATTGTTACAGAAGAACAACTGGATAGACTGCCCATTGCGGGGGAAAAAAAAAAAAAAAAAAAAAACCTGTCAGAAGTGGGATTCGAACCCACGCCCACAGAAGTGGACTGCGACCTGAACGCAGCGCCTTAGACCACTCGGCCATCCTGACACACCACCAAGCTCCGTACTTTACGACGATAAAACAAATTATCTAACAACAGCTGAAGATGATAAAGCTGAAGTTTTGATAAGGTCTGCAGGAAGTAGAGTTGAAGTCAAAGCAGTGGCGTAGCGTACAAACAGGGAACCCTCCCACACAGCAAGTTCAGTGACCTATCACTTTTATATGCGTTTTAAGGGACCGATTTAAAATCGCGTATAACTGAAAGGGTCTTATTTTCTAGCTCTATCTAAATTATGATCAACAAAACATTTGAAAAAAATTATGCCCAATATTTTTTTTCAATTAAAAAAGTAATATTATAGGCTGAATCCTAGTTTATGGTGCTTCTTCGCCAAGGAGGCGATAACTGGTATATTCTGGCAACCTTGGCGACTTTAGTTTGCGTTCTGGCAACCATGTGGAAATCCGCCATTTTGTTTCTGTAGTCCGCGTTTTTGCCTCTGACGGGACTCTTATTTGTTTACATTATTAAATTTATTCTACTAAAAAGAGAAGGGGGGGTTGAGGGGGGCACAGCCCCCCCTCACATAAACAGTAATTAAGTTTCACTTAACCGAATCTATAAGTACATGTAAGCACTTGTGAGATGTTTTAGTCAATGTTGTTAGTATTGCTTTACATGAGTTACGTCGTTTCGTACAATTTAGTTTAAGTTTTAATTCAAAAATATAATGTACGTATATTTTCCTTTTACAGATGAAAAGCTTTAATCATACTAACATTCCTTTATCAAAATGTCATCAAAACTGTTTTTGTTTGGGCAGCGTTTGTAATACAATATTTTCTAACTCATTAAAATATGTAATTGTATTTGAAATTAAGTCATTAATTTTACAGATAATGCTTTTAACAGATACGGCTTTTAAATCTGTAGCGTAAGATGAGACAGAATGATCAATTGCATCATTACCATCTTATTTATCATCATCTTCACCCGTAACTCATCAAAAGCAGTAACAATGCCATAGTTTTCTTGATATTTTATTTTTAACAACATTCCCACCATTCGCATTTTTTAACCCTTTGTGGCGCAACCCTTTCCCAATGCTGCAAAAAGGGCAGCCGTTGCCATCGCTCGACTTAACTACCAGCAAGATGGCAGACGATCGAAACGTTCATCGCGTGCCACAGATCTAGAGACCCTTTTTTGACGCAGCTGGCTATATATTTTTTATGCTATTTTTTCAATGAATTAAATAATTATTTTTGTTCTTTAACTTAATGCTATCTTGTCTTTGAAGTCATTAATTTAACATGTTGGCATTAAAAAAATATTAATTATATCGATTTTTAATTTTGACGGGGGAAAGGGGGCTTAATCTTGAAAAGGGTTAGATTTCTGAAACTTGCAATACTTTTGGCCAGCGAACTGTAAGACTTTTGTAAAGACCTGAAAGTTTACGCACAGTGGAAAAAAAAACAAAAACAAAAAGAAATGAAAACACCTCTTCTGACGATGTGACAGCAGCTACTGAAGTAAAAATTTCGTAGGTGACGTGTGATGTGTCGCTACTTCAGAAAATTTGTCGTCTCGCGTCATTCAGCGGATCATGTCAAAACTAAAGCAATTTGGAAAACGTGTCTCAATGGAAAAATGTGTCTTGGGCTCCTTTATTCTACAACCGTTTTTCCACATGTTTTGCCACATAACATTTGAAAAGTGGAGTGAAAACCGATAACGAGTTGGGCGAAATAGTATTTTTGCCCTTCATTACAAAATAACGCGTGAGAGTAATCTAGCATTCATTTCTTTTAATTGTAACAGCTTTTGTAAAGTGTGCATTAGAGATGAGTTCGGGCCCATTTTTTGAAGCCCGAGCCCGCCCGAGCCCGAAATTTTAGCTAAAGATTAAAAAAAATTCAATTACCCCATTGATAGAATACAATAAGTTTTGCCGTTAGTGCAAATTAAAGACAAATAGAGTTGCAAACTCTCAATGCACTTTCTACTTCTTTATATCCATGTTTATCAAATAATGTCCGATCTCTTGACTAACTAAGCATAAGCAATATAAGTAGGGATGGACGCGAGACGAAAAATTGGCGTCTCGCGTCTCGCAAAACAGCCGAAAAGCTTGTCTCGTCTCGCAAAAATCCCTATATCATAATGTTAAAAATGTCTGTCTCGTCTCGCAAAAAAGCTGTAAATCTCTGTCTCGTCTCGCAAAAAGTCGTCTCGCGTCCATCCCTAAATATAAGCCACCGTTCTGAAATACCCAAAGAGCTTCACGCACCTTCTAGGCGCCCGTGCTGCTATTTTTTTTAATAAGTACTTTTATTGTCCCCATTAATCCCTTTTTAAAATCTGTTTCAAGGAGCATGTTCAATAAAGGTGAAATTTTTCACGAGCCCGAGCCCGAACGCAATTGTGAATTACAGAGCCCGAGCCCGGTTCGGGCCCGGGCTCGGGCTCGGGCTGAGCCCGTCTCATCTCTAGTGTTCATCCGATTATTTTTCTTAGAGTGTGTTATAGAGTGTTTATATAGAGTGTTTTATAGAGTGTTTAACACCTTCACATACACTCCTGTAACTATACCACTCAAATAAGCAATGTTTTCAAATTTAATTTAGTTCCTGGCTGATAAAGGAATGGAATTTCTAATAACAGCATGACAGCGCCTATCCGACTTTCTCGGAACTATCCATTTGTATTAAAGGAGTTCGGGATTCCTCACAGAATGTTTGCCCAAGCGTGCTCAACACAGTTTCAGTTTTGTCACATATTATTTCATATAACTCCCTCCTGAATTGGTTACGTCAAATGACTCCTACCAAAAATGCACCCAAGTTATCCGTTAACACTAACACGGCAAGAGCATTCTTTAGACAAATTCATGTTTATTGGGAGAAACGTTTCGTTAGGTTAATTTTAAGAACTCATTTCGAATGGATTGGTAAATCTGTTTATCTACGGAAAATGGGTATTTTCCGCTTTTATAAAAGTAATTCTCAATAGGGATGCTATATTTTACTAGTTTATTTTATTGCAGTCCATGCTAAGATTCCCAAAGCTTTTACATTTAAAACTACTTTTTTACATTATACGTTCGATAAATATAGCTATTTATGAAGTACGCCAGTAAAAGAAAATGTAACCTAAAAATTTACCAAGAAACATCATAAGTTATCTAAATGAAACAGTCTTTAAATCATTAATAACATGTCTTTTCTCTACGCCGGAATGTCTATTTTCTAGAGGCAGGAACTTAAAACTCAGATCATTAGGAAATATATATGAAATTCGATGATGAATATGCTTGCATTTCTATATACTTCATTATACTGCATTTGTAGTTAATAGGAAAACTAATTTTCTCTCTTTCTAACAGCAATGGATTTGCATTCAGGATGCCATCATTATTATTAAGATTATATGAAATCAAGTAACATTATCTCATGCCTTTAAATATAGTATTTGGAAAGTTAGAATGCGCGCAAAATAAAAAAATATATCGCAATCATCGTTATTTTATCTAAAAAGTAAAAAATAATTTCACTGCATTCTTTGCAAAGGCTCGTTTCCGAAAAACAATATTTTTTAGCGTAATTTACCAAAGTTTCATAAGATTATAATAATAATATTTTAAACTAGCTGAAGTACCCGTCGTTGACGGGTTAGTACTGAATGCAAATTTCTAAAAGCAAGAACTTTCGTCAGCATTGTTGGAGTACACAGAATGGATGTAGTATGTTGCCAAAGTAAAGAAAGCGAAATTATAATTATTATGTATTGTTAAAATATTACAGGTTAGAGAGTAACTAAGTAATATCATTTCATTCGCTTTAGTCGTAATTATGGGATGCGCGAACGAATATTTACACATATTCAAATAATTTTCGCAAAATCTCAAAATCTAATCAACATTTTTTGAAAAATTGGAAGCCTAGAATTTAAACTGAGTGACAACCTATCGTGTCACCCAATTTTGTTTAATTCTCTGCTGTCTTTATTTCGTGATGCTGGAACAAACATTTTAGCATTTTTTAACGATTTTCACAAAATCTCAAAATGTAATCAAAATATTTCAAAAATTCAACACCTATAAATTAAGATTAGCAACTACCTATCATATCAACAAATTTCGTATTAGTCGTTATTACGCAATGCTTGAAAAAATATAACCGCATTTTGGGAGAATTTTCACAAAATCTCAAAATCTAATAAAAAGTTTAAAAAATTGGACACCTATACTTTTTGTTGAACAACAACCTATCATGTGACCAAATTTCATATCATTCGCTTTAGTCGTTATTACGTAATGTGTGAACAAAAATTCACTCAGTTTGAAACATTTTCGCAAAATCCCAAAATCTCATCGGTTTTTTTTTAGATGCTTATAGTTTAAGGTGACCACCTATCATTTCACCAAATACCATTTTTTCACCTTTGCAGTTATTACGTGATGTACGAACACAATACGCAGTGTGAAACAATTTTCGCAAAATCTCAAAATCTAATCAAGATTTTTTTTTAATTCGACGCCTATGTTTTAAGTTGAGTGATCACCTATCATGACACCTAATTTCATATCATTCGCTTCAGTCGTTTTTACGTGATGCTTGAATACAAATTTACGCTGCTTGAAAGGATTTTCGCAAAATCTGAAAATTTAATCAAGATTTTTTAAAAATTCGACGCCTATGTTTTAAGTTGTGTGACTATCTATCTTGACACCCAATTTCATATCATTCGCTTCAGTCGATTTTACGTGATGCTTGAACACAAATTTACGCAGTTTGAAAGGATTTTCGCAAAATCTCAAAATACAATCAAGATTTTTTAAAAATTCGACGCCTATGTTTTAAGTTGAGTGACTATCTATCTTGACACCCAATTTCATATCATTCGCTTCAGTCGATTTTACGTGATGCTTGAACACAAATTTACGCAGTTTGAAAGGATTTTCGCAAAATCTCAAAATACAATCAAGATTTTTTAAAAATTCGACGCCAATGTTTTAAGTTGAGTGACCACCTATCATGACACCCAATTTCATATCATTCGCTTCAGTCGTTTTTACGTGATGCTTGAATACAAATTTACGCAGCTTGAAAGGATTTTCGCAAAATCTGAAAATTTAATCAAGATTTTTTAAAAATTCGACGCCAATGTTTTAAGTTGAGTGACTACCTATCATGACACACAATTTCATATCATTCGCTTCAGTCGTTTTTACGTGATGCTTAAACACAAATTAACGCAGTTTGAAACGATTTTCGCAAAATCTGAAAATCTAATCAAGATTTTTTAAAAATTCGACGCCTATGTTTTAAGTTGAGTGACCACCTATCATGACACCCAATTTCATATCATTCGCTTCAGCCGTTTTTACGTGATGCTTAAACAAAAAAAGCGTCACGGACAGAATGACAGAATGACAGAAGGACAGAATGACAGAATGACAGACAGACAAACTTTTTTTTGAGGGTCGCATCGGATTCCCGGGTGCTTGAAACGGATAGAAATCGCAAAATTTTTGAATTCCAAGAAATGTACAGACAAAAGTCTAATTTTATTTATATAGATTAGGATGACTAGCGATAAATTTAAATCCTAAATTTCTCATTTTGAGAAAATCAGGAACTAAACATACATGTTAAGGTTTACTTATGAGATATGACTCATGTTAAACTTCCTGTAACTCAAGTTTTCAGCAAGATAGTAGCAAAATTTAAATTAATTTAGAAAGCCTCAGATTTGATAACAGGCTTAAAATAGAAATTGGACTTTTGTGAAAAAGTTTTGTATTTTAAAGGTAGGCAGGTACCTAAATTAGACTCCATCATAAAAGCTGTACTAAAGTCGGGAAAGTAACGCTGGTCTACGCCGGTCACTGTCAGATCAACGCTACTGAGCAACGTTGTACAGCGTTGTGGAATCTTCGCCAATGCGTATTTGCAACGATTAAATTTGAAGATTAAACCAAGACTAGAAATAAAGATTATCTTTCCTACACGGAGATTTTGCAAAGTTTTGGTAAGGGTATTATCTAGTAATATCATATTAATGATAAAAATATCCTAAAAAAATTTCACCATTTGTTAGTATATGATGACGTAGTTACTGTTAGTCAGTTAATTAACCATTCAATGCCTCTGTAAAATATACGCAAGTGGTTCAAAATTAAGGTAACAAGAGCTCTCAAGGGTGCATATATACCCCAAGCAAATGAAGTTCCATGTCTAGGTACAACAGACGATCACAGAAATCAAATAGCACAAGATGGCCATTAGATGTCACGTGATATGCTACAGGGCTTTGGATGAAACGTATTACAGCATCCTCTCTACAGCCCGTATCTCGCACACGGTGATGTTTATCTCTTCGGAACCTTTGAAGAAGCACTCGGCAAAACGACATTTCCTGTTCAGGACACCGTCGGTAAGTGCCTTATAGACCGTTGCCATGGTTGCTTCAACGCCGGTTCCGATTGATTGGCATAAAGATGGAACAAAAAATGCTTAGAAGCCAGTAGAGGTTGTGTTGAAAAATAATCTGTACCAAATTACCTGCAATGCTTGTGTATCTCTTGGATTTCGTGAATAAACTGTTTGGTTAAACGACTTGTTACTTTACCTTTCGAGCTACCCTCGTAAAATGGTCTTGCACTACTTTCAAACAAAACCGTTCATATCTGTTTTTCTGTGTGGCATTTATGTAACACCTGTGGAATATTTTTTAAATTGCCCAGTTTCCCAACTGGAAGTTAGGAAATAAGCTTGCCTAACCTCTTTGTTAGGATTTCACCATTCAAGATGGATAACGTATATTAATGGCAATATTAATTCAACAGTTTAGGAAGAAACTTATGGTATTTTGACTGTTTTCTATAAAGGTTATTTTGATATGTTTACTTTTTAGGTAACACATTGTTTTTACTTTTTATTAAAATATTTTAAAGAAAGTAGCTTTTTGCTAACTATGTTGACTTCGTCATTGCTTAAAAAACTATGTTGCATGAGCATTATTGCTTATCTATTTTACGACGATATATTTAATGAAAGTATTTTGTTTTAACTAATTAATAGAAAAGGAAGATTTAGTCTGAGGGGTAGGTGATTCAATCTTCAGATCTATCCCATAAAAGTTATTGCGCGAATTCGAAAAACTATTTCAGGTGCTATTCCGTTTAATGATTTTTTTTTCGTTTTAGTGTTTAAGGGCGAACCAATGCCCGACTGGATAATACATCCAGTATTGGAAGATTGCTGAATTGTAGAGGCCCAAGGCTCTGGCCTACCTTCTAGTTTACCATATGCTCTGGCCTACCTTCTAGCCTACCATAGGCTCTGGCCAAGGCTTCTGACCCAACGGTCTGGATATTCGGGCGGTTATTTCCAGACACGTTAAAACCCATTAAGAAGTCCTCCGCTCAATGTATTCCTCTCTTCGACAGGTATCCCTAGTGTGCATTGCTTCACAATATCAGCAACAGAATTTAATGTCAGTGGTTTTCAGATATTCTTACAGATGTCATCACCTTAGGCTTGTGAATGCTAGATTTTAGAAAACTAGAATTTTAATCCTTTATTTGATAGAATTATAGGTTTGGTGTATCGAAGTAAAGTGTTACTTCAAAAAAGCATATTTTTGCTGCCACTTCTTTTACGAAAATAGCTTCACCAGCACACATTTATCTGACCTTACATGTAACGTACGTGTAATAACTAAGTTTGAATCCCAAATTAATGAACCCATCAATTAAGAACATAGCCTGTGTATTTCCCATGACAATGAGGTGAAATATTTTGCGGTGCTAAATAAGTCAGTCTGCCAAGGATTGTGCATAAGAATATGTGTAGAACTATTTTAATGGCAACCTAAATAAGAAATGATTATCAATTTTGCGCATGCGCTAATCGACAAAGAATTAAACGTCACCGTTTGTGACAAATATCCATGCTGTTCCCAAGTTATCTACCAAATGTTCAGTAAATGATTATATCTTTATTCATTTGCATATTTCAGGAAAATTAATAAATCATACGGTCTTTTCAATTGATAAGTTCATGAACTCGTTTAAAATATTTTTTTTTTCTTAAAGAAAAAATTTCTTTACCTAATTGTAATTTAGTGTGCAAACTACACTATGTCTCTAATTACACTTATTAAATGAATTCGTGAAGTTTAAATGGCTATCTACGTCTTGAAAAAATTCTCTGAGAATCCACCTAGGGAAAAAATGCATTTTTTTGTAAAAATATAATTTGTGAACTTCTTTTTTTCTTTTCACTTCCGATAATCACTGTGAAGGGAGCAGTAATGCACTGGAAGATGAGTTTATGGCCCCCAACTGAATAATTCACCTTTCAGCTATTATAAGAAAAATGGAAAATCGGTGTATGGGATTCGTTAAAATAATATTTTTTTTCTGTAACAAGTTTTATCAATCATAAATGAAAATATGTTACAGAGTAAAATATTTTTATGTCTGTCATTAACTGTTTCAGGTATAGGGAAAAAATATTGTGAACTTCAAATATTACGTAACACGTATTTGTTCAATAAGTTTGATTTAACTAAAAATCTACGCATTAATTAATGACATTATGATGATTAATATGTCATTAAATTGTCTTTTAGATTTTAGTTCGAATATCTGCAATTTTACCTCTGTGTATGAAGGAATGCAAGTATTGCGATCGTGAAAAATTTCCGTATTCATATTTTGACCAATGCTAAGCAAACTTCAAGTTTCTGATAGACACGTATATATAAATGTATATACGTACGTATACATGTTTGATCCATTTTGGCCAATCAGGAATCCAGTTAGAATAGTTTTCCCGTGACGTCTGTACGAACGTATAAACATACGTGTTTACTTATATATGCAACTCGACATCTCAAAATTTATTAGCTTAATTAATGTTGAAATTTCATATCTAAAACTGTTGTATCATCTAACTGTGCACTCTCCTTTTTAATTGCAATCGAAAGGGAAGTTTATTCATAGCATCAAGAAAGAAACTATATACGTTAAGGTGTATTGACATCTTCAAGATATCAAATGTGTATGGACAGCGGACAGTCATTTTTCGGACCATGTCCAAAATCTCGCCAATTTTTCTCAAGCTTGGCGAGTTTTATTGAAATATCGCTAAGTTCGGCGTCAGAATAATTACATTGCATAATTCAAAAACTATCAGATTCAGGCATGGCAATGCACCAGACGGCAAAAGAGGAAAAGTGCTTGAGCTTGAATTTAACCATTAAAATATTTTGATGCCCGTCACACAATTTTTACCATAAAATTTCAACCGCAAAGCAAATTAACTACTTTTATCCTAAATAAAATAATACCCAATCACCCGCGAATAAACACATAATTAATAATCAGTTTTAGATAGAGAATATTCAATAGAAAAATAGGCTATCATTATTTTAAAAGTGGATTTTAAGCAATTTCGTAAAGTCTAAGGTCAAGACAAATCATGAGTTTCATACTTGAATTTCAGACTATATTTTTTTATGTAAAAATAAAATGACATACAAAGGCTAATTTGGGAGTTTAATCTTATTTTAATTTGAGAAACCTTGATCAGAAATATAGTAAAAACTACGCATTCATCAGGGTTTTCTTTATCCCATAGTTTCAAAAATAAGCAGTCAAATGATTAAATTAAAAAAATTCCCTGTTCAATTAGGCAATGAATAATCTTTTTATAAATGCTGTTAAATATTTTTCCAAGCAAAATTTTAGAATCTTCCTGGTCTTATTGTATCTTGATACATAGAGGAGGAAAAAGCTAGGAACAAACGCTAAAGTCTTATTAGCAGCAAACAGACAAAAAATAAAATAGAAACAATTTGTATTTTTTTAACAAAAAAATGTTCTTAAAAATTAATATTATGAAAAAAATATGCACTTGAGAAAAAAATGAAATAAAGATGAAGCAATTTCTTTTATTTTAAAAATTGCGGTAGAAAATTTACACACAGATTAGTAAGTATTCTACGAAGGGGAGGGGATATATTTTTCTTTAGTTGCATAAACGAAAATGTATTAATTAAATTAAAACATAAATATTCAATGATGCATTTATCTTTACTTAGAAAAAAGCAGTTATCTATGCAAATAAATATCTTTTTATAAATCACAGAATTTGTGTAACGAATTTTTTATCTTAACTTTCGCACTTTCAGAAGCATTTAAATACCGAGAAATTAAAAAAAAACAAATTGAAATAAGCATTCATGTGATTTGTAATTGCATTAGAGATGCTAATAAAGAAATATTTAAAAGAAAATACTCATTTACCAAATGGATGCAAAAAGTTTGAACTTGAGGCAGATACGAAATAAGGAACTGGGCCATGATTATATAATCATATAATAAGGTGATCCTAGCAAGGTGATCCAAAATGATCCTAGCTTGCAAAACGATGCACATATATTTCTTGCATACAGGCAGCGTTATCTACCTAGCAAAAACTAGTTGTGCTAAGTCAAAAAGAAGCAGTGGATATATTTAAGCGATCGGTGTAAATTATTGTCTGAGTAGAATTCTTCAAAAAACTGGGTTTTATCATATCTCTTATAAGGTAAGCACTAACTTTCCTATTTACTTTAAAATACAGTTTTTAATGTACAGAAATGTGTGACTTGGATTACTGAATAGAGTATGTTTTGAGATGTGAATTACACTTGCTGAGTTTGTTATGTTTCTCGGTGTCATCCAGTATTATTACCTGAAGTGGGAAGCCATATTGCCCGGTAAAGCGATTCCACGACTGAAGAAACTTCGGGACCGGGTCCTAGTTGTCATCGCAGCCCTTCAACTGTTCTTAAAATACGTGACTCCCTACCACATTATTTAATTTATTTCTGCGTTTATTGAAGGCCATAATGTTTTAATTACAATTGCTAAATATTCCATTTTATTGTTTGTGACAATTTTAAATTTTAAAATTTTCATAAAATAAATCATGTATACTATATGATTGTAAAATTTTGGCTATCTCATTATGTATAGTCATAATTACTTTTTATTTTTTATTTTGTCGATAAAAAACAATTTAAAATTATTTTCAAATGAACGATCATTTTCACCTTGGGTTGAGGGTAAAACGATTTTTCAGATACTTTAAAAAAATTCCATTTTTTTCATTAATCAATGTGCTTTTAAAAATATGATTAAAATACGTTTATGATGAAAATGCAATGTAAAATATGATAGCAAAGGGCCATTTATTTAAACATTTATGTTATTTTATACGTTTTAACCATAAGGGGATCATTTTGCGCTGCCTTCTCCTACAATTTGTTTAAGAAATAATGAAAATGAAAATAATTATAACGCGGAATTCTGGAGATCCACGGAAGATTTTCATCTCTGTCAGATGAAAATAGTTGAAATTTTGATCTAGGATTGTTGCAGCATCAAGTTGTGTGGTATTCCCATTTTGATTGCAACTATCAGCGTAGTTTATTTACGTCCCCTCTCAAAGACTTCCGATACATTAAATCGTGTAAGCGTCTTCAATACATTAAATATAGGTTTTTTAATAAATCAACCAAAAATTTGATGGGTTTTGGTTTATGCAGGATGGTGCCAGGTCCCACAGAACTAAAGAAACTTTTGAATTTTTAGCAGAACATTCCCATGACAGAGCTTTTGGTTTGAATTTTGCCGACGCAACAGGACGGGGTATTAATTGGCCTGCCTATTCTCCTGATTTGAGGCCCCCGGACTATTTTTTGTGGGGCTACTGGAAGGACAGTGTGTGCATAAGTAATCCACAATTATAAGCTGTGCTCCGAAAAACCATTTCTGCTGAAATTTCCGTCATCCTATTGCCAGCTATTCGTTTAGATTTGGACAACTTTGATCTTTGGCTTCCCCATATTGTTGCAAGTAATTGGAAGCACTTCGAAAATCTTCTGCATTAAATCGGAATAAGTGCACTCATACGTGAAGTAAATATTTTTCTTTTATCTCTTCTCAAACTCTTTTACTAAACCATGGCTCACTTGGATAAATACAGGCTGTCCGAAAACCAGTTTCTCCAATGGGATTTTCCGTACAAGTAAATTTTCGCTTCTTCGCCGATTTGTCGCTTTTACCCAACGAATCACTGTTGCCATCACTGCCGGATAAAATATGCCTAAAATCAAAGCTAAAAGTATTCAGGAATGGATAACAATGGCCGCATTCGTAAACGCCAAACGAGTTGCACTCGTGCAACGAGTTTATCGTTTACGAATGCGGCCATTGTTATCCATTCCTGAATACTTTTAGCTTTGATTTTAGGCATATTTTATCCGGCAGTGATGGCAACAGTGATTCGTTGGGTAAAAGCGACAAATCGGCGAAGAAGCGAAAATTTACTCGTACGGAAAAACGGACCTTTTTGGACAGCCTGTATATATCCCAGTGAGCCATGACTAAACAAATCAAATATTTGGTAAATTACTGGGCACCCGGTATCTATGGTTAACCGTTGTATGAAGCATGCCCCAAATCCTGCCATCTGCTTTCAAGATCGACAACTTTTGGTGAAATAGCGCCACATTTCGTGACAAAAAACATTTCTAAACTGAATTCATCTGCGCGATATCGCTTATCTTTGGCGAGAACCTTAATGCTATCGAAGACTTAGCGATCATCGTATCCCAGATTCAAATGAAGAAAATTTAGATGAAATACACCAAAAATATGTATAATTTCATAGACTTACAAGAAAACCACGTTCACATCAGATGCTTTAAACATTTATCGAGTCGTTTACTTGCATAGCTCTATTTTAACGTCGAGTATACAAAGAGTTATTTGAAACACTAAAACAAATATGTATGCGTTTAACTATAAGAATACGACTCATGGTAACTATATGTATAAACATATTAATAAGAATGCGTTGTGCTGAAGCCTATTTGATTAAGCATAAGAAATAATTATTCACAAAATTCATTGAATGATATTCTGGCATCATCTAATATAATAAGGTCAACTAAATTCAGATATTAGACAGTATTGGAAATTTTAAATTGAAATATTTCGTATGCGTTAAATAAACTCGTAAAGTTAGCGAAATTTAAATTAAACAATCGGAGAAAAGTTTTAACTAAACTATGTAATTCCGTTTTAATACTATGATTATAATTAAAGTTCTGGAAACTTTATAGTTATAATAGATCTATTAGAATTTTAATTACTTCTTACAGTGTTTGTGTGTGTGTTTTATAATTATTATTTTTAAGAAATCTTGGTTCGATTATAGTGTTCAAATATTTTTTTGGTGATTTAAAGATTTATCAGAACTTTCATTGAGTGACTTTTACAGAAACTATAAAAAAATATATTTGATTTAACCTTCTTTTATGATTTATTTTTAACACATTCCCTCAGTCTGAATTACAGTCACACACAAGACAAATTTCATTGCTTTTTACAATAAAAGAGCTTTGTCCGGTATTATAAAAAATAAGCTGGTACAAATCTTTTACTTAACATAAATCTTCAAGCTAATATCTGTTGAGAACATCTTTATTTAAATCAGAAGTGTCTTTTAGAAAAATTCATCGCTAAAACTTATTTCTCAACAAACAGATTTAGCGTGTTTTTCTTACGCCCTAAAAAGCTACTGATAAAGTAAACATGTTACTTTAATAAGCTCTCTCATGCGCACGATGTACCACAGATTAATGAGCTAATTAAGATTTTCCTAATTAGAAGAGATACTGAAAAATTTGAAGACCATATTAGAAGATTGATACTAATGAGCAGACAGCTTTAGCATTTCCGTATCATGACAAAGCTGTGTATTGTACTCGGGCGTGATATGCATGTTATAAAAAACAATTGATTTAATTTAATCAGTGCAATATGATATAGAGCTGAAATTGCATATCCGGACATTCTTTTTTTATCGTACGAATACTAGCCCTAATCACCCGCTGTATATAGTGAATAAAAGCAGTCACTTAAGTAACTAACAGACAGTTATATTAAAGTATTTTCTTCTTTGATAAAGGAAATTAAAAGGAGGATCTTAAAATTATGTGCAGATTTTAGAATAATTAAAACATATATGGGCAGATAAATCTTTTAAATACGCACATCAACCCTTTCAAGCGCATTCATTTTCATATCAATATAGCAGACCAACTGGGTAGATTGTCCACAGCTGAAAAAGCGCAGCCGTTGCCATCGATGTATTAGGTTGTAACAAAAGTTTCCCGCCACCGCAAACATCGTCAGCACACAGTTCTCGTTGGCGTATTTGCTCATATTTTGTCAAACAATTTTTGGCATTTGAAAGAAAGATGCTTACTTTATAACACTGTGTTGTGAAATCTGTAAAAAATATAGTTATCATTAAGTATAAGGTGTCTCAAATGGAACTATCACTCTAGAGGATTAGAACGATCATATACTTCCAGTTGTGTTGCAAAAAGTCAGCTACATAATATCAACGAATTATGAGTACAGCTTTAAGTACTATTGTTGTATCATGTGACACTGTGCCGGTTTGGTACCGAAAGTTCAAAAACAGTTATCTAAGGAGTTAGAAGTTAGTTTTTCAGGCAGATATGGTGGAAAACTTTCGTTACAATCTGATATTTAACTACCAACAACATGGGCGGTCGATCGAACAGCCTATCTGGCGTCACAGAGCTATAGAATTTTTCAAACGCAGCTGATGTTAGAAAAATTATTCAGCCCTGTGGCGCCGGATGCGCTATTCGATAGGCCGCCATGTTGTTGGTAGTTAAATGCATTGATGGCAACGACTGAACTTTTTCCATGTTGGGACCTATTAGCAGCCTTTTTTTGCGATTTGTAGTGCATGTTCTGTAATAAGTTGGTTTCACGGTGCAATTACTGAGCGTCAAAGTGTTATTAAAGGAAATTAAGAGAGGATCCTAAAAATATATGCAGGCCTTAAAGTGATTAAAAAAATTCACGTGCAGATAAATCTTTCAAGTACGCAAATTAAAGGCATACATAATAAATGAAAAAAATACGAGACAAACTGAAATTTAAGAGTTCCTCATTACAAAATTGAGGTGCACATTGGGAAACTCCATGGTCTTAAAAAGATTTACAGTTTCGTTTAGAATTTAAGTATATTCTAGCTTGTAAGACAAGTGCAGTCTGAAAAATGTGCAAAGAGGAATTCCGACATAATAAATGAATACTTGTTAAACAATTTAAAAGGCAACATGAATGTTAGATTTTAAAATAAATGTTGAGAAAGATTTTTGAGCGTTTTTGTGACTTTTTCAGCCGAATTCTTCTTTCTTCCAGTTTCTGGTTTTAATCTTTTTGTGAGATTTTTTGAATTGTGATTAGAAGAAAGTAATTTTTTTGTGCTAAAAATTGGATAAATTGAGGAACTAAATGAATATTGTTGACATAAAAACTCGAGTGATTTTTCAGTGAATAGCACCACTTCAATGTGATCAATTTAGCTAATTTTTAAACGAATTCTTGAGGAATAATTAACCATATTTCTACGATAAAGGTAAATGCTCTTCAAAGAAAGTTCTAAAATTTACGAAAATCCTTGCAACAGCCCCTCATCAAACATGTGAGTGCTCCAAAAATCTACTAAATGGCCTTATTTAAATTTTAAGCTTTTTGCTTCATTGGAAAATTGGTTTTTGTACTGTCAATTGATTATTATAAAATTGCACGACAAATACTAAAAATTTAAAAAAGAGGTCCGATAATGAACTTTTACCTTAATTGACAACCAAGTTTCTGGCCTTTTTTTTTCAATTTTTAAAAGTTATTTTTTTACCAAAAATTAACAGCTAATTAATAAACAATAATTTTCCTTGTTGTTTACAACTTTTCCCCAATGTTCAGCAAGATTTTTAAATAGATCGTTGGTAGAAATCGCCTGGTTTTGACTCTAAAAATATAGACGAGGTGCAAGGCTAAAATTTCAGTTTTTGACATTTTCCATCGAGATCGAAAATTGTTTATGATGTCCGTTTGTCAGTTCGTCCGTGCTCTAACTGCCGTAAATATTCATATTTTAGATTTCTTTAAAGCATATTTTAGATTTATTCGTCTATTTTTTTAAATCACGTACCATGTTATTAGGGATCACAAAGTAAGCTCTCGATTGAAAATAGCTAGCGTTTATAGTTCAGCTACAGGACAACTCAAAAGAAATTTAATACTTTACTGTCTATGGCAGAGTAGAGACATTCATACTCTTCAAGCACAGTACAATTAGCGTATAAACTTTTATAACTGTTTACAATAGATGGTAATGAATTTTAAAGGATCTAGCAACATTCAATTAATAGTGAAATACAGTTTTTAAGATTATTTCTAAAGTGCAAAGGTCTTGGGTTTTGGCATATCCCGTGGCTGTCGATCTAGCGGCGCGAAGTTTTCCGCAGTTTTTTTCTACGCGTCAGTAACCCTTAAAAAAGTCCTTTGTCCAAGGAATCCCCCTCTCTTGTAGATAGCCCTCGAGTTGCTTTTCCTTGACCACTCAACTGCAATCTCGCCAGATTTAAGTACAATCCATCATCAATTTGGCGCAAAAATTTGACTGTGTTACAAAGTGTTTTATAATCGATGCGTTTGGCACGATTTATATGTCTTGTTGAATCTGGAAATTTTTTTTATCAGAAGCTGCTTAGTTTCTCTTTCAGCTAATGTAGCTTCTCCATACATAGCACAAATTTCAGGAGCCGATTTTGAAATCAAAAAATCCCCTTTCGGTAGGGATGAACGCTGGCCGCGGTTACAAATTAGTGATTCGTGGGAGATTTCAGCAGGATTGGTTCCACTGTACAGAAGCATAATCCGCAAGAACGTGTTCTGCAGCATCCATCGAGAAATCAAAAATTTTGTTATAACACAAAAATGACTGTTTACAAGAACTTGTTAATTATATTACAGAATTTTTGGCAGCTATGGTAATCATACACACATAACTTTCCGTGAATGCAGATTTTAGGTGAAGCTGCGGTAGTATTCAGAGAATCTTTCGTGGATGCCACGTTTTTTGAATGCCTCCAATGAGTGGCACTAGTACCTAAGGAATGTTTCGTGGGCGCCCCCAATGGGCAGCAGTAGTGACGAAAGGGCTAAAAGAAGTAAAAAGAGGAAAATGCTCATTTTTCCCAAGTTGACATTTCATTTTGATGATCTGAAAATTAACATAAATGTACTGGAAGGAACAACACAAAAAAAAACAGATTCCTCGGCAACAAAATATCCTCTTTTGAATGATTTAAAACATAATCCCAAAATGGCATGCGGAATGTTAAAAGAAAAACAACTGGAAAAGAAAACAAACAAACAACAAAAAAAAACACAATAATTGTGACTAGATACTCTTTTTTAAATCTACTAGACATAAACATCGTTTATCGATGAGATATAAGAAACTGTGAGCCAAAACAATCTCTCCGAGTCAGAGGAACAAAAATGAACTAAACATTATTTCGCTGTTTTTCCACAGAAACTGGCTCTGTTTTCAGCTTCTGTTTAAAAAGAAATTTTTCAATTTCAAGCGACTATTCTGTTCTAAACAATGGGATCTAAACAAAACTCTTCTTTCCGGAACCCTCAGGTCCATTATTGCACTTTTCTTTCGATTAATGTCCGTCGTGTGGGTGGGCGTCGCCCCTTGACCCGAGGGCCCTAATCGGTCACCATGGAAACGATGCTGTGACACTAGAAAATGTAGGTTACTGGTACTGGATTCCTCCCAGGATGATTGGTCCGCTTTGCTCATTATTGTAATTATTCTGTTTGCCAGAGCAAAGGAGAAAAAGAACTATTAAGCATTTATAGTTGACGGTTGTCTTTCATTATGGATAGCGGTTTATTTCAATTAGCAGGAGTTGGGCTGAGTTGTTTTCGACAGTGCAAGCCGCCTAAACATGGTTTGCCGAAGCCTATGCATTATTAATACAACGCTATACGACGTCGTGAAGTATAGAATAGTTTACTAGGTCCGTCATTTCAGTTTTGCATTTGTTTTTTTATGGCAAATCAATATGCTATGGTTTAAAGAATCTGCACTTGGTAGTTTCGAAACTTGGAATAAAAGCTCATAAGTGAAAGAAATATTAATAGCAATTATTGTCTAAACTGCCGAAGGTTTAATGTAGTAGGGGAAGATAGCCCAAAATGATCTCCTTAAGGGGAAAACTAGCATAAAATAAAATAAATATCAAATAAAACTTTGGCCTTTAGCCACAATATTTTACGCTCTATTTAGCACCATAAACATATTTTAATAATATTTTAAACCCCAATTGAATAACGAAATAAAATAATACAATTTGGAGAAACATTCCAAAGGAAGCTTTTACCCTCACACAAGGGGAAAATATTTCTTCACTTTATTTCTATATTAGCTATAACATGATAGATTGTCGCATAAAAATTTCATCTATGAGAGAAAAAAATTTTGAGAACTACGTGACATACAATTTTCAGTTGTAGGAAAGTATTTTAAGGTAAGGTAACTCCAGGAGGGGCTACGTTTTTTCTTTGTTATCTAAATGATATCTATGAGGATATATTTCACTTTTTTACTATGTATAAATATAAGGCATAATGTATATTGTAAAAATCATACTGCAGAAGGAGATATCTTTATAGGAATTTCTTTCATGACTTTTTAAGTATTTACTTTGCGGTCCATTTCTCCCGGACTACACTGTAAGAAATACCTGCATTTTTACCACGCATATTGCTGTAAAATAAAACAGCACAAGGGCTTCAGATTTGGAACACGGCACGTTGTATTGCAAATCTACTCATGAAATGACGTAATGACATTGATAAGACTATCACGAAGAAACTTTTACTACAAACTGATCCAACTTTACGTCACAACGTGTTGACGTTACGTTTACCCACACGTTGTGCTGTAATCTTGGAAGATATTTTTTTGCAGTGTACTCCGAGTAAGATGGACCATATGCGCGGACGAGAAGGACCACAGTAAAATGAAGAAATAATTGCAAATAACATTATAAACTCTTATTTTCATTACACAAAAATTAAATAAACTTACTGTTAACTTATTTAATATTAAGATTGTATGAATTATTATATGACTTTTAAATAAAGTGAAATGTGTTAAATTTTTAATAGATTCGAACACTTTAAGGAAATTCTTTTATATATACAGTGAATGCATTTTTTTTTTTTTTGGCAATAACTTCTTTCTTGCCGTTTAATATCTTCACTGAATAATCGCAGGTTACATCAAACTGCGAACATCCTTCATGAAGTACACGCAAAACAATATACACACTGTAACAAAATCTAATTTTTGTTTTATCTTAATGCTATTCCACTTGAAAATCATCCAACTTTTGAACAGTTAAAAAAAAAAATTAATTGCGCAAGACTCGGAAAAATTTAGAATGTCTCTTAACAAGTTGCACTCTAAACTGACACTGGCAACGAATCTATAGGAGTTACGAAATTGCCCGAATAAAATGCTAAACATTAGGAATTTCGCATTCTTTTCAAAAACGGCTAAATCCTCAAACCATTTTTGAAGTTCATTTCCGTGGTTATGAATTTTTTCTTAAAGTTACATGAGACATACAGCTTGACCGTTAGTGTCAGCCGATAGTGCATAAGGTGAAGAAACATTTCTAATTTTTTCGAGTGTTTAACATCATTGGTTTGTTTTTGAAACTCTTCAAAAGTCCCTTGACACTCTTCAAGTAGAACACCCTTAATGTGAATCTGCTGCCTCCCACTCTTTCGTTTTCCTTCCAACTTTCTACTCAGTCGTCCTGAAAATTCAAAAATTCGAGATTTTATGTTCAGTCTCTGCCGGTATCGGAACTATAGGGAGGGCACTCCTGCCCTTGGATAAATATATTTACACAAGTATATTTACACTAGACAAATGAGCCTTCTCATAATGATGTCATATTTCATGCAATTCTGAATTGATAGTCAAAGTTAGAAGCCCACCTGAAAAATAAATAAATAAATAAAATTCTTAATCTTGATCTCTCCCGACTTGGCGCATCTCTCCCAATTGTCTGGTAGAGAAACAAAACCCACCCTGACTCTACACTGTGGATTTCACGTCGCCATTTTAGATTATTTGGAAGACTACATGTTCACCGATATTACATTATCTAAACGAGATCGATCACATACGAAACAAAAACTTAAATTGTATTATTATAAGCATGTGAACAATTTTTTTTTCTGTTTTACAAAGAGCAACAATGACTATTGGTGTAAAAAACTAATAGCTACGTTTTCTTAGAAGCAAATTACATTTTAGTGGCTGGTCCTCCGCACACGATGAAACCACGGTATTTATCAAGCTTAACCTTCTGGCTCCTGCGGTACAACAGTTGTACCAAAAAATAATTGTGACTGAAGAACGGCGCTGGTACAAGTGCCTTACCCTAGACGTACTTCCCCTCTTTTGACGGGAAATCCATTCACACTTCATGGAAGATAGATAAGGAATTTCTAGAGGTGGGAATTTCTTTTCTTGTACTCTGGGAGAGTCAGACATGCCAGTAGATAATTGACTCTGGGAGGAAGTGGTAGTCAATTGATCGGGATTGAGTATACAGATTTGCATTTTGCTTGGGGGACTTGTGTGGTCAGTGAAATTTGTCCCCATCTACCAAACAAAAGACAAGGCGTGATCTTCAGATGGAAAATAGGGGGAATGAAATCTTACAGATTCTACCGCTCTCTGGGACAAAAATTCTCAAGTGTGAGCCGGGCGAAAATGTTAAACTGGGGAAGATCTCTCAGACCCACCGACGTCCATCTCCAATGGATCCCGTCACATGGTGACGTTTATGGTAGTGAGGTCGCTGATGAACTGGCCAAAGAGGATAGTGAGAATGAAACGGCCACTGGTTCTTCGCTTATTTATGAAGAGCTATACTTAAATGAAAGATCTAAACTCAATTAATATGGCTTATTCCATCTACGCGCCAGTGGTACTCAGGAACATCCCCTGGCTCTCTGCTGCAAATCAAATGTAACCGTGGCTGGCAGACTGCTCTGGCTAAACTAAAAAGTGGTCACCTTAAATGTCTTTTGTTCATAGTGGCAGAAAATTCCACCCCACTTTTAAAAAATGCTTTGATCATCCAGCTTCACAGGATTACATTCTGGGTTGCATTGGACTTTCTGAGGGAGACAACATCTGGTCCTCTTATTATTAATGAATTTTTTGCCGGTCAACAACTTTCTGCAAGTGATCCGACGTATGTCAGATCTTTCAAGGATAGGCAGCAACAACAACAGAAGCAAGTAGGGGCATGCCATACAAAATGGTGTCTGACTGGAATAGTTGCGTGATCTATGGAGAGGCACATTAACGAAATATTTGACTGACTCATCTAAGCAGGTGGTCCGTCTCTCCTGGAATTACCCTATTAGCTATATATTGTGTAAGCTTCAGCTTTTGCAAGCTATCGAGGTAACTGAAACGAAATCAATTTGATGATATATTCACCGTAAGAAATACCAGTAATTTTACCACACATTGCCGTAAAATGGTACAGCAGAAGAGCTGCAGTTTTGGAGTACAGCACTGGGTGTTGTATATTCACTCACGGAATGATGTAAAGGCGTTGATAAGCCAATCTAGGTAATTATTTTTAGTAGTGTACATTACAGTACCGTGTAGGACAGTTCTAACTCTGCTCAAAACTACCTTTTAACTAAAAGGTAGATAATAATAAATGAATGTAAATACTAAAGCAATATTTATCTTATAATTTATACACCATATTTAATTTAAAATAAAATTTGATACAAATATGGGAGGGAGCTCATATATTTTTATTATTTATGTTAAAAGACGTAATGTGTATGCTAAATGTAGAATAGAGTTAATTTTGTTTCGTAAAATCGCATTATTTGATACAAATATGGAAGGGAGCTAGCTGAATCGCATAGCTAGCTCAATATAGCTAGCTCAATCGCAATATAGCTAGCTCGGAATATAGCTAGCTCAATCGCATAAATTTTATGCGATTCAAATTTATGACGAAGTGTCAAATTAAGACGTAATGTGTATGCTAAATGTAGAATAGAGTTAATTTTGTTTCGTAAAATCGCATTATTTAATTGGTATAAAACACCGACAAATATAAAATTCAAAGTTCATTTTCTTCGTTTTTGAAATATCTCTTAAATTACCGTAAAAGAAAAAAGGTTTCAAATCTAAAAACATGATCATTAAATAAAGTACATGGCAAACAGTTACACGTGGATGGCAGTTCGTTCATGTGCTCATGATTCAGTCCATTTATTTCTCTTTGTCAAACATTAGCGTAAAAAAATACGTTTGAATTTTATGAACCTTTACATGTAGGTCACGGCTGCGTATCATTAACTTTTCCAAAGGACAGAAGAATGATTAGATGAGTGTTCAGTGAAATCACCCGTTAACACTGAAAATAAGGAAACGTTACACTCGGCGATTAGAAAAATGTCGATTGGAAATCTTGTGAAAACATCGACGACAAATATCTGCCAATTTGACATGCACAAATCTAGATATTTTTACCTAAAATAAGTCGGAATTATGTTGTTGTTGTTGTTGTTGCTAATGCCCTCTGGCAACCGCGTTGCGGTGACAGATCCCCCTAATATAGGCAGGCGATGGGCTGAAGGAGCGGCTTCCATTTCAATGAGCCCCAGTGGGAGGAAGTCCGTCTTAGCTCGGGGTCCCGTAATTTTGAACCCATTCCAGAGGAGGGACCAACCCCCTGAAATCGGCACCCCCGATTTATCGGGGTGTTATCGTTTTACAACGTTATCGTTTGTTAAACGATAACACCCCGATATCGTTTAACAACTCGTTATCGTTAGTTATCGTTTAACAACTTGGAGGACTTTGGAGCCACGACGTATTTTACGTGCAACAGCTCCCATTAGCGTACACGGTTCCACAGCGGTCGGGCCGAGAGGGGGAAGTCCCTCCCAAGCACTGGCCAAGCCGGATGCTGCTTCACTTGCCGTGTTCTTATGGGAACGGAGTTTATCGCCCAGTCCACTGCGGGACCGGAATTATGTTTTTTCGATAATGGCTTATTTCTAGAATATTAATAGCTTTCTTCGATTTAAATCAGCTCTTGAATTACCGCTGGAACAATGCATATGAAACTAAGAGCATATATAGTAAATGGGAACAAAAGTTAATAGTTCTTTTATTTTTCATATTTCTAAAGACATTTTCCAACTTATTTATGTAAGAAACGTAAGAACATTAATTTCAAACTTTTCTTAATAGACGTTTTGCATTTTTTCTAATGTGAAAATTTGTCATATTTTGTCGTCTCAAGAAGGAAATGAAGCCACCTTAAAAATATCAAAATGTTCTCGTGTCTATGGATAGACGATTGCACTGTCTATGGAAATAGGTGCCATTGTTCCCGAGGGGGGTTGAGCTTCTGCTTGTTGGTCCCTCATTTTGAACCAATTCCAGATGAGGGACCAACTACCACCTGAAACCGGCACCTCCCGAGGTACACTTTGAGCATGGGGGACATTAGAGCTATGACGGATTTTACGTGCACCAACTCCCATTAGTGTACACGGTCCCACAGAAGTCTAGCCAAGAGAGAAGTTCACCCTCCCAAGCACTTGCCAAACCGGTAAATATAAAAAAATAAAGTTTTAAAAAGGTAAAATAAGTATATATGAAACACTCGTTTACTTATTCAAATGGTGCCAATGGTTCAATTAAAAGCAAAGCAGCGCAGATATATGCACGAACATTTTGGCATTTTGCGAGAAAAAAAGGAATAGAGTTCATATAATGGAAAGAGTAAGTTTTGAGACTGTTAACAACGGTCGAAAAGCGGAACAATCACGAAAATGCGAACCGTAATCCGTTTTCAGAAACGATTCAGAAAACGTACGTCCAAGTCAGGGCCGGACTGGACCGCTGAAACGGCCCGGGCGATGCGACCAGGCCGGCCCCCAACATCAGTTGCGCTTCTAGGATACTAGTTTAGCGGAGCGGGGATGCACAGATGCAGATGAACTTACTGGACTGCTCTCTTGTAACGCTAAGATATTCTATACGTTCAATCTGAAAGTATCTAAAGTGAAGAAACTCGTTTACAACGTCACTGCGTCTTAAATGATAGGTTCCTTTCAATGACATTAAAATCGAGTTCAACTGTATGTAGCATCATTCGAGAAAATTTATTTAATACCCAACATTTTTTGTTGAAGCTTTATTCGAAATAATTTGAAGACGACTTTTGAAATATTTTGATTCAATGACATTTCTCTGTTCAGTGATTCAGTGACATTTCTCTACTTTTAAAAAAGTTTCACTTTGATTTTTTCCTTTGGAAGGTGATAAAACCAGGAAGAAAATGAAAAAAAAAAGGCAAAATTAAATTACTCAAATCTAGCATGTGATAATTATTAAATATTACATATAATAATGGTGTACGTTTCTGTATATTACTTGATGAATTGTTACGGTTGCTCATATGAGTTTAATTAGAATATTTTAATTTAATCATAATATTTTAGCTAATGAAAAATAATTAAATTATTTTCACATGCTTTAAATGCTCATTGTATATTTTTATCAGCAGATACTTAGCGAGTTCAGCAACGCAGGCTTTAACCCGCACATGAGCTATTGCGCCAATGTTTTACTTTTAACTTATAGATCTTATATACTTTATAGACCAGTCTTCCCTGTTGAGACAATTTAAAGTTAAATATTGATTAGAAAATCATGAAGGTAAAGTAAAACTTGAATTGAGAAAAGAAATCGTGTAATAACTTCATTTAATTGCCTGCTATTTGAAGTACTTTCATACAAATTCACCATAGTTAAATTCATAATAGACAAATAAAAAAAGTAAACCATAATAGCAATTAAAAATAGCTGATGAACACTACGTGAAGAAATTGATCCAAACATTGTGAATTGCATTCAGAAATTTAATTTTCAAGTAAAAGACCTTATAAAAAACTTAAAAACAGTACCAATTGCCTTGGACAGTATACAAAATAATTCAAGTATCAAAGCACATGCGTGCCATATAATGGTGTGAGCTTCAAAAAATCAAGATTTAAAACTTCATTATACTCAAAAGTACAGATAAAATTTGAACAAGCTATTCTGTAGTGCCATCTTGTAGCATATTTATTACACTCGAAACACAAAGTTGAATATTTAAATTAGAAGCAGAAAGAAAACAATTCTTTATGATTGAGAAAAGTTATTGAAATTTTAGACTATTCATTCAAATTACTTTTTTAATGTATCCTTTAAATTAGAGTGCAAAAATGTTCATACACCTACATATTATTTTAACAAAAACTTAAATAGTCAGCTACTATTTTCTCACGTTTGCAACAAAACTATTTATGCTTTTTCATAAAGTAGATGCAACCCTCCCTCCCCTTTTTTTTTTCCAGGACTGTTTTTTTCCCAGGTTTTTCCTACTAGAGGCAAAAACGTGCCAAACTTGCATTTTCTTTTCTTTCTTTCTAATGGCTAATCAGCAGTCTACTGCAGACATGATCACTACTAGGGCCGTAGATGATGGTCAAGGGGATGCCTATTAGACAGACCAACGTTGTCCCCTATGAGTGGCTTCCTAATTTTGAACCAGTTCTAGATGAGAGACCTAGCACGTGAAATCGGTACCCTCGTAGGTATTGTTTTCCCATGAATTACACTGAAGCTATAAACAGATTTTAGGTGCGCCAGCTTCCATCAAAGTACACGGACTCGTGGCAGCCCAGACGAGAGAGGTTTCCACCCTCCCAAACACTGGCCAAGCCGGTGCTGCTCCTCTGTCCATGCTCTTACGGGAACAGAGCTTAGCGAACAGGCCCTTGCGGGACAAAAACTTGCATGTACTTTTAATCACTTTTATTTGAAGAGTAAATTGCTCAAAACTTTATTGTTATGCAATGTCAAGTAAAATGACGTCTTTAACAATTGATACCATTCATTCATTCATTTTACTAAAATGCCGAATGCTACATTTTGCTTCAACCAAAATTAAATTAAAGCATACAACTCCGCCCCTCTCCTCAACCCCCCCCCCAAAAAAAAGTGAATTTAAAAGTCACCGTCTAGTACTTTCTTTTTCTCACTGCAATTTGGTCATGCTATATTTCTTAAAGCAAATTTTCTTTTTACGACATAATTGTTTTTAAGACAATTTTAAGGCATAATGGGTCTGGTCTGGTATGACTGAAGTCTGAAAGGTCTATAAATAGTAATGTTTAAAGTTTCAGTTGTCTGTTGAAGTGAGGTGCGGATCGTGTAGTCGGCCCAACAATCACCGGCACCGAGCTCGAGCTTCCATTACATGTTGTTCTAATGTGCATTTTGTGTTTCTAATGCGCTCTACAAAGTTCATTGCAATTTTGATAATTATAAAGATAGTTTTGATATGGGAACCATTATTCAGCATACAATATAGCTTGCACATGTTGTGTCGCAGCCTTGCGGGTGTGTCCAGGCCATCGCTGTCGTGTCTAGGCCATCCAGAGCACCGGCCCATGCGGCCCACATGAGCCCAGTCCGGCCCTGGTCCAAGTGAAATACATCACAGATTACTGAAGTTCCTGACACACGGCATTGTTCTTTGGTACGACAATGCACACCGTTCGGAAATCCTCATACGTTTCGACAGACCAATGAGGGGAGAGGTTTTTGGCATAGGATCGGTGTTGGAGATTATACCACAACCGTATAGCCCCGACTTTGTTCTAAGTTACTACCGTTTGCTCACTAGACTCAAGCATTTCTTCTAAGAATAGCGTTTCTGAAACTAATGAAGACTAAACAGAAGGTGTAGAGCATTAGCCGGCTAATTTGGTGGTAGAGATTGATGAAGAAGGCGTAAACAAACTATTTTCAAGATACGACAGATGTCTCAATAAAGACGGTGAATGCATTAAAAAATGAGTAAATGTGTTACTTTCATTTAAATAAAATCCTTATTTCATTTGTAAAAATTCATATGTAAGCGCATACTCGTATGCACAAATGCGTTAACAAGATTATTTGTCCATTCAAATGGACAGCTCTAGATTGTGTGCTGGTAGCACACCATTCTATGATTAAGGTTTGGGTTTGACTCCCTCACTTTAGAGAAGGCAACCTTGCCTTGGCTCACCCATAGTGTGCCCGCACAGTAAAGTAGCCATCACTTCCGGCCTTAGTAGTGACCTTTGCCGACATTGGAAAAATAAGTTCTTTTCAAATGGAGTATGCGTGTTTAAAACACTGTTTTTGATTTCCAAATATAATTTTTTACTTTTGCATCTTAAAGCTATTGCTTTATATACTAAACTAAAAATTGGCGCAACAGCCTACGTGGGGCTAAGGCTTGCGCAACCCAACCACGCCTTCGCGAGATTCGAAAGCATATGCCTCGACCGAATGGTCAACCTGACATGAAGCCCTCAGTGTTTATTCCCCAAGCACTGCGGTATGTATTCTCCGCAGTTCGGTTGTAAAGCAAAACTGTTTACTCTGTCCCCCTCCTCTGACTAGGAATCTTAAGGAGGAGCGTTAACGGGTTCTTATGATTGGCTAGGAACAGACCAGAAAGTTGTTGGAGCATTTGATGGCAAACAACTGGGTCAGGACAGTTGAGAGCTAATCACCGACTATTTTCGAACAACCGAGGTAGAACAGACTTGCTGGTCCTGCTTTTAGGGATCTACTCAAGAGACGAAAGGCTGTGTCAACCTTGTCCAGCACGGGAATCTATTACCGGACCTGTGGAACGGCAACATAAGGCCCTACCTGTTAAACCACTGGGGATCTTCAATTATATATAGTATGATTTATTAACAGTGAGTTAACCTTATAAGGTGAATAATTACTCAAGAAGAATCAGAATCACTTAGCAATGCGGACTGTTCTTCACCTTCATCTGTTACCCCAAAAATATTTATGTCCATATCCCAGTAAAAAAAAAAAAAAATTAAAACGCCATTAAAATTACGAATTAACCTTTTACCAGCATAAAAATTTATAATGAGCTCTTGAAAAATGGAAACCTTTTTTACATTAATAATCAAAAGTTAAGAATGTTTGTCATTCTCCATCGATACAAATCTCGAAACATTTAAATGTAACACCTACTTTTCATGTAAGGTGCAAAATGTCAGTTTACTAAATTAATTATAGGCTATAGAATATTTAATTCAGTCATGCAATGCTCTGACTGTGAATTTGGAATGCTCTGCTCACAATAAAAATACTTTAAAAAGTATGTGCCAGTGCTATTGTTACAGAAGTTTGACGAGTTTTAAAATTTTTGGGAGAGGAGACGGGGTTATATTTCAAAATCACTAACGATTTTTGTTAATAAACTTTAAGCTGGAAGTTAATCTAACGAAATTTCATTTATATGAAAAATAAGCTTCAATGTGAAATAAAAACAATCATAAAAACATTGAGACTGTAAAGCATTTCTTTCTTGAAATTTAAACTTATTACTTATTTTACACAAACGCTTAAATCTAAAGTTAAGCTAGAATCACATGCATTAACCTCAAAATCTGAATAAACTGTATTTTAGCGGGAGTTTTAAAACTGACTGCAGAAAAGACACACCTCTACGGCAAATGTCTGTACGAAAAAATTAGAGCAATCAAATGCCATCGAGAGATGTTTTACTATAAAGGAGACTGCTGGACAGCTAATTGTCAAAAGATAGAAGTATGCCGACTTAGCACTGGAAAGAGTTAATTTGCTAGATTGTTTAAACGGAGCAGTTCCTATTATGTTATTGAAAAACTGTCATTAATGTACTCATACGCAACTCGAAATAAATTTTTAGATTAGGAAGTATGTTAATAATGATGAATCACAAGGGCAAGAATTTCAATTGCCAGAAGAATAGAAAGGAACGTAATTGAAATAGAATATTATTAATGCTCTAAAATCTAGAGAATGCTTATGTCACAAATTTTGGAAGGAAATGATAATTAAGAGACATAGGAGTTATATGGGTAAATAAAATAAAATAAAAAAAGAAACATTTAGAAGCAAATATATGCTATTGCATCACAGCATAGTTTTGCCAAAACTGTTATGTGCTCTTATAGTCCATATAAAAGAAATTGACCGGTCGGGGTTAATCGCGATGTAACTTTTATTTATTCGTTGCCATAGAAACATGGGACGACAAAATCATATGCTTTTTCCGTACAGAGTTTCGCATACATATGATATATTAGTAGTCATCAGCAGTTAAAAACGTCAATGTAAGTGCTGTGGATAAAGGAAGAATGTACTCCTGTTAAGTAACTCTGGAGTAACAAACAAGTAAAAAAAAAAGAAAGAAAGAAAGAAAAATAAAGAAAAATAAATAGCACATTTGACCTAGACCAGTTAATTTCTTTTACCCAGACTTTCAGGAGATCCGAGAAAGTGTATTCGAAATGCATTGAATTTACACAAAAATCATGGTCGCAAACGTATTGCATGTACAACTTGGCTTTTGCAGTTTACCCACAGACAGTTTCAAAAGTAAGTAATCTTAAATTGACAGATCGTAGGCGTCATGCAATTAAATTAGGCATCTGTGAAACATAAAACCACATTAGTGAATCTGTGTCTGCATCATAAAGCTATTTTCAATTGAAAATATCAGTTAACGAGCCAAGTTATCGTCATTTGCGGAGGCATTAATTTTCTGTTTCAGTATGAAGAAGTCTCTTTGGCTCAACCTCATCAAACGCTCTCAAATTCTTCCCTGACAGCACGGTGAACCCCCAAGTGACGGTCACAATTGGTCACGAGTAGTCATTATGAAGTCGATGTGTAGTCACTGTGAGGTCAATGGGTTCTACTGTTGTCAGAAGGTAATCTAAGATTTACTCAGTAGGAGAAAAAAATGCAGTGCTGCCATCTCTCTCGAGTATTCGGAACCTATTCTAGTAAATATGGTTACTGCTGAAGGATATGAAACGAAATCGAAAGGTTCGGAACCATTCTTCGAAGGTTTCTCGAAGCTTCGGAAGAGAAACCTTCGGAAACCTTCTGCTTCCGAAGGTTTCTCGGAAAGGTTACTCGTTAATCCGGAAACCTTTCCGAAATACTCGGAAACCTTTCCGAAGTACACGGAGAGGTTACTCAATATTTTACCAAAATATACAGAAACGTTACCCATCTTTTCCAGAAACCTTACCTAAAATGCAGGAAAATAGGTAAATATGTTTCCGACATATGCAGAAACGTTTCTAAATACTTTACCCGCATGGTTCGGAAACGTTTCCGCAATTTTGAACTACAAGAGCTGCCCCATTTTTTGGGGTAACGTTTCCGAATTTTTTTTACCGTGAGGCATAGCGGCGAAAAGTTTTCGAAGAGGCATAAACTGAGGTAAAATTCGTGTCAAAGTCAAGAAGAAATTTGCACCATCATTGGGAATAAGCAACAAGCATTTTGAATCATTAATGTCTTACCAGGTTTTTTCCGATAAATCTCGAATTTTGGGATGCGGTGGGGAAATTGTCGGAGCAAAGTTGCACACGAAACACAGTCGATAAAAGTGTGACAAGCTTTTATTCAGGGCTTCTAACTGTAATTGAACCGAGAACCGAAAAACCGGTTTATTGTGTCGGAACGAAAACCGGAACTGAATCGAAAAAAAAAAAATATCGGTTTATTTCGGTTCGATATATCTTTAGTCATTTTGTTAACTGTAACCAACTTAACAATAATTTCTAATTTAACGCCAATAAAATCTTCTAAATTTTGATAGAATTACATTTTTTTTTGTTTATGATAGAATTATACTTTTAGAATAAAATTATACATTTCGAGCTGAACTGAAAACCGAAAATCGTTATTTTTTGGCGGGAACGAAAATCGGAACTGAACCGATATATTTTTTTAGTTGAACCGAACCGGAACGAATGAAATTACGGTTCGAAACCCCGGTTTTATTCAATCTAGTCTTAGCAACAAACAATGTATAAATACGCATCATGTGTAACGTGAGAAAGTTAAAGGAACTTGCATCAGGGTGAAGCTGCTATAGAATGTACACGCGCATACCATTTGTTATCTCCAAATTACGAGCGCTGAGCGCTCGCTTTATATCTTCGCATCTACAGCCTCAATTATATTTGATGGCCTGAATGTTATGGTTTACTTCTCCTCTGGCTTTGTTAAAACCCACCGCCAAGGCATATCTATTAATCTTTCAAAAAGAGAAATAAGAAATTACCCCTAGTCTTCACTATGGATCGGTTAATGGACCCCAGAATGGGAAACGAACAATGAATAAGGGAAAAAAAAGAGTGGGGTGGGTGACGGAGTAGAAATATTGACCGAACGCGAAAGTTATTTACGATCTTTTTTCCAGCAATCAAAAGCAAATTTCGCCATTGTTATGTTTTTATGAAAAAGCAGCCAATTAGGTGAAAGAAATATTGACTCCCATACTTTCTGTTTACAAGCGGCTTTCTTTCAAATGTAATTGAATTATGTGAAATTGATTGTACTCAAAATGATACCATTGAATAGTACAAATAATAATTTACAGAAAAGTTGAGTTATTGATTTTTTAAATGTTGATTTATTTCCCCTCATTTTTACAGAGAAAACATATTAAAAACACCACGGGTATTGCCTAGCTAGGGTGGTTCTGAGCTGAAATACGATTTCTTTTGATTGGTTCTGAATGTAAATGTAGATGTTACGCGTTATAAATAACGCAAAATCTTTAGTAAAACAACCAAACGCCCCCCCCCCTAAAAAAAAAGAAGAAGAAGATCAACAAAAGATTACAAGTGTTAAATTAACTAACATCTCAGTCTACTTCTTTTTTCGTTGATTCATTTTATTTTGAAAAAGTAAAGGAGAGTACATTATGTGATTCAATATACAAGACAGTAATTAAAAAAAAATATGTCTTGATATATTGAACTGAAAAAAAATAGATTTTATCGAAAAGATATGAGAGAAATTTACTATTTCGGCACATATGAGATTATTACTAGAGTGATAACGTCCATAAGAAAATCATATTTTAGACAACGCATACATTTTAATAATATGGTGTTTGTCTAGGTCGTTACATTTATCTACATTTTCTTTGATCACCATAATAAATTAAAATCATAATACCTTAAATGTTTGCTCCAAAAGAATTTATTCGGAAATACATTACACTTTACCTGGACTACGGCATTTTATTTTTAATAACGGAAAAATAAACATTGTTTCAGCGTTGATTTTTGTAAAAATGATTTTTAATGTTAATTTAATAAATTATACATAAAAATACCGTTAGAAAAAAAATCTTATTTTCATGAGCAAACAATTAATAATTCGTTTACACAGGAATAAATGTCAAATAAGATTGAAAAAGTAGGGAAAATCGACTTCAATAAATTAGGGATTTCTTTAGAGATATAGTCCTTTAGTCAAGAATTTTTTTTTTCTAAAATCTTATTAAAGCTTTTATAATTGGAAATAGTTATAAATAAGCGCAAACATAAAAAATTTTAAATATTTCTTGTTTCTGGGAACAACCATCATCTTAAAAGATTGAGAATGTAATCAATAAATTATGATTGTAAAAGAAGAGATGGTGATGAAGTTATCAAAGAACTTTTACACGGTACTATTAAATATTACTAGTATAGCCCAAAAAATATATGCGTCCAATTAAAAAATGCATTTGAGTGTAAAGTAAATTTTGTTTTTTAGCTTTGTGAACAACTAGGTAGCTTTCCGAAAAATGTACAGCTTGAAAGAAATGTGAGAAGTTCATGTATATTAAATGATCCTTATTTTATTTTATAATTATATGAGAAATAAAAAAAATTATATTTTGTGTGTGAACAACACAGGGAATTCGTTTTGAATTAGAATACTTTTTCGAGAGTATGTGTATAAAAATATTAATGAACTAAATTGAATTAAATAACAAGCTGTCATTTTTAAGGTAATTTTGCGAATCTAATTATATCAATTACTCAAACAGGAATTTTTACGTAAATGGATTCTAAATAAAAAATGTTAGTTAACACTCACTTAATGCATTATAATATCTGCAGTTTTGTTGGAAAAGTTATGTCAAGAGTCATCTCCAAAATTTCAGGAAACGTAAGTTGTACAATGACGAATCATAATGACATAAAAATACACGAGTCTAAAACGTTGTCTTCATGCAACAGTTATTAATTACTTTAAAGGAGTGATGTGTCAGTGAAATTTCCGCCGGTATTTTAGAGAATCCATTAATTATCCTATTGTCAAAAGCATTGAATGAAAATTTAGATTTTAGAAATCATATTTACTTTTGAATGAAGTTTAACTAGTACGCTTGCGAATAAACGTTATTCATATATCTACCATCATCACATTGAAGACATATAGCAGTGAATCATTTGAGCGATTTAAAGTGGGCAAGAATATTTTTGAGTGTAAAATTCGTGTAACTTTTCCAAAACATTGGCTATTTAACTTAATTCCGATGAAAAGTTATTACTGTTTGATTGAAATTGCGTTTAATTCATTAATTAAATCATTATATTTTTATAGTAAAAAATACTACACATGAGAATATAATAAAATACAAATACGGTAATTTCTTTTATTTTAAAAACTGTGGTGGAAAAAAGTACTTTTTCTGTTTATCTGCATTAACAAAAATGTCTTGATTAAATTAAAAAAAATACAACTATCAAAAACTGCATACAGTTTTACTTAAAAGGAAAGAAAAGCAGATACTTTTTTCATTCAGTCAATCAAATACAAAACTATATCCTTTTAAAATCATACAATTAGTGAGACGATTTCTTAGCTCAGCATTCAAACTTTCAGATGCATTTAAAATTCAAAAAAATTGATAAAGCTAAATCAAAATAAGCATTCTTGCACTTAGCAATTTCATTAGAAATATAAACAAAGAAATACTTAAGAGAATAATACTCATTTGCCAAACGGAGTGCAAAAAGATAGAGCTGGAGTTGGCAGATATGAAATACGGAGCTAGGCTATAATTATATAATCTACTTATTGTAAAAAAAAAAATACTAAAAATTACTAAGAAAATTACTTAAACGCGGAATTCCGTGGATTCACGGAAGATTCTCATCCCTGATATACAGGGTGCCCCATAAATACCGTCCAAACTCTGCAGCGCCAGATTCCTCGGTGGGAGTACACAAAAAATGCCCAAAGAACTGTACCTGTATACGATTCATAGTTTATGAGAAAAATAGGAAAAACAAATTATGACGTCACATCCAGTGCGAGGAAAAACAACTAGAATCATTAAATTAGGTACTGGATTACATATGCAGGACTCGGTGTTATGGCCGCTACAATTTGGCACCTATGGATTGCTTTCAATGAAAACGATTGAAAGAATTGATATCTATCGAGTCCTAATTACAACAAATAGTGATTTAGTCCCTGCCCTCCGTGCTGGTGTATTTATGTGCGTACCAGATGGAACGTAAGCAGTTGGCCATTACACTGCGGACGCATGCAAGCCTCGATATGCACAGTGGACATTTTGAGCACCATTTTATGAAAGCACATTCTAGAAAGAATTTATGTTCATGATTCCAATAAAGGCTCTTTTCGTGCACCGGAAATGACGTTTCTGCTTTTTTCTAGCACTTTTCTTGAAAACAACGGGCCGTACAGTTACGGTGGGTGCAGTTACGGCCGCAGTTATGGCGGGTGAAATGCTTGATGAGCAAGTACCCGCAAATAGGAAGCAAAGTGTAAGAATGAATAATGTACTACATTCGAGAAACAGAAGTGTTAATTAAAAATTGTTAAAATAACATTTCAAGCTTTATTAAATTTTCTTCAAAAGTTTATTGACACTACATATAATAAAACAATTGAATAATATTTTTTAATAGTGTGTATTTCGTGAAATTTGAGTTGCCGTTGCTTTCGTTAAGTAACTCCGTTCTACAAGAGCGATTTTTTTTCAAAGGTTGTTCTGTTTGTAGAAATTTAACTGTAATTAGAAGAAAATTTATGCGATGCTGTATGATAAATGTCCTCCAACATACCCTTACTTAATATTTCACGTGGAAAATATAACGCATTTTTTTCTATTTATCACGCATTTGCAGTTTGGTCAGAAATAAGTCAATGTTAAGGTAGATAAGGTAGATGTTAATAATAGCTTCCAATTTTAGAGTGATCTATAACTGAATGCGACTATCATTAATAATTTAACTAAAGAGCGTAGTCTTCTATGTATATTTTCGTTTCGTCTTTAAATTTTGACCTTCGTCTAGATATCTTCCTGCTGCACCTAAAATTCCATAAAGTGAATTCTTTATAGAACAGAATGGAAAATATTTATTTATTTATTGTATCACGCTCCCGACACCTTCATGTAAGAAAGCAAACATTAAGGAAGAAAACAGTTGACGGCATCTTATTCGCAGAGTATTATAATAAAGTTACCGCAGAAGCTTTTTTTTTTTTACTTTTGCCATGTCTATTTTCCATTAAGATACTTTTATTAAGTTATCCTTAGAGAATATTTTTTATGTCTTACCTAAGTAAAGTACGAATGAGTTTTCCATTTCAGTGAGGATAAGAGATAGGTCTTTGTGGTACCGTGCAAGAAAATGCTTCGTTAATTCATGGAAAACGAATTAGTCTTATTCTTTAATTCAAGGTTTACTTATTTTTTGGCATAAAATCTGTTTAATAAATACTAAATGTGATTGTGTTACAATATTGTAGACAGTGGTTTGTCTACGGTATTGTAGATAGGCGTGCTAGCGGCGACACTTGAAAGAGATAGCAGATTTCCGTTGCGAGACTGATGCAAAGTAAGAGGCATTTAACCCTTTGATGGTTGCGCCATGAAAAACCACCTTATTTCAGCGCTTTCACTAATAGTCGCGATAAAATGTGGTTGAATGATCCCGACGCTGAAAAAGTGCAGAGATCTGTTTAACTACCGAAAACATGGCGGTTGATCGAATAGCCTATCTGGCTCCACAGAGCTAAAGAAGTTTTCTGACACAGCTAGCTGTGTGGTCACAGCCGGTCAAAAATGTGTGTGCCGGCACAGCCAGCTGTCGTCAAAAAAAGGGTCTCTAGATGTGTGGCACGCGATGAACGTTTCGATCGTCCGCTATATTGCTGGTAGTTAACTCGAGCGATGGCAACGGCTGTCCTTTTTTCAACATTGGGAAAGTATTGCGCCTCAAAGGGTTACATGGATCATTAGCAACGGATGCGCTTTTTCAGCGTTGGTCAGTCTATCCAGTTCGTCTTCTGCATTCCTGTGAAAATGCTTGCGCTTGAAAGGATTAACGCATTTCCTTCCATCGCTGCCAAAACACGAGGACAACGATTCTTACGAGGACAACGATTCAACGACGTACACGAGGACAACGGTCTGTGTTTCCCGGCAGGGGTCTCTGGATGCGCCTGTTGCAGCTCAGCGCATGCGCTGGCGTGTAATCGCTGCCCCGCAATAGAAACATCCAGAGATTCAACTTCGGAAGCAACGATGGGTGCAGGACAGAGAATTGCTTCCGTCACGCTCTTGCAATGATGGGAGTGAACTAATTAAAGCATATAAGACACTTAAATGTTTATTTTTAATCAATGCTCTTATACCTAAATCTATGATTTTTTTTTTAAATTTGCATAATGAACACTCACATTTTAATAATGAGGTTCACAATATATATGAACTGAACTGATGTAACTGATAGCTACGATTAAGAGACGCATGTTAAAATGGAATTCCGTATTCTTTTCGAATTGATGTAGTTTTGCTTTCACGTATGTTTTGTAAAGTGTGTAATCTGTGTAATATGTAAAATGCATTAATGTTAGTTGTGCGATTTCGTTGTTTTGTCTGAATTATTTTGGCAGTGACCATGGTGTGAAAGATGATTGATAAACTAATTAATTACTTTTATTTTGGGCTACATGAAATAGAAGAAGATTAAGTTTTATTTGGAAAAATGGCATTTTTGGAGGCCACAAACAGGAATTCCGGCTTATAAAACAACTGTGAGCTTATGAAAAATAATTATAGCAAAATAACAAAATCTCAAATTACAAAAACTTTCATTAAAATAGCTGCAAAAAAGACAAGAATACGTGCTAAAACTTCGTGATCTTGTGTTATTTCTGAAAAAAATCAGTCATCCATATGCCAAATGTAACATGAACAGAAATCAAGTGTTTAAGTCCCTTTAATTAATATATTGATAATAATATAAAACCCATTTTAATTTTACTTGCGTAAAATGAGTACTTCATACACACAATTGTTTAAATCCCCGATATTAACTCAAAAATAACAGAATTCCTTCAAAGTATCAGAAATTTAGATTTTTTCTTTTCTTTTTTTGGCGGACCATGTCATACAGGTTTATTTTGATACAATTAATTGCACTGAGACTTTAACTAAAAAATAAAGTTCCTCCGAGGAGACCTAAAATAAATAAAGTTAATAAATAATTATTAATCAAATATTGTATAACAATTTATTTTCACTGGGTCATTTAAATATTCACATTAAGCTTTTGTGTTTCTATATAAATAAACACAAAGCTCCATTCGAATTTAAACATGTTATTACGTAAAGTAATCAGATTATTGTCATCATTTAAATAAATATTTAAATATGAAAGAAAAGTAACTGCAATATTTGAGATTATAATATTGCAAAAATCAACAAATTAGGGAAAATTTAATCTAATTATATACATAAGTCAAAAGATATTTTTTATTAGGAAACGAAGTTGAGTGAAAATAAATAAATAATCAAACTGCGAGCGATAGCTCAAGCCGTTTTAAAACTCATGAATACGAAATTAGATACACTACGCTTAGCGTTTCTTTTTCCGATATCTTATTATCGAGTCGGAATATTAAAATTAAAAATTTAGTTAATGCAGTTTCAGGAAATTAGAAAAACGCATAGGAATAAATAATAGTTTACTTGATTGGAATTCTAAATAATTTCTATTCAGATCATTTTGTACCATTTACAAATTTTAACAATTCAGATAGCCTCATGGTTATTATAATATGCATACAAACTAAATAAATTCGTTTTAGTTATCACAAGAAATATATTTATGGGTAGCAAGCAAATGATTTTAACATAGTAATATTAAGTTTTTAAAAATGATATCTTAAAGAATCATATTCCTTTTTTATGTTTTTATTGGATTAAAATTAGTATTTATCATAGTTATTGAAAGGCCTGAATGATAAAAAGTACTTTGGTAGAGCAAATAACCCGAGATTGCACGTTCGTCACAATGATTACCATGTGCATGGTACGTGCACGCTAAATTAAAGTTTCCAAAAGTCCTCTGGCAGATTCCTAGAATTTTCTAAAGGTGCAATATTAAGACGTCTTCTACATTCTGATCAGGATTGACTTAGATTGTGCGAAAATCAGTACGTGTGTGCGAGACTACATTATATTGAACTATGCACTGAAAACTACAGTTATGCATGCATTGTATTCCGCATGCATGTACACATAAAGCATGTATTATAAATATTGTACAATATTTTGCAGTAATAGACAAACTATGCAATTGATTTATCAAATACCAAAGATTTATGACGCTTGAACTATTAATTCTTCAGGGAAACATTTTTACGGAATCGTGCAGCCCATATTCAGCAGTAAAAGTCTCAGTATTTAAAAATCAGAATACGCATAAACACAAAATTATATCTTTCTAGATTTTTCATTGCAGCTTAATTTGCATACTTAAAAAGGATATTCTGCAAATTCGAGATTTCATGTAAAAGATGCAATATCGTAATAGAGCCTTAAACTTGATTTTAATGTAATAAAATCTAAAAACAACAACAACAACAAAAAAACATAAAAATGTCTTCCATAGTTAAAATATAGTTTGTATCGCTCATTTAGTTTTTTTAAATATCAGGTTTAAAATAATACAATGTAAAAAATAATAAGTGAAATTAGTTAATTATGTTTTGTTGTTTCAAAATTAGAAAGTGTTTATTGAACAAAATATTTCAAAACAGCTGATTTGTTTTTAATTTATTGAAATTGCTAGCCTCTGGAAAATTAATTTTTCATTAAATAACAAAACATGATTTTGAATCCTAGTGAAATAGGTTTTCTTAACCTAGAAAGTTATTAAATATTTATATAAAGAATTTATTCAGCAGCCTTATAAACTGATGTTATGGCCTATATTAGCATGTACGCTAGTTAGAAAGGTCTGCTTGTGAAACATAACATGGAGTTTACTAAATATAGTTTAAGAATGTTCTTTTAAAACCTACGATAGAAATTGGTTTTCATACTTTGAGTTAGATGCTCAGTTAAACTTTATTCCATACAATAAATCTTTGGTTGACGACTAGTGGTTGTAAGGGAAAATAAAAAAATTGCTTTATGTTTTCCTTTCAAGAAATCACTCAATTTTTGAACAGCTTAAAATAAAATTCAGCTACGCTAGGCAGTAGAAAAAAATAGGAAGTTCATTGTATGCTGTAATGTGCACTTTCATAAACAACCAACCCATAGAAATTGCCTACATTTAAAGAAAATCTTTGCGAATTTTGTGCTTAAGAATTTTTCATCAAGCAAAACTTCATAATATAATCCATAAAGAATCAGTTTTAATTTTTTAGAAAGTTTAACCATCTTGGTTCGTTCCTAAAGCTGTACTCAAAGACTCTTGTGACATTAGGAGTTTTTTTCACATTTAAAGAAGAACCTTGTATATATATATATATATATATATATATATATATATATATATATATATATATATATATATATATATATATATATATATATATATATATATATATATATATATATATATAGGGTGAATCTAAACTCTTGGGCAAAACTTTAAGGGGTGATAGGGCGCACAATGAGGAAACGTAATCACATAGCAATCTGAGGTAAAACGCAGTTTTAACTTACCCGGTAATAATCACTTTTGGAAAAGCATGGAAGTGTCCGTCTAATTTCTTAACCAAGTTTCATAAGCAATAGGCTCGTCTCCGAAAATTTCATCCATGAAATAAAATAAACTTTTTAGACTATCCATTTTAGTTTTCTGTTTTCGGAGAAAAATACATTAGTTTCTGACGAACAATCGTCGGCAAGTGCACTGTTGTTTCAGCACTTTTTCCGAAGTAATTATTAACAGCTATACGAAGACGACGTTGCCGACCCCACATTGCTATGTGCTATGTGATTCTGATTCCTTATTATGTGCTCTATCACCCCTTAAAGTTTTGCCCAAGAGTTTAGATTCACCCTGTATATATATGTCTTATCACTACGTTATATACCCTAAGACGTAGGCTGTGGTTACAAATTTGGTTGCATAAATCTATGTATTATTCTAAGAAAAGGAAATTTGGATTTTTTTGGAAAGCAGAAATGTGGAGAAAAGAAAATTGAAATTTCACCTGACGGTGAGGAAGCGTGTAAAGAACAACTGACGACTTTTAAATCTTAAACGTTTTTACAAAGTCAGAAGGAGGGAGTATGTTGATGTTGCAATAAAATGAATTGCAATGAAAACATAAAAAGTTGGCAATTATTTTTTCATGATTTCTTCATTTCAATTTTATTAAATTTTATATGTGTTTCCGAGAAATTATAAAACAAAAACGGTAACTAATGCAGAGATTATCGGGACAGTTTTTCCTTTTATGTACTCATTGCTGCTTCCTGGAATGGCTCATTGAATGCCTCGCAATTTTTCAGCATTCGCACATGGGTGCAAATGGGAATAGAGCAAGGAGAGATAGAGACAAAATCGAAATCATAAACACATTTCAACATTACAGGAAAGTTTTAAAAAGAAACAAGCAACCTTTTTCTTCTGTGAATACTGATGATTAAAATCTGTTTCATGGAGAACTCTCCTTATGCTTCTGTTACAAATATAGTTAATGGATGCATTTTATAACCATTTAAATAAGTTTTATTAGTAATTTGAGTATTCACAATAGTTAAAGAGAAGCTAGAGTAAGTAATCACTTTATAGGTAAATGTCACTAAAAATTGTGTTTTAGGGAATTACACCAATGACCAGTACATCACTTTATGTTACGTATTGCAGTAAATTCTATTGCATATGTTTATTGCTAAAACACATAATACTTGCTGCCATTAGTGCAATAATATTTTCACTTCACACGAACTGTAAGCAGGAATTGTAGATCTTAATTTCCCAATGAAATTTGTGCATCAACACAAATAAAATTACTCAACTTTAGTAATACTTGATATTGATAAACTAATGATATGAGTAAACGCCCATACCATGCTGAGAATATTTATTCCTGTAAAATCACTGAAAGGAAGGAAAAATACTAGGGAACAGTATTAGGGAGGTTATCATATTTGAGCATCATATGTTGTTGGAATCCCGTCTGTTTGCATGCAGAGTCAAAAATAAATATGTGGAAAATATTTGAAAGCAGCAGGTTTTTGGATGGTATCCTAGTAAAGCTGGTGTTGTTAAAACACTGTTGTTTAAGCAGTAGAGCAAATCTCCACATAATACTTGCGAAATCTACAATTTCGAAAAAAAAAATCTTTCAGGAGATGACAAGTTTTAAATCATTAATCGTAAGATTCTTCTTCACATTTTGGCATAAGTTTGCTTTGTAATTTTGCAACATGAAATCGGATACTAGATTTCATCTATATTTATCTTAATAAGAGATTTATTAATTTAAGATTCAATTATTAAAGTTATAAATCAGATGATTTATAACTTTAATAATTTTCGTGCGTTTGTGTTCGTTTCATTTTACACAATTTCGTTTCATTTTACTTGATTAAAGACGGACTAAATGTAAGTCAAAATCTCTGTCTTATGATCTATCTTATTTAATCAATTGTATGATGTGTAATAATTTAGTATGATTATAATATATACTTAAAAATTATTTTTTTCTTTTGTTCCATTGCTTTCCATTTTTTACCTGTCTTTTTTTCTTAAATTCGAAATACAAGTTTACTTTATATTAAGTATTCGAATTACTACAACTTTTTTATTAGATGGGTTGTAGTCATTCAGCACTAGATTTTAATACATTAAAATAGAGAATAAATAAAATGACCTTTTAAAATCATTCAATATATAAATTAAGGTTTCTTTACCGACAGAATCCACACAAGAATTTTTACTGTTAGTGTTGTATTTTGTGTGTAAATATACTTGGTTGCTTAATTTTCACTTTGTAAATTTATAACACAGAACTCTGGATTTAAAGCACATTTGCTTGCGTACCAATCACTCTACTTCAAGTTAAAATAACAATGTGCTGTCTTTACTTTTACCCACATATTGTGCTCAAGTACTTTTTTCATTATGCTATAATAAAAACAATTAAACTTTTCTAAACACACTGTGATGAAATTCTACTGTTTTCCGGAATATCCAATAACTGCTTTCGAAAGTGAATAATGTTTCTTCAGAGACAAAATTTTAATTTTTAGTGGCCGATTAAGTATTTTTATGCCTGAAAATCTCTAGAAAAATTCATAAATTGACTAATTGGTGTTTTAATTATACTTAAATGCACTTGTTTTAATGACCTCTAAAGAGCGAAGAAAATGGCCATCATGTATATTACAGGGCTTTAATATGTAGCATTCTTTGTGCAACAATTTATCTCAGACAAATCAATTTACATTAACTTTCGAAATACAGTGTAGCCTGTTGAAGTGACCACCTTGGTAAAGAGACCAATTGCCTACCCTGCTAATAGAAGTAGTACACCATTTTACCTAATTTACATGTAAATTAGCTGCAACCTTTCTACGGAGAAACGTTGAGCTATGATTTGGTGCTTAAAGGGATCAAAGAACCAAATCATGGTTCAACATTTCTCCACTGAAAGATTGAACCTGATTTAGCTCAATTGCATGGTGAAATGTTGACTTTTATTAACAGTGCACAACATAGGCGCACCCATGTAGGGGGCTATGGGGGCTGAAGCCTACCCCTAAAGGTAGAAAGTTAGAAGTGAAAAGCTTTAAAAATGAAAATTGTCACTAATGTATTATTGTTTTTTCTTTTTTTAATTGTCTTCAAGTTATTTCTTACCAAAAAAGACATTTATTTGAAAAAGTTTTTAAATAAATGCTTACAGTTAGTTTATGCAACACTGTTAATCTCGGTTACAACGTCACTGAAAAGATCAGATAATTATTTATGACTTCATACCGAGTTACATTGCTTGTGTTCTATGGGACAATCAAGTGGTACCGAATATGTAGACGTTATAAAGAGTTGTAACTAATCGAGGTCACTATAACCGAGTTCAGCAGTATTTGTATGTCGCCCACCCCCCCCCTAAACTAAAATCCTGGGTCCGCCACTGGAGCACAATGACCAATTTTGTAAATTTGTCTTGACTGTGATCACATTTGACAGGTTTCACTGTATATGCATAAATTATTCAGTTTAACATTATGTATTTGTTTTAAAATCGCGTAGACATGAGAACTACATTCAAACATATTGAATTTAGGATGATTTTGTTATATAAAAAGTAAAATAACTTATTAATAAAGAAGAGAAGATATTTTTTTCTAACCAGGGCTTTTTGGGAGAGTTAAAAATGTCTAACCAAACAAAAGTTTTCTGAGTCATATTTCCCGTTTCTCTATTCAGCGCATTTGAGTGAATAGACAGTGACACAACTCAAAAATTAAACGGAAGTTCAAGCTATTGAGAAGCAATTTGGCAATGTATACGTCAATGTATAGCGTAATGTAAGTTTTTATGTAAGCCTATATAATTTTTTAACAAACATGGAAAAAACCGTAAGCCTTCGAGGTTATAGAGTGAAAAAAACTTATTACAAACAATACATATTATTCTCAGTGAAAAAGCAGTTAAATTTTACGGAACGAGCGTGTAAAGTGTAAAATACATAAAAAGACCTGTTTTTTACCTAAAATTACTTAGAGCTAAAATTTGTCTTCTAAACCAGTCAAGAACACTTGAACAAAATAACTGTCATTATACATTTCTAAGTATTTACTAGTAGCAAGCGGCTACAATCAGCAAATTCTATAAAACTGCAAGGTTTTTTTTTTTTGCAATTTCTTATTCTTTTCTTTTTTTAAATTTAGTTTTTTTCAAATATTCCTCTAAGAGAAAATATTTTTACTTCCCGAACATGCAACATGTAAGAAAAGTTTTACTGTAATCATGAAAAAATTCGACTTTGAGATTTTTATGAATTATCTCGATTTGAGGTCTGAGAATTCATTTATTTGTTTACGGTGATGTTGTGTATGTGTACGTGTGTACGTGAGTGAATACGGTAGCTCTTAAACGGAGCATTCGGTTCATCTCAAATTTGGTATGCATATTATAGACCACCATCGCTCGATTGGCATTGATGCGTATAGGACTTCTGTTTTTTTACAGGGCTACAGAAAGGAATTCATTTACATTATGGCCTATGAAAGGAAAATCTTCAAAGAGCTAGATTCTAAACGATGCATTCGATTGAGCGCAAATTGGGCACGTATATTATACGTCATAGTTACACGACCTGCATAAATTTTCGTGTGTGCAAAGCTGATAGTTTTTTCACCGATTTGCAAATAATATTTCTTATACATTACGGCCTAAGGGCGCAAATCATTTAAAGTATACTACGGTCTAAATGGTGCATTCGCATGAATTCAAATTGGGTATGAATATTATAGATCACCGTCACACAACCTGCATTCACTTTTTTGTGTGTAGGGCTTATAGGTTTTGAGCAGAAATACAAAAAATAATTATTATATATTATGACCTATGGATGCAAATCCTTGAAAGTGTGCTAATGTCTATACGTGTATTCGATTGGACTCAAATTAGATACGCATATCAAAGATCACTATCTTAGACACTATATAAACATTGTTGTGTGTAGGCGTAGAGTTTTTACAGGGCTACAAAAAAGTGTTTTTATCCAAACTACATACCTATACATTGAAATTATTTGAAGTGTACTAGCGTCTGAACACTACATCCAATTGAATTGAATCAATTTTTTTTTAAACTGCTAATAAAGATCAAGTATACGGAAAGTCAAGTGGAGTCACACCACAATTTACTTACTTTTATTTTGGGTTTTAGTTTGGGGTGAAATGCAATAATACGCAGAAAAAATATTTTCAAGAAGTGAGGTAGAAAGTTATTTTTAGAAGTCTGTGGTTAAGAGAAAATGGATTAATTTTTCCCTGCTTTCTAAGTTTTACTGCAGATTACTTGAGAATAGTTGCAATGTGGTTTGATAGTATTTTTCAGATCGGTATTGATATTTTCACTAACATTTATAATATTTTTGAAAGAAAGCCAAATGAGAGTATTAATTTTAATAGTACGTTGTTTATAAAGGAAATTGCATTTTAATCCTTTGAGGCGCAACCCTTTCCCAATGCTGAAAAAGGGGCAGCCGTTGCCATCGCTCGACTTAACTACCAGCAAGATGGCGGACGATCGAAACGTTCATCGCGTGCCACAGATCCAGAGACCCCTCTTTTGACGACAGCTGGCTGTGCCCTTGGCTATCAAATGTTTCTACTTCTTTGAGCGACCACCTCCCTTAACGACTGATTTTTCACAGAACAAAGAGCGGATGCTCCCGAGTAGTTTTACACGCACACACACACAGTACTTTAATTAAAAATCACGCTTCTGAAAAACGTGTTCTACGGTTGAATGAAAAGTTGCAATCCTCAGGTGGATTTTGTACAACAAACACACACACGCACACACTTACGGGAACGAACCAAAACAATAATAAATCATAAACAGTGCCTTCATTTTATTATTGATTGTTTTTAATTTCACCGTAAATTCAAATAAAAGGCTAATTAAAAATTCATAAAATGAGCTATAAGAGCACATATTGCAATTTTTTTTTCCTCACATCGCATGAGTTATACCTAAAAAAAATTTACAAAAAAAGAAAAAAAAAAGCAATTGGCACATGAAAAGAGAACTCTTGAAGAAAAGTGGGACATAAACCCGCTGCATTTTCTTTTAACCCACGAAGTCACGTCTGAGCAATATTAAAAGAATTTCATCTTTTATTTACGCGGATATAAGTTTGAAAGTGGGCAAGAAACTTTCCAGCTTAAGGAAATGTTACGCCGCTGCAAAACACTATTGAAGACAAGTTTTAGTTCTCGAAACTAACATTACAAATTCAGCATCTAAACTTTAAAAAAAAAGCGTCCTGTGAATAGCAGATTGTTTATTTTTTTTTAAAGTACTTTAAGATTAAAGTCCTAGAGTAGAAATGTACTGTAAGATGAAGGAAAAGTTCAGGTAGTCTCTTCTGGTAAAATTTCCGAAGGATATATTAAAGAAGTATTATTTATCGTTTAATTGGTTGTATTGTAAGGTATCTGCGTTGAAAAGTGATGACTATGAAAAATACTTTTCATATACAGGAGAAAATTATTTGCAGTCTATTTTGTGCTTTGATCCATATCATCGTAATAAACTTTTTTCTATTTTTAAAATTCACAATCTAATGCTGCCATTTCATAACCAAACAATTAAAAGATCATGCGCGTACCTAAAAATATATAAAAAATCGTGTATCATGTGAAATGCTCCATTTAAATATTTAAATCATCAGCAGAAGAAAGTAGTTCATTTATTTTAATCTAGTGAAAAATGTCAAACTCTGTCATCTCCAAGAGCCATTTAGAATCGTATTAATTGCGAATCTACTTTGACGTAAAGTATTTTTTGTCTGAGAGTTTACGAATCTCCCGCAATTTTTAATTTCTGACATCACGTTTATGAATCCCGTACGAGAATCCCCGGTTAGTTCAGTTAGTTTAATTTTGATTTATACTATTTTTGTCTCAGTTAGTTTGGTTGGTTAATTCGTCCTGTTATTTCTCTAGCGGAATAACATTTAAACTTACGACGTCGTTGAACAAACTACTAAATAACTCTTTATTTACACTTTTAATAAAAGTTGTTAACATTTCACCATAAAATGATGCGGAATTAGCTGCATCCTTTCTATGAAGAAGTGTTGAACTATGATTTGGTGCTTAAACAGATCACTGAAGCTAAATCATGCAGCTAATTTAGCAGATGCAGCTAATTTAGCTCCTTTGTATGATGAAACGTTGAACTAGTTCTATTAAAGGTGTAGAACTGTTATGGAGAAATGTATAATCCTGTGCTAAAAACCCCTACATGTACGGTTGAAATATCTTCTACTTATCATTATGTATTCTACCTCTCCTCCTTATTCAAATAAACGCTAACTTCTAAGCATTGAACGTCAAAAATGCAAATTACACCAGTTTCTGCATTAACTTGAGTAAACGAGTTTTGCCAAAACCTCCTACATTAAGATAGCATAACAGCTGAAGCTTCGACGTCATCATAGGCCTATCAAAATACCGTCAGCAAAGTTTTATTCTCACAAAGTAAAACTGTTTAAAATTTCTGCTGAATGCTACAAATATTTGAAAGTATCTCAAATTTAACATAGAATAATCGAACGTTAATAACCGAACGTTAAACAAAAAGTCGGAGTTTAAAGTCTCTTGCGAATTACCGTACCAGAATTTTTTTCAGTGTTTTCACTGTAATCGTAATTTCGCGAGCTCTACTATTACTATATATTACTGCCCCAACTGCGCAATTTCAAATAGCCCTTCAAGAAGTTTTATTTAGATTAGTTGAATGAAACTGATGCTAGGAGATTAACAGAAATTTTACCGACTCCGTGTTCTTATAAAAATGTATTGGGAGCTATAGAACTCATTTCTAATACCTCATGTATAAGATGCCCTTTCTTCAGATACCTATCTTTTACTGCACTGTTTCAATAATCATTTTGTTCAAATAAAAAAACAAAAACATTAACAAATATCCTAAACGAAATGTTTTCAAAAATGTATTCAATTAATGCTATTTTTTTCGCAAAATGGTGTTTAGCATTTAATGCACAGTTTGTGTTTTATGAAAGTAAGCGTAGTATGCAGAAAAACAATGAGTATGAATGTAGACTTTTCAATAACATGCAAAAGGGTTATAAATTAAATCACCTCAAATAGTTATAATGTAAAGTTATATCAAACATTCAGAAAAAATGCCCAATACGTTATAATTACAATTCTGTGGTATGAAAATCCCAGAGCAGTTTTTACAATACGGAGAAGAAAACATTATTTATTTTAGAATAGTAAAACGTATGAACGTATTATGTTATGAAAAAATTTAATTTCCTTGAATATTTAAAAGAAAACAACAATAAATAATAAATAGAACTAACACTAAAAAAATTGCATAACATATTAAAGTCTAGACAAGCGTGGGTCAAACATATTCCTCTACGCAATTGTTAATAATGTAATGGGTGTCAAATTTCTCAGTCCAGACTTTTAAATGATGTTATACAGTTTTAGAAAATTTTAGTTTAGTATTTTGACTATTTCACTGGTTAGTAATAATGTCACGTATTAGAATGATATTTTTACTAGAAGTACAATTTAAAATTGTTTCAACGACAAAAAAATATTAATGATCAAACAGCTGTAAAATATGAAACAAACATTTTTGCATTTGTATTCGAAGGCATTTGTCAAAACTTTCTTTTATTGGAAGAAAGATTCTTATTTAAATTTAGATCTGCAGAAAACATAAAGGAATTTAAATATATATGCATTAGAAGTTTCTGGCGAGGTTATTAAATATTTATTTTGTATACCTGAGTCCAAAATAAAATTTAAGGTTATTTCTGTTTGCTAATCGAATGCATTTTATTTTATTCATATCAAATAATATTGCATTTCCTTTCATTTTTTACGTTAATAGATTTTAAGTTGCATTTAGTGAAGATCTTCGATCAAATTAAAGCTGAGGTTTAAAATGACTGTAACAACAGAAAAAGTTTCGTTAAACAGGGTGTGTTAGCTTGTGGTACTTAGGCAAAGTACCTATCAGTACACCATTTTCAGATAGATAATAGGAGTAAACCTAGTTGCTATAGTTGAAAGTTCCACCATGGACATGTGTATAAGACGTTCAAAATGGTAGACGGCTGAAGTATGAATGTCCTGGATTCTGGCCTGTCGCACGTTTGTCGATCTAACGGCCTGGAGTTTTGGTCTGTGTAACGTGATTACGTATAGAACTCCTTAGGAAGTCCTCCGACCCAGGCATCCCCCATCCTAGACAGATAGCCCATGCGTAGCGTTGCCATAACAACACAAAAAACAACACTGTTAGAAATTCCTGTAATTTTACCACACATATCGCTGTAAAATAATACAGCATTTTGTGTTCTAAATCCACTCAAAAATGACGTAATGACCTTGGTAAGCCAATCACGAAGAACCTATGTCAATGATTGCATGGCAACTGCCACAGTCTACATCACAACGTGTTGGTGTTACGTTTACCCACACATTGTGCTGTAAATGAGTGGTAATACAGCACTGTGTGTTGTATTGCCACTCATTTCCACATTTATTCAAATTCCATTCACAAATGACGTAATGACGTTGATAAGCCAATCACGAAAAACATTACATAGCAAATTCTCACAGTCTACTGCACAAAGTGTGGATAAACATAACGCCAACAGCACAACGTGTTAGTGTTACGTTTACCTACGCGTTGTGCTGTAATCATTTTTCTCAGTGTAGTTCCAGAGGATTCTGAAACTTCCCCGAGTGCGTCTCTGGGCTGAAAACTTTACTGTTAAAACTTTTATCCCTGATTTTGAATAATGCCTCAGGCACTTATCTGGAAGTTCGATCGTATTGATATATCTATGCACGCCTGTTCATACAAGCGGAAAAAGAATTTCCAATGTCGATAGACAACGTTTTCCTTTCAAAACAAAGATTATTAGCGAGGAACATTATTTCATTTAAAGGCGTTTTCCTTGAAGGTACACTGATCGAACTGCATTCTAAGTTATCATACCAAACTGAAAATTGAAAACTTTTCCGTTTCACCAATTCGATTTACAAAAGAAGATATAAGGATTTTATCGATTTTTTTTTTTTTTTTTATCACTGGAATTCGATGAAAAAGGAATGTAGACGTTCTTTCTTATAGATTTTATTTATTTACTTACTTTTACTATTATTTTTCTGAGGTATAACAGAGAATGAAATATGAAATTGAAAGTAGGTGGGATGAAGACAAACACGAAATGCACATTTATTTTTACTCATTCTTTTTTTTTTTTTTTTTTTTTTCTCTCATCGTATGAAAATGTTTTCGAACAAACAAAAATGTCAATACTTTTTTTTTTTTTTTTTTTTACTGGAATAGAATTATATTTTCGAGCAATAAAAAATATTTATAACTCTAATTTTCCAGTTTTTGAGTGGGAAATATATGACCGATAAATGCATTAATAATTAAAATTTTAGGTAGTGGAGAGAGACCGGGCAGGCTGTCCCATGCACTATATTTTAAACCTATCCGGCAGATGTCGCCATAAATTCAAACGCTTGCGCATTAACACGTCATCTCCCTCCCATATCAATAGAATGGTAAAAGAAAAAAAATCCGCTATTCCTTATCGATTTTTTTTAGGTGAGTAAATTTTCAAGTAAATTTTTAAGTTTTAAGTAATTCTTTCTGATTTGTTTCGAAAATAAAAATAAAAATTTGAAGGTATAGTTCTCACAAATGTTATTCTTACGAACTGAATTTCTAGCTACTTTCTTTTTTAAATATTTGTAGAACATTTAAGTATGCGGATGTTAAAAAAACTCGGCTGTTCGAGCCTTGTCAAGGGGAAACCCCCCCCTAACTCCCTTAATTTTTTAGTTTCATTATTGCCATATTAAAATGATATTTATTGACTATGTCATTTTATCTCTCATCTTTCGTGTATTTCACCTGGTAACCCTATGTTGAAATTTTTATGGTTGTAACCTAAAAATTTCAACATAGCATAATCTCCCATGTATTTTTCTCCCATGCAACATAGCATAATCTCCCATGCATTTTTCTATTTATAGAAAAATGCATGGGATGCATATTCTACAGCTTACGAAATATTGCAACAATAGATTAAAATTGCTGTGAACTAATAGTATTTAAATATATGTAAAATTATGTCGCATTTTTATGTCGCTTTTTTGGAACACATTTTTCGGACAATTTTCAATAAAGGGGGTGAGAGATAAAATGACATAGTCATTAAAAAATGGTGATGTGGGGCAAGATGACCCTTTGAATATGAGGCTGGATGGCCATCCCTCCACGCATTCAGTGGCGCAATGCTGAACAATACTCGCTGCTTTAACCCTTTAATGCGCAGTGTTCCCTTTCTGGGAACACCCAACCCTGACGTTTTGACTGTGGCCAGTGACGAAGAATAGATTTTATTTCTATAAAAATAGTTGCGGGTGACATAGATCCACGAGAATCCTTTACTTTTTAGCACGTCATTTGCCGTAAAAAAATGGTCACGATTATTTTTAACAGCACTGACATCTGCTGAAAAATGGAAGAATGAGAGAACAGCTGGATAGATTGCCCACTGCTGAAAAAAGGGCAGCCGTTGCCATCGCTCGACTTAACTACCAGCAAGATGGCGGACGATCGAAACGTTCATCGCGTGCCACCGATCTAGAGACCCTTTTTTGACCACAGCTGGTTGTGCCTCACAGCCAGCTGTCGTCAAAAAAGGTCTCTCGATCGGTGGCACGCGATGAACGTTTCGATCGTCCGCAATCTTGCTGGTAGTTAAGTCGAGCGATGGCAACGGCTGACCTTTTTTCAGCATTGGGAAAGTTTTGCGCCTCAAAGGGTTAATCATGAAAATGGTATGATTTGCGAATATTTGATAAAGTATATATCATTGACGAAGATGCAAAGTAAAATTCTATCCAACTAAATCCTTAGACAATAGAAATTCTTTGAGGTGCATGCAAAAACCATCATTAATAATATATACGCGTTGTATAAACAAAGCATTTTTTCATTTAAATTTGAGAGGAATGAACTGATACACGTGCTCAAAAACTCATAACTGAGGAACAAGTATGAATGACAGAAGATACATAAAAATCTGAAGTGACTCTATTCGTATTTCCGAACACTTGATCTTTATCAATTAACCCTTTGAGGCGAAACCCTTTCCCAATGCTGGAAAAAGGGCAGCCGTTGCCATCGCTCGACTTAACTACCAGCAAGATGGTGGACGATGGAAACGTTCATCGCGTGCCACAGATCCAGAGACCCTTTTTTTGACGACAGTTGGCTGTGCTGGGCAATCTATCCAGCTGTTCTCGCGTTCTTCCATTTTTTCAGCAGATGTCAGTGCTGTTAAAAATAATCGTGACCATTCTTTTACGGGAAATGACGTGCTAAAAAGTAAAGAATTCTCGTGGAGGTATGTCACACGCAACTATTTTTATAGAAATCCAGTCTTTTCTTCGTGACTGGCAACAGTCAAAACGTTAGAGTTGGGTGTTCCCAGAGCGGGATCACTGCGCCTCAAAAGGTTAAAGTGCATTTAAATAAATTTTACTCAACTGAATCGGGCGTAGTGTTCAGACAATAGTGCACTTCAAATAATTTGAGTATATGGACCGCAATGTATAAGAACATTTTTTTGTAGCCCTGTAAAAATTGAAAAACCCTGCGCTACCGAAATGCATTCAGTTATGTAAGATAGTAACCTATAATTTGCGTATCTAATTTGAGCGTAGTCCACCCTTTCGTGTATCTATAGGCCGTAATGTATTAGAATCTTTCTCGTAGCCCTGTACAAGAAGTATAATCACTAGGCACACCAAAAACTGTACAGGTTGCATTCACGGTGACCTATAATATAATTTTCCATTTAAAAGCTATTCGAATGTACCATTTGGACACTAGCACACCTTAAATGATTAGCAACCATAGACCGTAATGTAAAATAAATATTTTTGGCAACCCTGTGAACAAACTATCAGTTCTGCACACATTAAATTATATGAAAGTCACGTGAACGTGACTTATAATACACGTACTCAATTTATACTCAATCGAGTGCACCGTTTAAACACTATCCAGCTTTTAGGAATTTCTATCCATAGGCCATAATGCAAGAGAATTATTTTTTGTAGCCTTGTACAAAGACTGTAAGTCCTATACGCACCGAAATCAATGCCGGTCGTGCTATGTTGGTCTATAATATATGCATGAAATTTGAGCTCAATCGAATTCGCTGTTTGATGTTAGCGTCCTCTCAAGAATTTTCATCCATAATGCAAATGAATTATATTTTGTAGCCCCGTAGAAAAAAAACTATAAGTCGTACGCTCACTATGCAGGTCATGTAACCATGACCTGTAATATACATACCCAATTTGCTCTCAATCGAATGCATCGTTTAGAAGCTAGTTCATTTTCACGAAATTCCGTTTATAGGCCATAATCTAAAAGATTTATTTTTTGGTGCCCTGTAAAAAAGCTGTAAGTCTTATACACATTAAAATCAACACCGGTCGTGCGATGGTGGTCTATAATATATATACCGAATGTGAGCCGAACACATCAAAATCTCAAAGACAATTTTTTTTTCATGTTTACAATACTTTACTTGCATGTTCCATGTTCGGAAAGGAAAAATACTCCACTGTACACTGTAAGAAATACCTACAGCTTTGAAATACAGCACTGTGTATTGTGAGTTCGCTCACGAAATGACGTGATGACGCTGATAAGACAATCACGAAAAACCTTATACAACAAATGGACATACAACAATAAATCGCAACGTGTTGGCATTACATTTACCAACAAGTTCTGCCGAAATCTAGGTAAATATTTTTTACAGTGTATATTGTAGTACTACTCCTGTGTGCAAAAATCAATAAACGCTTTAAAAATTAATAAAATCTGTATAATCGAAATAATGAACGATTTAAAGGGTTAGCATCTCTAGGTAATGGATTGGTTTTTAAGAGAGGGTGGCACTCATGTAGACAGCTATTATCAGACCGCGGATTATATGCAATCGCATATTTGCATATGCAATTGTATATTTAAGGAGTTTTTGGTGATTTTCCATAAAATGACGTATTTTCTCTGTTGGATGCATATTTCAGTCTTACTATTGAAAATTTAGAAAACATTTAGTTGTGTATTGTAAAAAAAAAAAAAAAATACTGAAAGCAGTTTTAATTAATATTATTTCATATCACTAAGATTGTGAGTAAATGTGGATTCTCATTTAACCCATAAACACGTGTTTATTAAACAGTCCTGGTTATTTCTTATTCTGCCTTTTATGATGTTTTCCAGTTTAAAAGAGAGAAAAAAAATGTGCCATAATAGCTAGGTAAGTGACACAAAACAGTTTTAGAAGTAAATACATTTTTATTGTCTGTTAATATGTGCATATATTTTTTTCAATTATTTGGTGCTTCTTTTTAGATTTTTAATGCATATTTTTAGATTTTTAGTCCATATTTTAAGATTTTTTATGCATATTTTGTCATTTTTAAGTGCATATAGTCTGCGGTCTAGTTATTATTAATTGTTTTATAAAAAATATAAAATAAGAAAAAAAATGGGTTGCAAGATTAGCATCACTAGATCACGGGAATTTCTTTAATAGAAAGAAACCCGTGTACGTCAGTATGACCTATCGTTGATTCTTTTTAAATTTCTGTCCCCCCCCCCCAAAAAAAAAAAAACGAAATCCTAAAGTATAACGATGATTAATTACCATGCAAAATCTTTTTCATTTCAATTACATTTTCCCAGCTTTTATGAATTTTTTAAATTTCTATGGATTTCCTGCCTACTTTGTATTTATAAAAATATTAGGAAATATTAAACTGATTTAAGTCTGTTTTGTGCTTTTTATAGAAATCTTTTAGTGCCAAACAATCTTAAAGTACTAGATTGAAGCTTTTAAAGTGTCGTTCGTTCAGACATTCAAAAGATTTATGAGAAAAAAGCTGTCACGCCAGAAAATAGTTAGAAAAACTTTAGCACTATCACTTGGATTACAGCCAAGAAACAAATAAATTACACAAAGTAGTGTTAGAATGCTCTGTGTTGATAAAATATAAATAATGTCACATACATTCCAATTTTATACTCAAAATATAAGACACGTGTATATATGTGGCTAAATATTGGTGTTTTGAGTGAAAAAAACTTTATAATAAAATATCGCTTAGAATATTCAAAGTTGTATGACAGAATTTAGCTAACCTAAGTCATTAATATAACAGTTTTATTAGTTCAGATAGGTGGCTAAATAGAATTAAAGTGGCTTTGTTGTTCTCCACCGAAACTTCCTAGCAGTCAAAAATACACAGATTATGTGAAACTTCTAGAACAAAAACACTAACAAAATTTACAACAACGTCAAAAATGGTTTTTATATCTCAGCACAACGTCTGCGAGACAATCGGAATACTAAAGTAGAAAAACTGCTGTACAAATACTCGTAAAAGTATTATAAAAAAAAAAAAAACACTGCCTTTTTCAAAACTCATAGAATATTTGAGAGGCTGATCTAAAATTCTTAACCTCCCAATATAAGAATTTTTTTTAATGGTCAAGGAAACAAAGATACATATTTCCTGAACAAACTAAACGATTGTCTGCTTGCAATACAAAAAACATCATGAGCAAATACCATGAGGTGTTTTCAGCATTAATGTCTATTTTTTTACTAATGAGTGTCTTTTTTTTACCTTTAGGCATTAAAGTATTTTCTTGTCATGACTTTCTAATGTAGGAATAAAACACATTCCATGGGCGTAATACAGGTATGGACAACCTTTGTAAAGTTGCGGGCCAAACTTTAGGGTGTTAGCGATGTCGCGGGCCGTATAATTGGGATTTATATGAGACTTTGAATGGTTTATATGAGTTCTATACCGGGTTTTGATAAGTTCCGCGGGCTGGATTGAAAACCGTGGCGGGCCATATGTGGTATAATATGTTTAAGCTACCTCAACAAACACTCTAGGTACTCTTAGTCTGAAAGACAATACATTTTAACAAAGTATTCATTCCAATAAGTTCGGGCACATTCGCACAATTCAGGTTTTCGTTCGCTTAATGTTTAACAGTTTCAGTATCAGAATAATCTTTCTAAAATGTAATTATTTTTGTTATTGTTATTATTAGTTATGTGTAGTTTGGAATATTTGAAAATGAATGGTACAGTGACAGCTAGTACCACAAACAGTGTTAAAAAAATAGCTAAAGTCAATAAATTTAATGACATTAGCTATTTGGAATTAGATATTTCTGATGTGAAGTACCGTAATGTTTGGAATTTTCTAGTTTGTTTTTCTCCTTTTTTTTCAAATAACATGCATTTGTTAATTAAAAAGCAGTTAAATACAAAACTAAACAGTGTCGTACTCAGTTTTATGTTTGATGTAACACATAAATTTTAACAAGGGACTTTAATTGCTTATTAAAAAAAAAACTCAATAAGAACTTTCACAATAAATACATCAGGAATCGTGTTATTTTACAAATAAATAAATGAATATTCAATAACTTAAAACTGTTTTCTCCTTTTATTTTCGCAATGAACCAGAAAAATTAGCAAAAGAAATGAAAATGAAAAAAGGAAACAGCAATTCAACTGTTTAAAAATTCCATGAATACTTGCAGAATTTACGAACATTTTACGAATTCCCGAGTGACAAAATCTTTCTTGGGTTTAGATTCTGCAAAACCCGAATACATAATTGAGTTGTTTTGGATTCAAACGGCTGAAAGCTTTTAAATGTTCGTAAAAAAATAAATAATAATTCTTCATCGATTTATTTAAAACGCTTATTTTCTGTTGTTCTTTGAAAAATAAATGAAATAAAGAGCGCAAGTATTGGAATTATGATCCGGAAAAATGTTGCGTGAAACATTTCCATATCGAAAAAAATACATAGATTATGTAAAACTTCTAGAAAAAACACTAACAAAATTTACAACAACGTCAAAAATGGTTTTTATGTCTCAGCACGATGCCTGCGAGACAATCGGAATACTAAAGTAGAAAAACTTTGCTGTACAAATACTCGATGAACGCATAAAAAAACAAGACTGTCTTTTTCAGAACTCATAAAATATTCAGGAGACTGATCTAAAATTCTTAACCCCAAAATAAAGAAACTTGTTTTTAATGGGCTAAGGAACAAAAGATAAATATTTTCCTGTACAAACTAAACGATTGTATACATGCAATACAAAAAATATTAGTTTGTAACGAAAGTTTTCCGCCACTCCAAGTATTGCCTGCACAAGCAGTTCCCGCTGGATTCTTTGCCAATATTTTGTAAAACGATTTTTGTTATTTGAAAGAAAAGACTTGTTTTAGAGAACTGTGTTGTGAAATCTGTAAAACAAAATCGTTATGATTAAGTATAAGGTGTCTGAAATGGAACTACCACGCTACCAGATTGATCCATCATTTACTCTCAGTTCTATCGCAAAAAGTCAGCTACAGAATGACACTGAATCATGTATACTGTTAAGGTACTACTGTTGAATCATGACACTGTGAAGATTTGGTACCGAAAGTTCAAAAACGAGGACCAGGATATTAAAGAAGCAGAGCGCTTTGACCGGCCTATTGATGCTGATGAGTCCCGCTTACGACAATTTGTGGAAGAAGATAAAATATTCATCCACTCGAGAGCTAGCTAAAAGAGTTAGACTTTAGTGCCATGTTCATTAGCATAAAGCACTAAGCATAAAAAACTTGACATATTAGGTCAATAGTTGGGTACCGCGTGAGCTGACTCAAGCAAATCTGGCGGAAAACTTTCGTTACAACCTGATATTATAAACAAATGCCGTAAAGTGTTTTCAGCATTAGTGTCTTATAGTGTGCATTTATAGTTATTTCAATACTTTAAAATTAGTAGATAATCACAAAATATGGTACAATGTTAAATATAATGCAATAGAACAGCTTATCCAAAGGAAAGGAAACATTGAAGATATTCTGTGGTTATAATAGACAAGCCCATCTTTTAATGAGTTGATATGTTCTTCAAATCTTTGAAAGTGTGACTTTTTTTATAACATTTACAGATTTCGTCAAGGGTTGAGTTGACAAATTGGTTACGGAACAATTTTTTTGTACTATTATTCTAGCTCAGGAAAATTCCTCCGTAGAACAGTTAGAGAACGGAAGTGTCAGTTTTCAAAGTTTGTTTAATGACAACATGCAAATGCAACAATCGCAAAAACAACAAAGGTGAGAAATGATGAAAGGTGGGCGAAACTTCAATATTTTCACACGTGTACAAACTAGAAATATAAAAAATATCTCAATGTCGTCCACGAAGTTTATCTGTAAGCACGTAGGGGCAGCTTTCGAACGCAATTATCTGTTGTCATTGTGATGCAGATCACATATTTAATTTTAATAATCATTTAATTTGGCTTTCTTTAATGTAATCTATCCAAAATCATGTATTCTAAATCACTTCTGTTTTCATTTTCCTGCCATTTCGGCTTTTAAATCTGTATATTCGCTTTTCCCCGTTTGCACTATTCTTATTGTTTATTTCGTCTCTTCAGACCGGTGGCACCGTTGTGCTAAAAATAGATTATATTGCGTCTGTTTGCAAAGACAACGTACTTTTTGGTTTCTCCTCTTGGCATTCTGCTGGCGTAAGTTATTATTTATTGCCCTGCGACATCTTTAAAATTATTTGCTTGCGATTACGTCATTTTAATTTTATTGGATTAACTTTTAGGATTGCTCTGGAATTGGCGTTATTTATCTCGGCTAGGTGTTTGTTCTCGCCAATGTGTAATTCTGTGCTGGCGTAATTTTTAAGTCATTCCATCTTAATAGCACTGTCTATATAGGACGTATTTTTTATTTTCGCTGAGCCACCACCATCTGTTGTAATAAGTTTATGTGTCAATAGTATCTTTTAAATAAATAGTTTTAAGCATTCAAAGTCTTTTTCTTTACTGCAACTAAGTGCATTCGAACCTGGATTTCCAATCGTCACAACGCAACTTTATAATTTAAAATACCTGTAACCAAATAACTTCTTTACAGTCATATGTAGGGGACAGTTATATATTTTTCATACAAAATTTTAAACAAAATAAATATAGTTTGAAATAATGTCGCTTTTTCAATTTTCTTTTTGTTTTAAGAAAAAGTCTTCACAAGCGCTCATTTTCCCCTTAACGGTTAAATTCAATATTTATAAAAAGTGATTAAAATATATTTATAATGTTTTTAAGATTGAAGTTATTGTTACTTATAATGGATGCCCATTAAGTATTACACTGTTAGTGAATATATTTCACCGTTTCACCATAAGATAGTGCTGAATTAGCTACAACCTTTATGGAGAAAAGTTGAACCATGATTTGGTGATTAAACTGATCAATGGAACAAATCATAGTGAAACGTTTTTCCATAGAAAGAATGCATCTAATTTAGCTCCATTGTATGGTGAAACGTTGAACTATTTCTAATAACAGTGTACTGCTAAGCATACATATTAATCATTACCAAGGTTGCAACATCAATATTTATAAAAAATATAAGCTTATAAAAAATATAAGCTTATAAAAAATATAAGCTTAGCTACCACTGCTATCGAGTGGGTTCATGCTATTGGGAGAATTCCTGCACTACAATTAGACTACGGCTGCACCGAAAATGCAGAGAACGGTCAATACGAGTTCAGAGAGCTCTCTTTGGCCTCAGACAGGGCCTCTAATTTTGACAAAAATGAGGCCATTTGCTTATTATAGATATTTAGAACCTTAGTTTTTTTCCGTGGTGCTAAAGTGCATCTTGGAACAAAGTTGCACCTGCATATGTAGAAACATCTAAATGTTAAAGTTATACATAGGATTTGCCAAGTTTCAAGTGGCTCTCGTTTCAAGGCAATTACTTTTTTCTAGTCTAATATTTATTTCATGAAGTCATAATAACTTATGTCCATGAATTCATTTTTAAGGTGTATTAAAGAACTTGTTCTAACGTATGGCATTTTACAACTCAATTTTTCAATTTCTAATTTTTTCCCCAGTGCTTACTTGATGATTTTCAGTGTAATGTGTTGAGATCTAACAGATTTCGCAAGGGTATGATAATTTAAGCTTCATAATACATTTAACACATTAAATTGCTCAACAACCATACAGAATAAAGTTACGATTAATTTACTGTAGATAAGTCGTAAAATTCGCTGTCAGTGCATTACGGTATCATTTTCACATTTTACTCGCTATGAAAAAGGCTAGTAATCTTTGTGGAATATAAAGCAAAAATATGTAAGATACATGCAAATAATCAGGAAACACTGGTGACACTTCATATCATTTTAACCTAACAATTTATCACACATATGTTCTAAAAAATTCTGAAATTCTCTCGGTTTCCTTGGCGATAAAGTTGCTGTAGAAAATCAGATTTAAATTCACGCATCGCATTTTTACAGTAACAAGATTTCCGTGTTATGATTTAGTGTTGCTGGAGAATATAGAGGTAAATAGAGGACGTAGAAAAATAGAACAGACAGGGAAAATGAAAAATTCACTTTAAAATATCCTACTGTCCCTGTTCAATAATATTTTTATGGCACAAAAATTTATTCGAAAGTGCAATGTATTTATAAGATGCGTAAGACTAAACTGGCATACCATCACAATTATTAAGACAATAAGATTTTGTGCCATAAAATTATCTTTCATCATCTATCCATCTTATAAAGACATTGCACTTTCCAATAATATTGATGAGGATATTAATTATGAAGTATATTTTTTAGAACGAAAAATAAATTAATAAACATTACATATAGAATGTGCGGTTTATTGAAATCAAAGTTTTCAGTAACATCTCATAAAACATAGATTGGGATCATTGTGGTGCTGATTCATCTAAGAATAGATGCATGTAACCCTAAATAGAGTGAGATAGTTTATAAATAACTATTAAGTGAAAATTCAGTTCAAATGAAATACGAACAAGTATAGGCAATATATTGATATATTTGCTGGAACACTTTTGTTTTTAAATTTCTTTAATAACATATCTAAGCTATCCAACATTTTGAAGTGCCAATAGAAAATAATTCATCCTTTTTTTCCCGAAGAAAGTGAACATTTAATATCGCGTTTAATAAGAGTTTTAAATGCTTTTTACTTTGGATTTTTATATTAAAGGAAGTTGTATAAAAAAAATTAAATTCAGAATTTAGAACTTATTAATGCAGCATTGATTATTTATTTTCTTTGGTTTTTTTCGGGTAGGGGTGGGGGTAATTTATCATATGCATCAATAGAAAAAAACATTTAAACTCCTAAAGTAAGGAATTTCAAAGATTATTCATTCTTTTAAATTAAAAACGCTGTAAGTGTTGGAATTCTGTTCTATATTTAAAAATGATTTCAAATAAAATGTTTTATTGACACAAAAACTAAACTTTAATTGCACATTAACAAATGCTTACTTAAAGTTGGAATGAATCAATTCTAACAACTATTATTTCTGAATCTGAGCAATAACTTTCCGCGCTGCATTATTTACATTGGTTTATTCATTGAAAATAATTGGAATTTGAAAAAAAAATTATGCAGTGTATTTTACAATTCCCAAAACTTTTAGGTTTAAAATATTTTTGAAGCATATTAGCTTCAGAATAAAATATAAAAAATGATAAAACTTTGAAAGAAGTTAATAAAGTTGCAGTATTGTTTAAACTCCAATCACTATAGTACCGACGATATGCCAAGTCCTTTTATGACACGCAAAAATTATTTTGTAGTGTACTGAGAATTACATTTTTATTAATTTTTTCTCTGGAAAACATAAATTCGTGGTAATCTGTAATAGAAGTATAGTTTCGTACCTACAAAATAGTAATTTTTGTAAAAAGTTTTTACCAAGGAACAAAAAAAAAAACTTACTTAAATAACACAAAACTAAAATCCAAACTCGTTGAAACTGACCTTTTTTTGGTCTATTAATGTTATTTATATCCATAATTTTGTTAAACTGTGCAAAATGTATAACAATTACCGATCAAAATTTCTAGAAAGGATAAGATGTAAGAAGACGACACAAAATCACATGATAATGAAGAATTGCAAGCATTCTTTTCATGCACCACTCGATAATTATTGAAAAAATATGAATCTAAGTGTAAATAAAATGTTTCAATAAGAATTTAGAACAGATCAACAAATTTCAGAAAACTACGCCTATTTCTGTGACGTAAAATTCCGTTAACTCAATTCCAGTTTTCACACTGCGCTGCATCTGCTATTTATATTATCTTAATATGCAGGTATCACAAAATATATTTCAATTTTAAAGCTTCTTGTAAAGTTAATAGCTTATTTTTCCTAATTATAAATCTTCCTACCAGTATTTCCTTCCTTTTTATAATTTTAAAGCTGCATGAAAATTGGACAGTGAAAAAAAGTTTACATTATTTGCCTATTTCCAAGATGCTCAGAGGGTTAGCTTTCAATAAATGATATGGGGGCGTTTTACAAAAAAATAATTAATTTTTTTAGTAAAGCCATATTTCGAGATAACTAACGCTGCGATTTTTTTTTATAAAATGATTTTTAACTGGCAAATAAAGACAATCTTGTGACCCTGTAAAACTGTTGGTGCGCTCTAAACTTCTCAGAATATGAATGCTGAGATGCTATTCTCAAGAATCACATTTTGTGATTAAAAAAAAACATTTAATGCAGGCATGTATTTTTAGTTTTACACTTGTCTTAACAATGAATAAAGTAAAATAGGAATAATTTACAGCGAATGAGGTCCTTTGGAAAGGTTCTTCAGACATTATTACAGACCAATGCTTTAGTTTACACATGATTGCTCTTTTTAGTTCTTCATGGGCAGTTAGCCAACTTCGTTCCTTTACTTCAGATCTTTTGAAAGAATAAAGGGCAAGTTCTTTTTTTATGAACCATAAAAAAAAAGGATTCACAGTAGACATGAAAAATAACTCCATGAATTGCGCTTTTATAATTTTTCCTCAAAATGATAGTTGCCTGTTTATAAATGTAGCTTTTTTAGCATAGGGCAAATAAATTTGTTAGATTATTGCAAAATGTTAATAAAATGTAACTATTAAATTTGCTTATTAACCTGTTACACATTTTTTTTGTACATTCTATACAATTTGCAATTATTATTTGAACTGTCATATTAGGCTGAAGAAGGGAGGGAATGATAAAGAACTTTGGTAATATTATAATTTAAGTATGAAGTAAAGAAGTTGCTGTTTTAACCCTTTAAAGCGCAGTGGTCTCGCTCTGGGATCACCAAACTCTGATGTTTTGACTGTTGCCAGTCACGAAGAAAAGATTGGATTTCTATAAAAACAGTTGCGGGTGACATAGCTCCCCGAGAATCCTTTACTTTTTAGCACGCCATTTCCCGTAAAAAAATGGTCACGATTATTTTTAACCGCACTGGCATCTGCTGGGAAATGGAAGAATGCAAAAACAGCTGGATCGATTGCCCAATGCTGAAAAAAGGGCAGCCGTTGCCATCGCTCGACTTAACTACCAGCAAGATGGCGGACGATCGATACGTTCATCGCGTGCCACAGATCTTGAGACCTTTTTTGACGCAGCTGGCTGTGCGCGAGCACAGCCGGCTGTCGTCAAAAAGGGGTCTCAAGATCTGTGGCACGCGACGAACGTATCGATCGTCCGCCATCTTGCTGGTAGTTAAGTCGAGCGATGGCAACGGCTGCCCTTTTTTCAGCATTGGGAAAGGGTTGCGCCTCAAAGGGTTAAAGGCAGAAATTTGTTCAATTTGCAAAATTCCGTTAACTTTTTATCCCATCAATAGGTTTCTACTGATTAATGCTATCTGCGTATTATGAGCGCATGCTTAAATGGAACAATACATTAGAACTTCTCAAATTAGGAGTTCCAAGATACGGAATTTCTATGATTCGGACGAAAATAGGCCATAAAATAATATTAGTACCAACCGAAAATTCTTTTTAAGACTCAATAATTAATACTTACTTTAAAAATAACATCTCCCTGCTGTGCATTTTCGTGTTTGGGCAGCGTAGTCCTTTGTTCGGCTTGGGCTATTGTGCCAAGGTTTAGTTTAGCTTAGTTAATTATGTATTTCTCAATAAATTTGTTTTATTTTCAATTAGGTAATATTTTTTTCAAGAAAATTAATTCCATTTTTTTTTTACAACTTCGATTGATTATTGCGATACTATAGAATTCATTCAGCAGTATTTCTGTAATTCGGAAATGACTGTTATCCGGAATCGTTAAAGTCCCAGAAAACCCAAATTTGGGGATCTTTACGTACTTAAAGCAGAACAGGTACAAATTTCAAAATTTATACAGTCACAGTAAAACTTTTAAAATATGAGTTACAGTTGGAAGAAAAATGTGATTGATTAATTATTTTCCATAAAATGCTTTAGACAGCACTTTGATTAAAACTAGCCTCCAAGGCGGCCATCTTCGCCGTCCCTATACCCTAGTGTTCTTTATGATTAGTGCAATGTCGGCCAAATTATTGGACCCGTTTCAACGAAAATCAAGTTTCTTTGTTGTTTCTTTGTTTATTATTTTTCATTAAATTTATCTGGGTATAAGATTACTACAAATTTTGGGTGTCATCATAAAAGCCGATGGTGGCCATGCCAAGTACTGACATTGCGAAATGTACGACATAATCGGTAACATTTCCATTCATAAAATGATTACTGTATTGGGTGATCCGTTGTACAAATTCCTACAGACCCTACTAGCAATTTTGCTCGGGTTAACATCGGCCACGTATACGGCCGATGATGGCCCGAGCAAAATTGCTAGTAGGGGAAATACTTCTTAACTGCAGCAACTGCGGACTTCCTCAAACTAGTATTTAGTGTGGTGCCTTCCATTCATGAGCTCCATGGCTTCGCTAATAGGTTACTTTTCTCTTTGAATAACACCAGTGTTGTGCCAAAGTTAGCAACTTTATGTTTTTGCTTTTGTAGTATGGTTCCATTATTTAATACGGAACATTTCCATTATTCCATTATTTAATAATCCATTATTTAATACCTTGTTGCAATAATATGAAAAAAAAACAGGAAATGGCTAAAATGTGCTTTAGCCCACTGCATGGTGACAATTTTTAGTTGAGCGATAAATGCGCCTAGTCCTGTAAATTAGATATTTTAAAGCTGTGAAAATATCCGAAAGATGTTAGCAACTTTATGTTTTTGCTTTTGTAGTATGGTTCCATTATTTAATACGCATACCTTGTTGCAATAATATAAAAAAAAACAGGAAATGGCTAAAATGTGCTTTAGCCCACTGCATGGTGACAATTTTTAGTTGAACGATAAATGCGCCTAGTACTGTAAATTAGATATTTTAAAGCTGTGAAAATATCCGAAAGATGTTAGCAACTTTATGTTTTTGCTTTTGTAGTATGGTTCCATTATTTAATACGCATACCTTGTTGCAATAATATGAAAAAAAACAGGAAATGGCTAAAATGTGCTTTAGCCCACTGCATGGTGACAATTTTTAGTTGAGCGATAAATGCGCGTAGTACTGTAAATTAGATATTTTAAAGCTGTGAAAATATCCGAAAGATGTTAGCAACTTTATGTTTTTGCTTTTGTAGTACGGTTCCATTATTTAATACGCATACCTTGTTGCAATAATATGAAAAAAACAGGAAAAGGCTAAAATGTGCTTTAGCCCACTGCATGGTGACAATTTTTAGTTGAGCGATAAATGCGCCTAGTACTGTAAATTAGATATTTTAAAGCTGTGAAAATATCCGAAAGATGTTGCATTTTCACGTATCCATTATTGCTATTTTGTAATCTAACTACCGAGTGACATACGTAAGCAACGAATGTGCTTGCTTGCTCCATTGGACGTCATTGAACTGTTAATTTCGATTTTCGCACATGCGTTATTATTATTACGCTAATGCTTACATCTAGTTGCTGCCGTTTGCAGCGAAGAAATGCTCTCAGCGATTTTGGTACCGCATATGTTAGCGTATTATATAAGTAGATATTCTTAAATAAAAATTTGCAGTATCAGGCATGAACATACTGACTTGCATGTAGAAGTAAGATATGTTTTGTTCGAACACTATAGGTGAAAGATACATATGTGACATAAGTATGAAACCTGTTCATGTTAAATAATATAAGTGAAATTAATTCTAACAATTTTGAAACTTACATCAAACTATAATGTTTCCCCACTTTGAATATATAAACTTTTAAATAATCATTTAAAGTTAAATAGTGGTAACAGCAGAGCAAAGCTATTCTTTATTTGATAAACGTAAATCTAGGAAACGAAAAAAATTTAGTCATATATCAACAGCAAGAGCTCAAACTATTTAATTCCAAATGAATGAATGACATGTCAAAAACATAAGTCGACACTTCGTTTAAAGCCTTTCTAGTCGTATTTTGTTTCACATTTTACAAGAATTGGCTACCTTTCAGAAATAAAATAAACACCATGAAAATGACAAGCTAAAAATACAGAAAGACCTTGGGTTTTTTTTCCCTTTTATTTTACAGTGTCATTACTCTAAACCATTTTTTTTTTCACAAACTGCTTTGAACATAAGCCTTAGAAATCCTTTTGTAAGTTAACAAGAGATTTAACTGTCTCTGCCAGGTGTCAACATAGAACTTTAACTAATTCTAGGCCAAAGCATTTTGATTATAACTTAATTAAAAATAAATTCTGGAGGGATAAAATTTCTGCTCATACATTCGCATTTTTGTAAGGATTTAATTTTTATCGCGATGTATAATTTTGCTGTCTTATACAGTTGAGAATAAGTTTTATTTAGCATCACATTTGATGCAATGCTTTTTTAAACAAAATTTACCTTAGATATGTTTTACAATTGTTAAAGGCATTAAAATGACGCAAATTTAGATTTATCTTAATAATACTAGTGTACATATAAAGAAGAATGCAATAGAAATACTTTCTGCTTGAGAAATGTGGTTCCCAACCTTTTTTTCCTAACGAAACCCTTCTAAAATCTGAAAGAAATTGACGAACGCCTAGTGTAGTTGTTCTGTACTAGTGTATTATTCTCCGGTCTCCCCTTATACGCATTTTACCACACTGCAAAATAAAAGTCTGTTAAACTGACAGAAAAAAAACCAGTCAGCCAGGACGCCAGTTCATTTGCGTTTATTTTACAGAAGTCTTCCGTATTTTTTTCTGTATACGGAAGTTTTCTGTAACTGAGAATCTGTAAAATTTATGGTAGACTTCTATAAAAAAAAAACGGAAATAAACTGGCTTCCTGGCTCACAGTTTTTTTTCTGTAAATATGACAGATCTCTTTTGCACAGCAGTGGTTCGAAAATCACCGGCTAGGAACCGATGCTTTAAGGCAAATTTATTATACCAATGACATTTTTCATCATGGCCGATATGTAATCGTAGGAGATTTCTGAAGTCAGATACAGTCGAGATAAACAGGTGATGGATAAGCTGACTCGTTAATAAAATCAGCTTCCAAATCTGCACTGCAAAAAAGTTTGTTAAACTGACAGAAAAAGAAACTGTCAGCCAAGACGCCAGTTTATTTCCCTACATTTTACAGAATTCTTCCGTATTTTTTCCTTATACGGAAGATTTCTGTAAAATAAACTGAGAATCTGTAGAATTTATGGAAGATTTCTGTAAAAAAACGGAAATAAACAGGCGTCCAAGCTGACAGTTTTTTTTTCTGTAAATCTGACAGACTTCTTTTGCAGTGTGATCAAATCCCCAGCAACGATAGCAAATCATTAATATAACACTAACAACCGCCATTCAATGAAACCAGCACCGCCGGTTAATAAACTCAGAAAATTAATATCCATCTGCCAAAATAAAATGCAAAGCCGTATAAACTAGCATTGGCAAGCAAAGAGCTTGCAAAATTAGAAACCAAACCAAAACTACCATCTCGCGCAGAAGATCTCACTGCTCTGTGGCTTAAAATGGTTTAAAATTCGTATTCTACGCTTCAAATAGATAAATTTTGCTTTTTGTTGCATCAAAATCGGCCAATTAGAACCGGAGATATGGAGGTTTCGGTTTGCCATTGTTTTTCAATGGAGGTTCTAGAAATCTCGAGAAATATTAGTCCTAGAGCTTAGATCTCTTCACATTTGGGGACTTATTTTTGGCGCCAAATTTGGCGCTATTTCGCCCAAAGTCGCCAAGCTTGGCGATTTTTTGGTCATTTGGCGCGATTTTCCCAATGGGGCCTGGAAGTTGTTTTTCCTGCATTAAAAACGCATAATAACCTAACATTTCTCTTCTATGACGTAATCAAAATTCACGCTTTATGTAGAACCCTCGAGAAATTGACTTTTCTGGAAACCTCTTGTACCTCCTGCGTCGGCTATTTATAGAAGCGCGCGTCGCCCCGAAAGTTCAGTGCGAGTTGAACGCTCGATGTGTGAAGAGCTCTCAGTACGCTTGTGAATTGATAGTGCTATAGAAGCTGTGTTTTAGCTTGCTTTACGAAGCTGTTTTCAAAGTGCTGTGTGTAAATTCTTCATTGCTGTGTCTTAAGGGATTGCGTACGATATCTCTTGAATATTTACACTGAATTTTTGCCTGTGAAAGTGACTTATTTTGTGTGAGAAATACAGCATTTGTGAGAGCTTCAGATCCAAGCGGATTGTTAAAAGCACGTTACTGCTAGATTGTGCTTGTGAATTGTGTACAGCTGATTGTTCTACGAAGTTCTAGAAGCAATAAAGTTTGTGTTCCATCCTGACAAGTGACTTTTTACTTGAACTTTTCATACCAACTGGACTTTAGAACGACGAACCCCAGGAGTAGCAGAGTAATTCGCAACACTATCATACAGTTACAAGAATGCTGTAACAAAAATCGATGAACGTGCTTCTATGCTATATTGCTCTGCAAGTTCAATGTTTTGAAATGCAATAGAATATCTTTACTTCACTGTTAGTAAAAGTAGTTAACATTGCACGTAATACGGTGATGAATATAAGCTTCAACCTTTCTATGGAGAAACGTTGAACCATGATTTGAAGCTTAAATGGAACAAAATCGTGGCGAAACCTTTCTCCATAGAAAGGATGCAGCTAATTGAGCTTCCCTGTAAGGTGAAACGTTGAACTACTTTTATTAACGGTGTTCTGACGTTTCAATTAATTTACTCATAAAGATTTGAAAATAAAATGTTTAAACCTTATGTTCATGTGTTTTTGCCAAAGATTGCGGAAAGGAAAAATAAATTGAAATAAATTATATAAAAATCACCTATCTACTTAAAAATGGAAATTTGTGGTAATACTTCGATGTGACATGAGTAATTTTAAGTAACTACGTAACAAAGGAGACCATTTTTATTTTGCTCTACAAATAGTCTAAGAGCCAGCGACCGCCAGACCTTCGCCATAGTTTAAAAGCTGAAACTTTCTCTGCGCATACCTCCCAACAGAGGTAGGAACAATCGGCCACTATAAAGTTTGGATGACCGTGGCTTTGGCAGGTAACAGGTGGCAAAGGTGTATAAAATTGCAGAATATTTTCGTCATTTCATAAAGCTTAATTTTTTTATATGTTCTTCTTTGCAATACTAGAAATCACTTTATCCCTTGCCAGACACTTTTCCATCGTGGCAAACCCCCGCCAGACAATCTCAAAGTCATGGAAAACTGTTGTGTTCGTAAACTCCCGCGACGAAGTACGTCAAGCTGTCCCAAAGTGACAAGAACATTTTATACTGCTACTTCTGAACTTTCTTACGATGCTGCAGCGCGCTCGTAATAGAATTACGTTTTCCATGACTTTGAGATTGTCTGGCGGGGGTTTGCCACGATGGAAAAGTGTCTGGCAAGGGATAAAGTGATTTCTAGTACTGCGAAGAAGAACATATAAAAAAATTAAGCTTTATGAAATGACGAAAATTTTCTGCAATTTTATACACCTTTGCCACCTGTTACCTGCCAAAGCCACGATCATCCAAACTTTATAGTGGCCGATTGTTCCTACCTCCACAATGCCCAAATGGGAAATAATTCCTAATTAGTAAAATGTGCACCATATACACTCATGAGGTGGCTTATAAAATTTGAGATCTATACCTTAAAAAGCGTCGGAGATATGAAGATAAATATAACGCTGACTTAAATCACTTTTTAATAGTTCTCGAAGGGACAAAAAATCTCGTCGAATGATCGAATTTCAGGGATCGTATAGAAATGACGAAAGGAAATCTTTTCTTCCACTCTAGGAATAAGTGCTTACACACAAATCATGTATAGTCCCAGATCCTCTTTCTTTAAAGATATCCTTGCGATTTCGTATGAAGAAAGGCTCAAATTTGGCACATCACCTCATGAGTGAATGGGGCACATTTTACTAATTGGGAATGTTTCTTTACGGGGTCGTATAAAAATTTAAAATATGTGACTTTTTGTAAATGAATGAGAGTAATCTTTTCGTAACGGAATCTTATTTCCGACTTTATTTTGAACATTTTTTTTTTCAATTTACAGTGTCCACTTATCTCTAATAGATAAAGAATTAAAGCCCATTACCACCTTTTGGGGACAACCCTGTATGGCGCAAACCGGGGATCCGGGGGTCGCGAGAAAATTTTTGAGGGTGGCCAAATTCAAAGAGATTCAAATTTATGAAAAATCTACAATTATTCATTTCAAAGAACGGAAGTAATGCAAGAGAAGAAACTGACAATTATTATTTTACGAGCGCGATATTAACGATCGCTATCACGGGGCTTCAAAACCCCGTTACCATGCATAGTGATCTGCAAATTGATCATGCATAGTGAAAATTAGTTTTCATTAAAACAAATAGCGATCTCGATTGGATACAGAGGATGACTTACGGCTTGCGATTTCCAATACACATCCGAACATAGAAGCAATCCTGAGCCCTTTGCAAGCACATACTTCACAATGACTTTTTTTATGATATAAAGTTTTTAAAAGTATTCTTCATTAACCCTTTAACGCGCAGTGATCCCGCTTTGGGATCACCAAACTCTGACGTTCGGACTGTTGCCAGTCACGAAGAATAGATTGGATTTCTATAAAAATAGTGGCGGGTGATAGCTCCACGAGAATCCTTTACTTTTTAGAAGTCATTTCCCGTAAAAAGATTATTTCTAACAGCACTGACATTTGCTGAAAAATGGAAGAACGCGAGAACAGCTGGATATATGGCCCAATGCTGAAAAAAGGGCAGCCGTTGCCATCGCTCGACTGAACGACCAGCAAGATGGCGGACGATCGAAACGTTCATCGCGTGCCACAGATCGAGAGACCCTTTTTTGACGACAGCTGGCTGTGCCCGGCACAAAAGGGTCGTCAAAAAAGGGTCTCTAGATCTGTGGCACGCGATGAACGTTTCGATCGTCCGCCATCTTGCAGGTCGTTAAGTCGAGCGATGGCAACGGCTGCACTTTTTTCAGCATTGGGAAAGGGTTGCGCCTCAAAGGGTTAAAAAATATTTATATCCATATGCATAAATAAAGCATTGTTTCATAAAATTATGTGTTGATTCATTAACTGATTTTTATGATGTTACAACTTTTATAGCATTTTATGATGGTTTATAAGTTTGGTGCGCTATTTTAAAAAGGCGTTATTTGAATCGATGACGTCACGACACTCTTTTATAAACACCCTGTAAGAGCAAATCCCACAAAGAATTTGAGTGTAACTTCGTTGCCAATTAAACAAAATGTCTACTGTCTATCCAAGGGTCGGGACAAAATTTTACACAAAATAGAGGGTCGCAAATGAAAATATTTTGCGCACCACTGCACTAGAGGAAAAGTTGTAGAAACTCTGTTTTAGAGTGCATTACTTACAATATTTCAACTATTGCTGCTAATATTCTAAATGCATCACAGGCAAGAGAAAGGTGTAAATTCAGTATAGTCCTCTGTCATACCTTTTAAATATCATTTATGGTTTTGTATTGAATTTTTTGTCTAAGGGTCACCTGCATATTAAAGCAGAACTTAAGATTTGAAAGTTTAAGGGATAGCTCAACTTTTTAATGAGTATTTCGATTCAGAAGGTCAAAATTTTCTAAAATAGAAATTACCATTCTATTTCAATAAATAGCGCGTGAGTTAGAAACCAAATTATAAAAATGCAGCTCCAAAAATTATCCCTCTAATATCAAAGAGATATTTTAAACTTAACACCATAATTCCTAAATGACGTGTGCATTAAAAACGTAAATGTTCATTAAAAACTACAAATAGAGATAGCTCCTGAAAATGCTAAGTTCTGCAATGTAAGCATTAAATCATAAAATGTAGGTCTAATCAACTTATTTTTGTGACAATTAGTATACACGTTATCATGTAGGTTCGCACTTTTCAAGGAATTTGGGGTATGGGAATACTCCGCGATATAAGCATTACAGTGAATTGGTATAAAACAAAATATATTTTTTTAATGAGAAAAACTATACTAAATTCAACTAATTTAATTAAATTTGGTAAAATTATACAGTCAAGTGACATTTTATAGTGGTGGTTAAGTTTCTTACTTCGGAATCAAATTGTGAATTTAAAAGAAAAAAAGATTTTCTTCCGTTCCAAATATAATAAAACTCACCTAAAAAGAGAAAATAATGAACATTTTTAGTCAACAGTAAAACAGAATTAAATTACAAACATAAACTGAGAAATAAGAAAAATTATAGGGATAGACTGTTAAAACTGCAAAAATTAAACTAACTAAATTAGATCGAAAAGAGAATTTAATCTTCAAAGCATTCAGATTAAAGGGGATTACTACAATGTCAAGAAAAATTCTTTATACCATTTTTAGTTTAGAATAAAGAAGATTATTTTGAGAATAAGTTGAAAAAAAAAATGTTAAGCACAAGTAATCACACAGTTTAGTTCACAGGGTGTCTCAAAAATAAGGTAACGGGCCTTAATTATTAATCCATTAGAGATAAGTGGGCAATCTTAATTGAAAAACATGTTTAAAATAAGGTCAAAAATAAGGCTCCGTCAAGAAAAAATTTCTTCCGTTAATTTTCAAAAAATTACGCTTTTAAATTTGAATGAGATACCCGAAAAATTACCAATTAGTAAAATGTGGGGCCCATACACTAATGAAGTGATGAAAAAAATTTGAAAGTTTTTTAAAAAGTGTCAGAGATATGAAGATTAAAAATATGCTGACTTAAGCAACTTTTCAATGGTTCTCGAAGCGAAAAAATCAAATCGAATGATTGCATTTCAAGGGTCGTACAGAAATTACAAAAGAATATTTTTTCCCACTCTAACAATAGGCATTTACATTCAAATTCATGTATAGCCTACGATCATCTGTTTAAAGATATCTCTGACAGGTTTTATGCTGAAGACTGAAATTTTGTCCATCACCTCATCAGCGTAAGGACGTTTTACTAAGTGGGATTTTTTCTTGTACGAAAGTCGTGTACAAATTTAAAAAGCATAATTTTTTTTAATTAACGAGAGGTTTTTTTTTTTACGGAGTACTTTATTTCCGACTTTATTTTCAACATTTTTACAATTTAAATTCCTTACTTGTCTCTAATACATAAAGAAGTAAAGCTCGTTACCCCTTTCTTGGGGTACTCTCTATACACACAAGTAAAGTCCTTGAAAATATATAGTTGCAAAAGTAAAACATAAAAATAAATCTTTCAAATTATTTCTATAGCAACATATAGTATTTTTTAAACATTACTAAGCGTATACATGCCTATTTCCTGTGTTAGTTAAGGGCACTAGTAGTTGGCTATTTAAGGGCGTTTCTTTTCTTTTCTTTTTTTTTTTTTTTTAGTGCTTATACATTTCTTTTGCCTGAATTCGTTGGGTGATTGTTTTACAAACTGTGTCACCATTTGTTAATCAATAAAGTAAAATAATACTTGCTTTATACTGTTACTGATATTAAAAATTAATAATGATATGTGAAACAATGATTTTGAGTTAGCAGTTGACTATCTAGAAATAACGAAAATCTAGTCGTTAACCATCTTTTGCATCAGTAGTTGACCACTCATATTATATAAGCCTTTTTTAAGGGCTATGTTGCTTAGAATCAGACGAATTACAAAAATGTCGGTAATAGAGTACTTACGTACTTATTTAACACATAAAATAAATATTAAGACTTGCGTGAAGTTTCCCAAGTGTACTTAAAAGTAGGAATTATACAACTCAGGGGCATTGCATATGTCTCTCATGGAGCTTCTCTTTTCTGGCTCTATTATACGAACAGTGTTAGGAAAAATGTAATCGTTTAAACAACTAACGATTGACAATTAATGAATTACGCGCCAATCTAAAATTATGCTGCTAACAAATATTTTTGTTAATTCGGAATTACAGAATTAAATGAGTTTATAATTATATTTAATTAATAATAATAAAATTAAACCAATTGTTAGTCATTTTTTTGCAAATAACGATTAATTAATCATTCATTATAAATTTAGTTTCATCGAACAATTAAAAATTAAAACTAGTTAGAATGGAAAAAAAAAATAGCAAGACATTGTCCTAGGAAAGTTACGAGGGTGCCTTTTTTCCAGCATTTCTCAACAAAAAAAAAAGCAATTAAAATTGCAAAATAAATAAAAACTTTGTGTAAAAAAGCACACATAGAATGTTGCTTTGATAAGATAAAGATTATCTTTTTCAGTTCCCTCTGCTCAACGAGTCGAAGGGCTTGTCTGACGAAGACCGAAAGAATTTTTTTGGTCGAAACGATCGTAACTTCTTAAAAGTAACATTTTATGTGTGCTTTTTTCACAAAGTTTTTATTTATTTTATATTTTAGCACCAGTTTTTTGAGTGTTTTTTTTCGTAATTAAAATTGTATTTGTCTGTCAGTATGTGCGCACTCTAACTCATGGAAAAATGCTCATATCCACTCGAAATTTGGATGCACGATTCACTAGGACTACACCATGTTTCCTAAAATAAATATCATGCACAATATTTATAGATTTTACAGGACCTACCAAATGTTATAATGTGTTTATAACTTCAGTTTTTCCGTGTGCGCTGTATCTATACGTAGATCTAGAGCACATTTTTCTATTGAAACAAAGAGAGACATTTGTATACTATAAAACATTGAATGATAATTGTAACAACTTAACGATTTAAAACTATTGTTTTGGTTTATTTCCTAAGATCTCTCTTGAGTTATTAAAACACAGCCATCAGTGTCAAAAATGGTCTCTAGATCTGTGGCACGCGATGAATGATTCAATCGACCGCAATGCTGCTGGTAGTTAAATCGAGCGATGGCAACGGCTGCCCTTTTTCCAGCATTGGACAGTCTATCCAGTTGTTCTTCTATATCGATGTATTTCCATCGAATTCTTCTAGTTTTCAACGGATACCAGTGCTGTTAAAAATAATCCTGAGAATTTTACAATAATCGACAATTTTTAGGGAGAAATGATGAGCATAAAAAGTACAGGATTATCCTGCAACTATGTCACTCTCAAATATTTTTATAGAAATAAAATTTACTTCCTGACTGACAACAGTCAAAACGTCAGAGTTTTGTGTCCTCAAGGCGAAGACAACGCGACTTAAAGGGTTAACAAAAAAGATTCCGTGAAATTTTAGTAGCACTGGAGCGTAAAATCTGGAATTATAGGAAAGCATGCGACTATTTTCTTAGACGAGGAAACAGAGAGCAGAGGAGAAAAGAAAATCATACGTATCACCTACAAAGCTCTCTTACTATTTACAGCTTCCTTCCTCAGAGGAAAGGTTGCAAACATGTCAACACCAAAGTTTAATCTTATCTTTCACTACGTTGTAGGAACTGCTGTTTACGACCGTTCAAAATATATCAAGAAAAGACGAAAGATGGAGAAAATGAATCTAAACCAAAGCTGGCCAACCTGAATCGTGTTTTGACACCACTAAAACAACTATTCATGAAATTGGTAGAAAACAGTTTTAATCTGAAAAAAAAAGGATTAAATTCAAAGAAAAAGCTGAAATCATCGTCATATGCGTCGATTATAAACCACTCTTCAAAACAATTGTGTTTTCTGAACACAGATTACTGCACAGTGAGAATTTAAAAACAGTAGCACTAAATTAGTTCATCAAAATGTTGACGTTTTAGGTGAAAAGCCACTCTTAGGTGAAAAACATCTTAAGCTGCTGCAGTTATGGATTATTTTGCATTTAAAAATCGTAATATTAGATAAGATTTTTAAGTACACCAGCAGTTGATCGGTGAGCAACGATAAATTTTTATATTGCAATGAGTGTTTGATGCTCTAAAGGAATCTTTAAAAAATGTTTCATATATTTTAATCATTATTTAAATAAAATTAGTCTTAAATATTTTTTAACTTAATTTTTTTTCTTAATATTGAAACTATTTTATAACTGTAATTAACTGAGCAAATGCGGGTAGCAACAATATGAAGCAGAATTAATCACTATGGATTAAATTTAGTTAAAGCATCATATCTACTGCATAAAAGTTAAATTTATTTAAACACTATACGTGCTCTCGTTTTTTCTCTAGAAAAATATATTTAATTTCTTAAAATACATCCAAAAAGCACAGAACTTTAAAGCTCTATGCTTTTTGGGTGACATTAAGAAGAATCTTCATACATTTAGAAGAATCATTTAGAAGAATTTTGGGACATTTAGAAGAATCATCAGCTAATAATCATTATACATTATCAAAATAATAATGATCAGCTCTATAATTTGCTGTATACTTGAAGCAGGAGTTTAAAGTGAAATTAAACGATTTCCAGGTTCATTCAAACGAAAATAAATATTCATAAAGTATCTTTGAAAAGTTCTTTTAAAATGTTAACACAGACAAGCAACCGAACCGAACAACTGAACCGAACACGAACATACGCACCGGCCTACCAATGGCCGAGTGGACAAGCCACTGAACATTGAGAGCGGGTCGATATATGTTGGTAGATACGAGGTTCTATCGAGGTGCGCGGCTTTTTTCAATCTAACGGTCTTGTGTTTTGGTGGTTCTCTCTCGATATTGTGTGAATACGCATAACCCCTTACTTAACGCTTTACCTACCAACTTAAGAATTGCCAAGAATGTCAGCTTGAATCTATTTTTCTTTCTCTTGTTATAGTTAGGCAATGAATAATAAATACTGATTAATGTAATAAAAAGAAAATTACTAAAAAGTAATAAGCATTAGCTATACGATGGGTGACTGGTTTTATAAACAGTGAACGAGTGTTTTTCAAAAGAGTATAGGACCCACCCATATGAAGGAGGCAGGTAATACTTTGATAGACACACTTATAGAAAATGGAATCCTTTAATCATAAAACAGACGTCTGAAAATTCACTATTGTTCTTTTTTGGGGAGGAGGGGCCACGACAGAATTCGAAACTGAGCGGAATGTTGGCTGTTTAAAAAAATCTAATCTAATAGAACATGCAATCCAGATGTAAGCTCAATAAATGTTGGTAGTGATTTTTCAAATGAATGGATACTATGAATAGATTTTTTTTGTACAATTTTAATTTAACGGTACCTCTAAGTACCGTCATCTACTGACAGCACTTAGAAAGGGTTAAAAACTCCTCCGCCCAATCCACCCCCCCCCCCTTAGGCAGGTATTCCACGTGTAGATGTGCCTTAACAACACAATCACAACAAAACCTATAGATGACTAAATAATATATATCAGAAATTATACAAATAAATGGACTGATGATTGCTTGTCAGTGTTCTCGTGTATTTGAAACAGTATTCACTAAACTATACTTACTGATAAAAACCGATTCTAACAAACTGAAAATGATTGACGTATTTCATCGATAATCCTTCTACTTCAATTCAATGTGGAACATCAAATTTCGATTGTTATACATTTGTCAATTCCACGTACGTACTTAAAAGCCCCAGCAATGAAAACATTAGATTGTTATCAGACAAAAGGTTCTAACAAGATTTACTCAATATTTACTTACACAAATAAACAACAACAACAAAAAAAAACCATAATGAAAGAAACAGGTAGAATTGTCCATGGAAAAGTGTGGGCACGAAGTTTTTCAAATAAATTACTATTCCTTATTTACTCAAAGCAGCTTTACACTCCTATTTTCGAGTGGCGTTGCATATGAGGTCGATAAGCACTTAAAAAAAAGGTATTATTATTATGATAATATTTAGTTTTAATGATCTACTTGCAAAGCAAAGTTTCTGGGAAAACAGATATTTTGAGTTCTGGAAATATTTTTCTTTCAAATAAATGAAAGAATAGAATTTGCAGAATATATTCCTATGGGTGGTATTGAGTGTGTTCGGAAAAATGTGCACAGTTAAAACATGACATTTACGTGAGATAGATAATTTATGAAAATAATGTTTTTCCGAATGTTTTTAGCCGTAGCAGACTATGTGAGTGACTTCCCTGCAAATGCTTGTCAGTAGGGTTGCATTATGAAATAGCTAGTTTCTATATGAAATAATGAGATCAAATTCAGGAAGAAATATTCAAAATAATAATACAAATATTTTGAATAAGGCTTTTGAGCTTCGAGACATGTTTCTGTTATAGCTTTTAAGTTGGTAGCAGAAAATGGTGGACATCCTATCGAGCATATTTTGCAAACTTTTGTAGATTATTTATATGTTCTAAATAAAGCTATGATACGCCACCTAGGGGTGGCTTTTGCAACGCATTGTTTTATTTTCCTCAATAAAATTTCCATCATTTCAGTATGCCATTACTCTATTTTCATGCAATTCCGCTGAATAGTTTTTGTTACAGACTGCTCGCGGATTTCAAGTTTAACTATGGACACCCTGTATATATATATATATATATATATATATATATATATATATATATATATATATATATATATATATATATATATATATACAGAGAGAGAGAGAGAGAGAAAGAAAATATTTAGAAACAAATGTTTTAAATAAAAATATATTTTGATAAGTTCAGGGGTGGTTTCGGAGCGTGAGCGACCACTATATATAAGAAAGGATTTTTTCAAATTAATTTAACAGGGTATGTTTGCATCATCTGATTCCTTAATTCTATCGCAGTGTGTCCATTTGCTTCCACGTTACAACAAAATTATGATCAAACAGCCTGTGCAATTCGACTATAATAGTTATTATCACTTATTCAAGTTCGGATTACGCGTTCGATTGTACTGCACCGATCAAGCATATAGTACTTGTAGTACAAAGCTGCATACTCAGGCACAATTTGCACATTTAATTGCTTTAATATGTGCTTTAGCGTGATTCCCGTTCTCTTATACATGAGGTTTACTGGAGCTCTTTGGAGTAGTAAGTGCTTTGTTAAGCTTACATGCTGATTACAGAGGCGAAACCTAGTAGCTGATCAATATGCGATGTCAGTGCTTGATGCCTGGATATAGTTTGATACAACATCCAGACAGCAACAATAAAGGTAAAAAATTCTAAATTCCTTAATAGATCATGATACTTTGAAATTGTAATGAATATAAGTATTCAAATGAAAAATTAATAGTGTAGAATATGTAGTGGCAAATTTTTCACAGGTATATATTAATAAGAAAATGAAAATGGTTCCAAATTAATCATTAATTTTATTATGACTCTCAATTCTATTGCATTTTCTTAGTCATTCATTGAAACATATTTAAGGAAAATCTTTTTTAGTACGCACGTGCGTACTAAAAAATAGAAGCTCGTGGCTCTTTCTATGTAGTTTGCTCTATAGCTGCTTTATTAAAGCCCATGACACCAAATGTTGCTTCGGGAATGTGTGCAGATAATGCTGAACGTCTATTAAGGAATTTTTTGACTTAATCTTGGTCAGCAATTTCATTTGGAAATCTATAACCAATGTCTTTTCTTACAGACAATTGGTAAACTAACCTGTGTATTAAGCTTTTCATTGTTAGATCAAATAATCAAGCTTTTATAGTTTTCAAGTAGTTAACACGGTCAGTTCAAGCCCTTCCGTAAATGTGCTTTTAACCCTTCCCAATGCTGAAAAAAGGGCAGCCGTTGCCATCGCTCGACTTAAATACCAGAAAGATGGCGGACGATCGAAACGTTCATCGCGTGCCACCGATCTAGAGACCCTTTTTTGACGACAGCTGGCTGTGCCGCACAGCCAGCTGTCGTCATAAAAGGGTCTCTAGATCTGTGGCACGCGATGAACGTTTCGATCGTCCGCCATCTATCTGGTAGTTAAGTCGAGCGATGGCAATATCTGCCCTTTTTTCAGCATTGGGATAGGGTTGCGCCTCAAAGGGTTAAGGAGTAAGGTCGTTCGAGAAAGATACGCAAACAAACGTTCAAATGCATGAAAATAAAGACAGTGAAGTGTACTTCAGTCCTGTTCTAACTATAGTTGTAATGTAAAAAAGTCTATGCATAAAACTTTCACTACAAAATCATCAGAAATTTCAATACAGGACCAATAAATTATATAACGAAAATGTCTTGTGAGCATATTTTTGTGAGTGCATTTTGTCTGTTAAGTCTCTTAACTGTTTCACATTTGCTGTAAATAATTGAATAACTTAATTACCATATCTTCCAGACGAATAACAAGATCATTAAATATATTATGCTGTAAATGCAAATTTGGGGTAAATCTGTGCATAAATGCTTGAAAGTTAGAGAACAATATATTAAAACTTTTTAGACCTATTTCATAAGGTAGTTTAAAGTCTCTCCAGATGCTCTGAATATTTTATTTGTGGTTAAAATATGCTTTTCACTTTCGAGTCTTAAGTAATATTTCATTCCATAATCCAGCAATTTATCTTCGTTAATGCACTTCATGTATAAAACACTTACTCCTGCAATTTACAACGATAACGATAGGAGTAATTATTTTAAATGACCCCCTTTTTCAATACGCGGGTGGCTTTCTGCCAAATAATAACAGGAGGCATTATTCAGTCAATTTCATTAAAGTGCTATATGAGAATGATGGTTTTGAACTATTCACTACACCAGATTAAAGGCAAAACTTCAGTGATTCATCTTCATTAATTAATTTAATTGGGCTTCATTCCGGCTTAATGCGCTTTATTGATACCCTTCGAATGGCGCGTTTTAAAAATTGTAAACTAATATTGATTAAAGTGATTTTTAGCGACTCGGTGAAATTTCCTAAACGATAGGATTGCTTTGCAAGGTTTTGTCAGATGGGATAAATTTGTGATAATTAAAGAAATTCCTTTCAGATTTCCATTGACTACCTATGTTATTAAGTCCAAGTGTGACTCATTCTATTTTAAACTACCAATTTCTCACGAAGTCTTAAAACTCCAACATATTATTTTTAGTTTTTTTATTTTTTATTTTAAATAATAATAAAATTTCCTGAAGCATTCGTGCTGAAGTATATACAAAGATTCCAAAAAAGGGCCTTATATTAGGAAGCAATTACGCATAGCTTCACGCGCTAGATAATTTTGCACATACACGCTTAAAATGAAAGAGCTAAAAACCGCTCGGAAACACTTAAATTAATTGTCTTTAAAGACATTTGTAAAAGGAGGGAAAAAAGCTTCTTTTCCCTCCAAAAACGCCTCTTTTTGAACACTTATTTTCGCTCCTTTTTCGATTAATCTGAGTTTGAAAAGTTCATTTCAATAAAATTGTCGATAAAAGTTATTTTAATGAATTTTGATTATTATTTTAAATAATGTTGATTATTATTTCAATCGATTTTGATTATTATTTAACTATATTGATTGAAGTGAACTTTAGCAACTCAGTAAAAATTCCTAAAGGATATAATTACTTTACAAGGTTTTGGCAGATGGGATAAATTTGTGATATCTTAAATTTCTTTCAGTCTTTCATTCATTTCCCATATTAGAAAGTACGAGTATGACTCATTACACCTTCAACGGCCATTTTCTACAAAGTCTTTAATCTCTTATATCGCATTTTATGTTTTTTTTTCTACAATTTTCAGAAAATTCATGTTAAAGTTTGAAAAGGCTCAAAAGAGTACCTTATATTAGGAAGCAATTACACATAATCTTTCACAGTAGGTTATTCACAGATAACAAAACCAGGTTGTTTCCATATGAAAACAGCAACGTGTTCCATCCATTTTACTGTTTAAACATACAAACAGTATTTTCTTTTTATTGACTTCCTCTTGCTTTTGAACATTAATAGAAAATAGCTTCCTTTTCTTTATAAACTACTCTTCCGTTTACTGTATAACGGTGTTTAACTTATTTTTTAAAGCTCCTGCTGATGAACACATGTCTCGGAACATGAAGTCTTCAAGTATATACAAGATTATTTTTCTTATATGGAAAGAAAAAAAAATTCATTGCAGAAATGTTTGTTCCAACATTTCTGTCAGTTAAAATTTTGCAAATCCTGCAACGATCGAATAACTTTCAGCAAGCTATTTCCTTGGTAAAAATGAAAGGCAATCATGTGTTATGCATTATGCAGAATTGCAGTGCTCTTTAAGCATGCTAAACACGCAGGTTGTCAAAATATAACCGAGAAATTACAGTAGTTGCTTTATAATAGAAACTAGTAATAAAGAGGTACGTCTTAAACGCGTTGTCAGTATAACATGTGAATCTCCTCTTACCAAGCCAGAAATCTTTTCTTGTGTGCTAATCCCCCTCCCATCATGCTTGGCTGTTTATTAGTTTTCATTATACATATATTCCTTATAGGTACATAAAATTGTAGTTACATCCTTTGAAACTACACGCACTTTATAAATATTCATTTACTTTATATATTCACACTCAATTGAAGTAAGCCAGAGATAAATTAGTTTAACTGAAAATGAAGCCTAACTGAAAATGAAGCCTTGCAATTTTAATGAAATTCATTAATAAGGTTTTATATCTCCTGTGGAAGAGAGAATTTACTGAATTTATTTCATAGCAAAATCCTTTAAGTATCCGTGTCAGTAAATACTATATTGCTCTGTTTAATGTGGCATGAAACATCTCTTGAAGTATCGTGGATCTTATTTTTAAGGTACTTGTATAAATAAAAACGGATATTTAAGAATTTTGCTGTCTAAAAGATTATTTAATTAACAAATTTTATTTTATTATATTAGAACAGAATAATCTGCATTATTTTTCAATATGATTTTAATGCCGTTTGACAGATTTGTAAAAAAAATTAATAAAACTGGGATTATAATTTCTTATATATTTATTCATTTTGATTCTATAATGTATCGTTTTAAGGTAATGCGACTATTTTCTATAACTTAAATATGTATATACATATAGCCAATAGTATTAGCACATAGCAAGTCCTTTTTACATTTAATTTTTGAAAAACGTAATTTGTTTATACTAATAACGGGAGATTGATAGCCAATCGATTGCAGTTACCATTTATACTATAACCAGACTTTTTTCTTAATACACATTTAAACATATTATTATTTTTTTACTAATATGAATATCATAGTACCTTACAGTATAATACATATCCTTTAAAAGATTAATTTCAATTAACAGCATCTTAGCAATTAAAATCTACTTGCGTATAATTGAAAGACAAAACTGCATATCTCTCTTAAAAATAAAAGTGCGTATTTTATAATTATTTTTGCATTTATTTAAAAACTGCTTTTTAGCGCTTTTCGTTAGAGTGCACGAAGCTCTTCAACTTAAAATAAGTTCTTTTGTGTTTCCTTTTTAAGTATGCATCTATCTGCAGTCTGACCGCGTTAACACGTGGTGTTCGTGGTTTATAACATCTAAATTGCAAGTTTCAGTATCAATAAGAAATGTGTTAGAGTGCCAATGCTCATATAGATTTTCTGTGTGATTTCAGTTTCTCATTAAAGAAAAATATCCTTTTTTTGAAGGCTCTTTCTATGAAAGTTCTCATAAAATATTTATTGTATCAATTATTTAAAGCCGCATTACAGTATGGGCTGCAAAAACGCGTATATCAGAACAACGTGTTACGGGGATTCATTTACCATGGTCGTAAAGAGTAGTTAATTTAATTTTTTTTAACTTAACTATATTTTTAAAACTTATTTATTTGTTCGCAGGTTTATGGTCTATTGTTAACACTAGCCTTGCGATAATGAGGAGTTAAAGCAATATGAGAATTTATTTGGTGTTAAATTTTAAATAGTGATAGTTTCCAAAAAATTATTACTGATATATTTTTTAGAAATTTTAGCTAAATTTCTATTAAAAGTTTGAGACCTGTCTTATCTCAATTAAAAATAATTAATCGCATCTGTTTAGCGAATTTACAGAAAACTTTTGAGCAAGAAATTCAATCAAATATCACGCAAATAGACAATAATTCATCCCCTTCTCATCTCTATTAATTACATTAACTTAATTTAATAAAATGCAGAAGGAATTTGAGTGCTTATTAATGCTGTAAAAAGTGACGAGTAAATGACATATAATTAGTTTATGTGAAAGCAGGTTTCAACTTTTTGTGGCTATTCATTAGTAATGGCTTGTCTGTTTTACGAAAGACAAAATTTGTGAATTTAATTTGGTACTCTGAATTTCATTGACATTTACAAATCCCTAAAAGATCCAGCTGCTTAATGTAGAATGACACATCTTTTGAAACGCTGGTATAACGAGCAGATTACCGAGGTAATTGTGCAGTTGAAGATGAATATTTTGGACATATTTTTTGAGGCGAAAATTTCCTTTTATTTACTTTGTTATCGTCTTCGGTAGAAATTTTGTGCAATCGTCTAGTAAGAATGGAAACATTGTTCAAGAATACTTTAACCATTGTAAAAGTTGCAGAAATTCTTTTCAAAAACGCAGTTTCTGTAACGATTTTGTATTTTTTTTCTTTTGTTCGTCTAAATTTCTATTCATATAATTTGATGTTTAATCATTTTCTTAAAAAAAACTTTGATATTACTCAAACAAAGGATTTCATATGAAATGAGCAAAATTTTCGTCATTGTTTTTAAGAATACAGCATGCGATTTGTTGTCCTAGTAATTTGTACTCGGGTTAAAAAAATAAACTATTTTCTAAACCATTTTTTCTAAACCATTTCTAAACTATTTTCTAAAATAAATTATACTTTAATTAATTATTCATTACAATATAATTTATTTTAGAAAAATTAAACTGCCCAAATACTTAAAAAATAGGTAACATTTCTAAAAGTTTATTATTTTTAGCACAATACAATTTTATAGGATACTATGATATATGTACAATGAGGTAAAAATGGATATTACATTAGACATTTTTGTACTCATGGGCTGTTTACTGTTACTTACAATGTTAGACATATATCTTTTTTGGGGTTAATTTTTTGTACAATGCATTCCTCGCCTTCACGATTAAAAAAGTATATACAGTTAATACAGGTTTAAATGAAAAAATATTAAACTTTATTAAGAGTTGTGTTTTCATGTAGGTATGTTAAATTGGGTAATAATAGATTTAAAAATAGGCAAAAAAATTAAAACACTTTTCTAAATTATTCAAATTTTAAAATATTATGGCCAGCGTTGTTAGATTTAGATTGAAGATAAAAAGATTTTAGTACTCCGACATGCGATTGTTGTAGGGTAAGGTGGAGTAAAATAAGTGGGTATTTATTTTTGATCAAATATATAAATAGTTTGCTTAAAATCCTTTTTTAGGCTATATTTTCAGACATTATTGTGCAACATTTATACTCATTAAATAGGTTATTAGGATAATTTGCAAACATGATATTAATTAAGCCTAACTGTGTACCTATTATACCTCACTAATTCTAAAACGTGAAAATATTTTTTTAATTCTTCCTTTTTTTCTAATAAGCTGTTTACACCCTTTTTAAATTGAAAATAGTTTCAGGGCTTCTCAGATTTTCAGGAATGTAATTAGATCCATGAAAAGTCTTGGAGACACAAAAAAACAAACAACAATTGATTTAATAAGCATTATAAATGCAATTAATAAAGTTTTTGGATGAGTATTAAAATCTTGCGAACTAATGTTCAAAAAGGTGGGCTAAATTGTAATTAAAAAAGTATTTGTAATTTTGATCAAAAAGAAATATTTCCCGATTTTCTCACACCATACCTTATCTTTGTATCAGTTATGTTATATCAATTATAAATTTTATTCGATACATGGAAGTTTATTCAAAAATTTATGATATTAAATAACTAAATTCTTTACACATATAGTTTTAAAGGATTTGTCAAGCGATTTTGAAAAATATATGCGATATCATTTTTGGTTTGAGACTGAACAAATCACTTTTTATTGTTATTTAAAAATGATGGTTAAACTTTTATTTTTTTCATTTCAAAAAAGCTATCATTGTGATATTATGAATTCTTCTTATAGGTCAATATTAACAATTTCAGAATGATCATTGCATGAAATTCTAAGAAACACTGATACTGAATTGGCCTTATATGTATGAATCTTCGAACTCGATCTGTAATAACATTCGATTTCATTCTAACTTAAACATTCTACAGATCCATAACAGCTTCAAAGATGTTATTTCATAAATTAACTGAAAATATTAGGGAAATAATAATAAGAAGAAGGATTGAATAAAAGCCTGAAAAATAGAGGTCTGGAGGAATTCAAACATAAATATTAACAAAGAATGTTAAACAGCTTTATGCACTGAAAAAAAAATTCGAGTCTTTAACGTAAAATAATTTAACTTAATTTACGATTGTTTCGGTAAATAGACTTTGTTTCTCCGAACTAAATTGTTAATTTAACGATTGATTGGGCAGATAATTTCATTCATTTGTGTCTATTTTAAAGACTGTACTTCTATTTACTGTCTTTTTTATCAACATTATTAATTTAAGACTACCTCTTACCCAAGAAAGCCTTGGTATAGAGAAACAAGTAAAGCAGTTATTACTTGAGACTTATCCTAAAAGCTCATTCGTGTCACTGCCGGAAATCCTAACAAATTAGTCTGATTTTCGAGGGGAAATGAACACGGTATGATCTCATATATTATTGATCGAGGATGTTCAGTGATTTTTATGTGCATTAGGTTTCGTCAGAGCAGGCAAAGAATGCCATAAAACCGCGCAACATTTTTCTTGCACTTAAGTAAATGAGACTTAACAGATAGGAAATGCAGCTGGCTTGTCTATTCAATTGCGGTACTGTTTTGTAACGTTACGGTGAAATAATACCACATGATGGGAAATGAAAATTAGAAAAGAAAGATAAATCATGTTCAACTCACCGATAATGGAACTCTGTCCAACACTATATTTTTTGGTTTTTGTATTAGAGGAAACTAAAGTACACAACAAAAATTTTATGAAATAATGTACTTTATATGTTGAAAAGTATTTTATGTTATGATAATGAGAAACTGTTCAACACTATCTTGCGATTTCTGCATTAGGTTTGAACTGAAGTACTCAACTAAAATTTTATGAAATGTACTTTATATGTTGAAAAGTATTTTATGTTATGATAATGAGAAACTGTTCAACACTATCTTGCGATTTGTGCATTAGGTTTGAACTAAAGCACATAAAAAATATTAATATATTTTTTTCAGATATGTAAAAATGATTTTATTTTCCCCTAAAATCTGAATGAATTACCAGATCTGAGAATTAGTAAAAACGCTAAACTGCAAAATTTTTATGTACTCATACGAAATCAAACAAATGAGCTATATGAAAAAAAAAAAAAAAAGTTTTAATCGTGATTTAGTCATCTGAAAAAGACAGCCAAAACCAATGTCATATATTAAATTTTTATTTCGCTTGAAAACTATATTAAGTTTCTAAATTGTACTTTAAACAAAAACCGTCCATTTAATTGTACCCATAGTCGTTTTTAGATTTCAAGAACCTTCTGTTTCTTTCCAATGTCTCCTAAAAACTTTTTCTACTTTTTTTTAAAACTATCCACATCGTCCAAATAACGAAGTACTCAGCGAATCTTCCATAGAATTAACTTTTGTAGTATAATCTTCATCTTTTTGCAGAATATCATGAGAATACCCTACTAGCAATTTTGCTCGGGCTACCAACGGCCACGCAGCCAGCCGATGACGGCCCGAGCAAAATTGCTAGTAGGGTATGAAGGAGTGCGTTATGCATGGTGAATGCCCATTCTCAGTCCTTTCTCAGTATAAAAAATTTTAAAGGACCGAAGATCCAATTCGTTATTCCGAAAAATCCGGTAAATGAAATTGCGTGGCGAGTGAATGTGTGCTATATGATTATCTTTTAACAGAAATACTTTATTCGTTAATCTGAAATATTTGTAACACTGAAATTCGTGTTATCGAGGTTATACTAATAGAAACGATTTTACCCCGATACTTAGCTTGAACTTAATTATTGCCTGGAAATTATCATTGCCTCCAAGTATAAATGTATTAAATTTTATATTTAAAGCAAAAGTAGCTCCCTAACATGTAATAACTATTTTTTTTTAAATACGTAATCTTATGTTAGGCTAGGCAAGTTGGAGTGTATAGGCTGGTTATTTTACCAACTATGCGAAAAATTCCAGAGCTGGGAGTCGAACCCAGGACTACCGCTTAACGTGCGGGTGCTCTACCACTGAGCTACTCTGGGACGATTCCCAGAGTAGCTCAGTGGTAGAGCACCCGCACGTTAAGCGGTAGTCCTGGGTTCGACTCCCAGCTCTGGAATTTTTCGCATAGTTGGTAAAATAATCAGCCTATACACTCCAACTTGCCTAATATACTTGAAAGGTTGATGCAATCACTTTCTAAAAATATATACTTAATCTTATTTTTACATACTTAAATATTCTTCAAGAAAACATCCTGTTTTATGCTATTAAATTTTATGGTCCAATCAATTTATAATAAAATCTCAGAGATATAAGTAACGGTTCCGACCTGTGCTAAACCAAACTAAACCTTTTAATGATAATTACACCAGTACATCCACACAGTTTGAAGGAGCGGCCTAAAATGTTGAGCAAATCTGTAAAACGCCCAAGACAAACTTTTAATCTCTCTTTCCCCAAATTTTTAGCTATTTTCGCCACTTTTTAATTGTAAAAAGCCTTCCCGCATCCAATAGACTGTTCTATTTCACGAATTTCATATATTGCATACCTTAAATTAATAATCTCTGACGTAGAGTTACGTCATGAATAGAACAATTTCGTAATTTTTATGATAACAATAATCTTCGAATAACTCTTCGAGATTACAAAGATTGAAGATTAACCCTTTTCCACGCAGCCAATAAATAAATGTTTGGCATAACAATGGTCTTTTATAAACAATGAACCATGGATACAGATTGAAGATATTAGTTTTTGGAAGTTCACCTTTATATTACGTGTGTTTTACAATTGTCTCATTACCGATTTGACATTAACCGTTCTACCGTGTTCAGTATCTTATCCACTCGGAAGTGATGGGACCTCATGAGTTAAACATTTTCATAGTATTAACCCTTTGAGGCGCAACCCTTTCCCAATGCTGAAAAAAGGGCAACCGTTGCCATCGCTCGACTTAACTACCAGCAAGATGGCTGACGATCGAAACGTTCATCGCTTGCCACAGATCTAGAGACCCTTTTTTGACGCAGCTGGCTGTGCGCGGGCACAGCCAGCTGTCGTAGAAACTAGGAATGAAGAAGTAAGTACGTCTTAATGCGTTGTCAGTATAACATGTGAATCTCCTTTTACCAAACCAGAAACCCTTTTCTGTGAGCTAATCCCCCTCCGATCATGCTTGGCTGTTTATTAGTTTTCATTATACATATATTCCTTATAGGTACATAAAATTGTAGTTACATCTTTTGAAACTTCTCGCACTTTATATATATTCATTTACTTTATATATATTCACAAAATTTGAGATGCCCAATTTATGGAACCTCATTGCATAACAGAAGAGGCACGATAGCAAGTACGATTGAGTATTATTAAAAAAAACTTCTCGTTATATTAATTTTTGAACACAAAGAAGTCTCCGTTAACGAAGCTAAACTTAGATACGACCCGAAAGTTTATTTGTAAGTTTATAGCTTTTTTTCTTCGTTCAGTTTTATTTTATTTTATTTTTTTTGAGTATCCATTTTAAACATGTCACTTTTTATGAGCCATTAAATATCCTTTAAAAAAATTTACTACGTTTAAATAAGGCCGAACAAATAAAAATGATTTAAAAAATAAAAACAAAAATCTTAAATATTACTTCAAAAAATATTATCGAATATGATGAATACATTTTCAAGTAATTTTCCATAAATTTTTGTGTCTAAAATATATGCAGTACTATGTTATTTATGAAATATGGCAAAAACATAATTTATTGCATCTTTTGTTATAAATCTCTAAAACAATTTCTAAGAAGAATCTGACAGTGTAAATGGAAATTCCTTAAGGGGTTTAAAACATAAAACGTGAAAGAGAAGATTATGGTATTGTGCTTTAAATCAATATGAAAATGCGAAACTCCTTTTGTTTAAGAAGATTCATCGTTTTATTTGTGTCTGTGTAGATTAATAGATTAATAGGGAGATTGTGGAATAATCAACTCCTTTGCTAAGCCTAAATACTGAAATGAAGCATTTAAATTCTCTTTAACAATTGCGGGAGGGATTTCTCAAAGATGTTTATAGTTATATAAGTCTGTTTCGAAATTTTTGGGGATCGTACGGAAAATTTAAGTTCTGAAGGTTCATACATTTTAAATTATTTTTTTAAATTCTAACGTCTAGCACCAGTCATTTATAGGCATTGGACACTATTAGGCCGGAAGTGCTGGTCATTTGACTATGGAAGCATCTAAAAGGTGGATCAATGGTACTTGCTATGAAGAGACGGACGAAATGACATCCAAGGTCATGCCAGGAATCGAATCCGTCCTCGCAGTATGATAGAATGTTTCTCTAGCCACTACACAACCTGGACAGTTTTTACCATAACTATAAACTGAAAGTTACGCTATTTTATTTTAATATAATAGGTCGCCAAAGGTGACACAGTCGCTAATATACAGATCATAGCGAGTCCTGGGGATCTATTCTCCCCGAGTTGTAAGCCGGTAGTCGACTGTTGGCTTACTACTTTTCTTAGTCAGCTGTTAGCTATCGACTGCTCTAATGACTTTTTAACCCTTTCGCGTTCGATCCACCCCTTCCGGCCGAAAATGCACGCTCCCAGATATCTGGCCTTACGGCTGGATGATGCGGGCTTTGTAACATCCATTTACAAGTCTCGTGTAGAAAACACTTTTCTCATGTTTGTTATTGTTGCCCCCACCCCCTTTGGGTGATCAGCTGTATTTACGAACAGGTGCTTTGCAAATACTTCGGGGGAGGAGAGGGTTGAAGATACCCTTTTCACTCCCACTGATTCTTTGCACTCCTGTTTTGAGAGAGATACATCTACACAGGAACAAAAGATACGTGTTTAGTGGGGGAAAGCATACAAAAACATTTCTGGGGCGTTTCCGGGATTTTGAGCAAGCATTCCAAATCATAGCTTGGGAACGAAAGTGTTAAAACTGGTTTCAACTCTTTTAGGCAACACTTCAAAATGTATCTGTAAATTAACGGAAAAAGGACTGGCAGCAAAGTTGCCAGAAAATGTCCGTTCTGTTTATTATTTTTCCGTTTTCTGGACTTGTAACTTTCCGTGTTACAAAAACTGCGAAATAAAATAGGTCGGCCATCGCTAGGATCGAACCCTGAGCCTTGCGTATCTGGCCCTGAGCCTACGTATCTGGAGACGGTTTCTTTAACCACTAGACACCACACGACTGGGCCTGAATTGGTCAAAGGGTGAAGTAAAGGTTATTTTAGTTTCCTTGTGGGAGAGAAATTCGTGCGTATCATGATTTAAAATTCGAGATAAAGTGTTGTCCAATCATTATCAACATAGTCAAATTATTGCTTTAGCAAGAAATTAATTTCGATTTTCACAAATGTACGTAGTTAGTAAAAACATTTACTCGTTAGCTATTTGTCATATCGTTTTAGATTTACATACAGATTGCTGCAAACACTGAAAATCGGGAAAGAAATACATTGGCTGCTAAAAATATAAAAAAAATACACCGTGATTTTTCGTTCTCAGTTTGAAGTAATATTAACAATAATCACTTAAATTATTTTCTAGCCAGTCCTGTACATTTATGAATGTGATTTGAAATACTCTTTTTTTATGAAAGGGAATTCTTCTTTTAAAAAGTAATTAATTATAGTTTAAATTTTAATTACTCATTATAGTTTAATTTTTAATTACTCATGCGAATGCGTTTGGTGTCAATATTTTTATCCATCTAAAATGTCCAACGAAAATCCATTTCTCAAAACTACTTACAAAACTTACCAACTAAACCAAAAACGGAAATTTACCGTTTTCACAAGAAATTTCCACAAGTTGCAATCATTTTGCTTCGTTTAACGGAAAATTGTTGGGGAAAGCGGACATTTTCCTGAAAATTAAGGCTGGAATTATCCTGAATTTTCAGATTATTTTTAACAGTGAATCACAAGAAACCTTTCATGCTCCTACTCAAGGTAGGGTAGACCCAACAACAGCCTGCGGGCTCAGTGGAATAGATCTCCACATTTGATTCCCAGCATGGGCTTGGATTTTTGGGATGTCCTTCTTACAGGTAAGATAATGATGGCAGCTCATTAAATTACCTTTCATAAATGAGCGCACACAATGGGCCCATTTAGGTGCCTCTTTCACACTGACTCATTGTGTGCTCCTTCACAAATGGCCGGCGGATCATTCGGCAATCCCCCAGCCAAGACTTGGCTGGATGTGCTAGTGCCGTGGCATTCGAAAAAAAAAACTGTATATAATTAATTAGTATAGAAAGGTAAGTGGATAAAAGAAACTAAACAATTATTAAAAGGCTACCTATCATATAATCATATGACGTTGCATTTAGAAGGTGGCTTGAAATCGTCTATATGTATAAAGATGTATGTGTGTGATCGATGTATGGTATACGTGTAGGATCGTCATGTAGCGCAAAGACTGGGGGTCCTAGACTTACCAAATTTAGTATGAGGATTCACTAGAGCAATCCCTGAAACCCCCAAAGCGATATTTTTGAATTCGATTTTTTATTTTATGATATGCTTTATGCGATTTCCGTCTGAAGAGCTGTAGCGAACCACGTGACATTTAGTGGTCTGATTTCTCTGATGGTCTGTTGTACAAAGACATGGAACTCCATGTCATCGGGGAATATATGCACACGGTTGCGAGAGCTCTTTCCTTAACCACCTACGTAGATTCGAATTTTTGAAAATTTTGAAAATATTTTTTGAACATGAATACGATTTAGCAACTCATGAAAATAAAAGACTTTCAAAGAAGACACCATTCGAATGCCCATGTCCTTTAATTATAAACAAATACGTCTTGTTGAAGAACTTAACACTAATGGTCATTTCATTAAAACAATACCAGTAGGTGCACATATTTAATTTCTTAGTCGTTGGTAGATGTTTATTTCAACTCACAGTAAAACAGTCAAATAATGTAATACTTTTCATGTTTGAAATAAAGAGTTCAAAGAACACCAGCGAATATTTCTTTATGTTTTATCAGATTATTTTAAAATATCTAAGACGATTCAAAAGAGAAACAGTGAACCAACCATAAGATGAGTATTATTTTCATTCATATAAGAAAATTAAATTTTCCAAACTTCTCTACTCATCAAATTTGAAATGTTGCAAAATCTTTACAAAGAGAGAAAAACATAAAAAGAAAAAAAAAAAGTCTGTGCTTCAATGTAATACTCTTTATAATTTTCGTTGTGTGTATAGTATATATATATGTTCTCCTTTGAATATAGATATTGAAATCGAGCTAGGCCTCTACCTTCGTATTCCATAAAATCTATATGCCTTTATTCATTTTCCAGAAATAACTTGTTCTAACAAGAAAGGGCGTGTTTAATTTCAGAGTTCTTGAGCAAACAGTATCTAATGGTTCTGCACACAGATGAGACTGTTTAACAAGTTTGCTCTCTCCTGTTTATGGCCGATGGATTTTTAATGTGTTTTGTAAGCGAGTTCTTGTAAAGTGTACACTTTTAATAAAAATTAAAAGATGTCCCTTCTTAAAACAGTAAAATTCTACATACTTCGAGAATGTCGTCATTGTTGATACTGGTATATTAAAAAAAATGAGAAAATAAGACAGACTTTTATAGCACAAGAGAATGAATCGAAAAATATTTTTATTTCTAAGAGTATGTATGTAAAGTATTTCAAAATTTTTAAGTCAAATTACACAACTAGCTTTTGGATACGTATGAGATGTTAGATCACCAATGAAAATTAATCGGGATTGCATTGGAAATCCCATCGCACTTGACTTAGTTATATGCATTGTCACAATTATTTTAGTTCAGACATTTAATACATCTAATCTTTTTTCAGTTAGTCGAGATACTATACAGTTATTTATTAATAGAAAAGCAATTTATTGTGCGTATACCTACACCTAAATGTATAAATATACGTTTGAACAGGTCACTTATGAAGAACAATACGAATAATCCTATCTTGCGTTCTGTTAAAATAATATTTTAGAGACAAGCGTGTCACTAAAAGACAATTTCACCTTCCTCTGTTTTGTTTAGCATAAATATGTGAAATAAATGTTGTATTGGTTGTTAATTTTTTTTTAGAAATTTATAGATATCCTACAAAAAACAGCAGTTGAGATATTCCCGAAAATGGTCCGTCTTGTTTTCTTTTTTTCATCATTTTAATCCTGTCGACTTCACTGGACTTAAAGCTTTTAAAGTAAAGTTTATTTTAATGTAAGTTTTATGAAAAATATGCCTTAATCAGTTTAGGTCTTGTTAACAAAGTTGCTCATTTTTTTCTAGATATTTATAAATCGGATAAAAAGAAATGTATTTTAGCGTTATAAATAAAAATATCGGAAGGAAGGCTATTCTTCCGTTAAAGTGACTTTACGATGACGACACATTTGGGTTAAGATGATGACCCTGCAACGTCACAAAGAAGTTACAATGTAAGTCACACTGTGATTTTATAGGGTTATGTAACATTGTGACTTTGTTGCGGAGGAACATTCTACAGCCAAAGCTACAGACTCAACAGTATGCAGAACGACGCATGGCTACAATATTTGTGCAGCTGTCTGCCAGACATCCTGTGTCCATGGTTTATTTTGGAGCTTTAAAAAAAATGGTAAAAATCTGGAAAGCTGAACATGCAAACCAGGTTCTCATTTGAAAACTGAAAAAACACGCACATCCAATATTTTTGTAATGTTATATTAACTCTCTGAGGCGCAACCCTTTCTCATTGCTGAAAAAAGGGCAGCCGTTACCATCGCTCGACTTAACTACCAGCAAGATGGCGGACGATCAAAATGTTCATCGCGTGCCACAGATCTAGAGACCCGTTTTTGACGACAGCCGGCTGTCTTCAAAAAAGGGTCTCTAGATCTGTGGCACGCGATGAACGTTTCGATCGTCCGCCATCTTGCTGGTAGTAAAGTCGAGCGATGGCAACGGCTGCCCTTTTTTCAGCATTGGGCAATCTATTCAGCTGTTATCGCAATCTTCCATTTTTCAGCAGATGTCAGTGCTGTTAAAAAGAATCGTGACAATTTTCTTTTCGGAAATGACGTGCTAAAAAGTAAAGGATTCTCGGGGACCTAGGTCACCCGCCATTATTTTTTTAGAAATCAAATCTATACTTCGTGACTGGCAACAGTCAAAACGTCAGAGTTTGGTGTTCTCAGAGCGGGAACACTGCGCGTTAAAGGGTTACCACTGTAATAAGAAAATCGTCAGCTGTCTTACAGGAATTGCCCATTTGCCATTTATCTGCAACGGTTTCATCAGTGGCGGCCCGTGGTCAAAACTGTTAGTGCAGCCGGAAGCATATGAGCCCCCCCCCCTTTCCTCCGGACAGGATTAGAAAATCTTTGTTACTGAATTCGAAAGCCCTCACCGGAAAAAAAAAAGAAATTACATAAAAAATGTCAGAGATCCTATTTTACTTCCATAAAATGGACATAAATTTCAACCAGCCGCTCTTATCCTCAAAATTGCATTAATCCGTGTCTGATTCGAAGTTTCCTTAGAATTTTCTTTCGTTACGATAACTTGAGAAGAAAAGAAAAAGAAAACTTACTTATTTTTTATAAGTCAAATCAATCCTCCTTTCTTTTAAACATGCGAATCGGTCAGTGATGTCCCCATAAAAAAGCGTTGTTTTAATTCCGATATCAATAATTTTAAAAGCTCTTTAAAATTTCCTATGTTTAAAGAATATTCTTGCTCGCCATGCCCTCTAAATGCCAGTTCTTGCTTACTTAAAAACAATACTGCTTTGATGGGTCATTGTCCATTCATAAGCGTCTATTCAGGCTTACCTTCTTGATAAATTCTGCAATATAAAGTCGTAGTCGAGAGTTTTCCAAACATATATTCTCCTTACCCCCCTCCCTCACTTCACGTGCGAGCCAATCAGTTAGTCGAGTTCTCAAGTTCAGCCGCTGTTAGAAAATCTTTGATCGGCTGTATCAGCTGCATACTCCCTATGCCGGAGAGGCTGCTTACGTAGTCGTTGTCATGGCAACGGTGCTGCCAATTTTCTTTTCAGCGCTCTGGGCCTGAACCAAAGATTTTCCCAATTGAATTGCGGGAAGATTAAAGTGCTTTTTTTCTGAATGAGCGATCCGGCCACAATACGTTTTTTTTTTTTTTTTTTTGGTTTTTTTTGGGAGATTTTTTTAATTTACCGTAGGAATTCCACAATTCTAATCTGAATTTAGGAAAATTAGTAGAATAAATTATTTTAAAGTATGTGCTGATAATTTCAAGTGCAGCCCGGCTGTACTTGCTGTATCCCACGAGCCGCCACTGGGTTTCATATGAGAATGGGCGATGCGTCAGCTCGCATAAAAGGCGACTTTCGTCAAGGCAAGTCATTTACGACGTGACGGTGTTGTCACATTCAGGTCTGCATTCTGTAACATGTTCATATGTAACCGTTTCTATTTTATGAATGCGTAATAAATTGACAGGGAACACAGTATTTTTACTTACATACAGTTTAAAGAGAAAAATCTTTTATATTTCTGACATCTAAAATCTTCTGAAAACTGATATCCATGAAAAAATACACGTAATTACTCCCTTAAAATTTCAAAATGAACTAAAACTTAAAATAGGGTTATTAAACATTTTAATTAAGCGTTGAAAGCAGTAATTAGTTCTCATTTATAGTTGTATTAGCACCAATTAAGCAGACTATGCAAATTAATAATTTGAGTACTTTCCATAGTTTAGAAGAAATACCTTTAAAAGTTTCGTATAATGACCTGTCAGAATGATGTGATAATTTATTGTTGCATATCGAAGCAAAATTACATTTAAAAAAAAAAAAGTTTTGCATGAACAAGTTTTGCAATAAAAAAGTTTTCTTTTACTTTTTAATACCCGCACTTAATTAGGATATTTCTAAATTTGATACATAAAAATTCGTAGTGGGGTATATTGCCGACAGGTTTTTGTTTTTGGTAACAGACCCAAAAGCAGTTTACAACCTGTATGTTTACATAATGTATCGCAAATTATTATTTTGAGGAACTGAAATAAAAGGAAAATAAAGCGAACCCCACTATTCACCACAACAGCTGCGCTCGAAATTGCTAAACTATTGGCAAATATTTATTTAAGCCCGTGGGTATGCTTTCAAAAATCACGAATAGAAAAGTGCTTAGTTGAAAAGAAAGGGAAAAAAAATCATATTTGCCGATGCAACTAATACATTAAATATAGGATAAGTAGGAAAAAAGGCATATTGAACCGCTTTACTTTAATGTTTCGGGCGAGACAGCTATTTTAGGATATGAACATAAATTTATGTAAACGTGTTTTAAGCGTAATGAGCATTATTTGTTTAGGGTTGGGATTTTAAGTATATTATAGCTGACTATTTTGCTTTTCACAGAAACCACAAAAAAAAGGAGTATTTCACTATTTTCTTCTGCCTAAGCAAATACTTATATAGTTAAGGTGTATGAGTTGTTTTAAATCTAAAATTTTTCTGATTTTAATTTTTCTTCCACTGAACTATTAGCAAAAAAAAAAAAAAAAAAATTAAAATCTCTTTCCTTTATTTTTTTTAAAAATAGGTTCACGGGATAGTTTAATATAATTACAAAACTAGTTTTATAACTTTAGTAATAGATCAAGCTTATTAATATTAATCGGCTGTTTTAATAAAACTCAAATGTATCAACATGAAATTTTACAACAATATTCACAAAAACTTAGTATTTGTAAATTGCTGACAGTCAGCATTGTTTTGTTATTACGAATTCCATTTCAGGATAGGTGAAAATTATTCCAAAAAAGTATATATATATTTTATTTATTAAATGCCAGTCTGCTGACCACAAAGTCAGGCTGTGAGAGCTCTTCAATATTTTTTCCGCAAGACAAATAAAATGAGATAATGCAGGCTATTTAGCAACTTGAGCAAGAGTCACATCTTAGCAAGTCGAACATAAAACACACGCAGTGGAATCAATAACAATAAAACGATGCAAATGGTGAAAGGAGACAGTTGTGTAAAAGCAACAGTCTAAAGGTGGCAACCACCGCCGCACGAGAAACATTAAGATGGAAATTGGTGCGGAGGTCACTTCAAGATTTAGTACAGGAAGAATGAGCAACTGCTGTTTAACCCTTTGACGCGCAACGCTTTCCCAATGCCGAAAAAGCGCAGCCGTTGCCATCGCTCCACTTAACTACCAGCAAGATGGCGGAAGTGCGGCACAGCCAGCAGCATCAAAAAAGGGTCTCTAGATCTGTGGCACGCGATGAACGTTTCGATCGTTCGCCATCTCGCTGGTAGTTAAGTCGAGCGATGGCAATGGCTGCCCTTTTTTAGGCATTGGGCAATCTATCCAGCTGTTCTCGCATTCTTCCATTTTTCAGCAGATGTCAGTGCTGTTAAAAATATTCGTGACATTTTTTTTTTACGGGAAATGACGTGCTAAAAAGTAAAAGATTCTCGTGGCGCTATGTCGCCCGCAACTGTTTTTATAGAAATCAAATCTATTCTTCGTGACTGACAACAGTCAAAACGTCAGAGTTTGGTGTTCCCAGAGCGGGAACACTGCGCGTTAAAGGGTTAAGGAGAGATCTACACTGCTGAACGCGATGACGATAGATGATAAAACCTGAAGATCAGATGTTGAATCAGAGAAGATCACCGCCCTCTCAACGGAATTTTGACAAATCGAAAGTTGATAAAGAATTACTTATAGATTGGCTCGTGTTAACCATCAAAGGGGGTCTTGAAATTCCTAACAGGCAGGTATAAGCATATCAGTTCGCAAAAAATACCAGTGCTAAGTTTATGAGCAAAATCAGAAGGAAGACATTTGCAAAGACGTGTAGCCATTGTGGCGTTGCCCGAATAATTACGAACAATTAGTACTTATATGTTAGTACTTAAATGTTATTTATACATAGTATGTCTGTGGTGATCCCTTTTTCTTAATCCTCGGTACTTTATCTGGGTGGTATCGTAAAATCTCCGACAAGAAGCTATAGATCTTTGATATCGTGCAGTTCTGACGTTATCGAACGAATAAATCCCTGAGTCTTTCAAGAGCTCTTCAGAATTAGACACTATAGTGCCGCGAGGAATCTCATAACTTTCGATCACTTATTTCAAGCATCCCTTCGAAATCCATTCGAAATCAACTGGAAATTCCATCCGAGAGCCGAGATGAGCAGCTCAAGACAGAGAGATGGTCTGGAGACAGTGACCAGTGCAACTTTCCTCTGGTGTTAGGCTGGTAACGGCCAGATTTTGTCCGAACCCGACCATCTGATTGTGTAATTATCTAACTTAAAATTTATGTGCTTATATAAAATAAAGTGTTTTGTGTGATCAAAAGGGCTCCATCTCTTTATGACGTCACGCCATTTATGAGTAGGATAGCGATCGTGGATAGTTTTCGGGGAATTCGTCTGGAGTGCTTCATTACAATAGAATTTTTTATTTTCTGTTTCATGCCCAATCGTACATCACGGTCCAAGTAGTCCAAAAGTTCATGGGGTTAACAAAAAAAAAGTTATTCAATAGGTATTTTTGAATTAAATGGAAGAAGTCAATATCATATACACCTTGAATGAAAGCCCTTTCAGTTTTCAGATTGCATTCTTCATTGCATTTATAGTTTCGAAAAAAACAAACAAACTATCAGCGTGATTAACCTATTCTAAAGAATAGGCGCATTTAAAAAAATCATATTAGCCATCCCATAGGTTGGTTTTTTGACAGTAGTTCCATCGCCAACTCTGGAGTGGTTTTGATTTAACAACAAATGATTCACATAATCTGCTTTTGAAAAATCTATTTCATTGCGTGTGAATAGATGATCGATATTATTCAGTAGGCTGTGTTGACAAAAAATACAAAATCAGTGATATTTTGCGCGAATATTAATTAGAAAAAAATATTAGTTTCAGGTTAAAACCTTACTTAAATCTTTATGTTAAGAGCTAGTTCTTTAGGAGTCAGGCAGGCTTGGAGAGTTGCATTTTGGATTTTATTAAAATTTGTAGACTATGTTCTTCATGTAAATTTATTCCTGTAAATTTTTTTAATCTTACAGTTTTGGAAGAACAAAGTGGAAAATCATCCATTATTTTATGAAAAATATACCAAATTCCATTAAGTAATACTGCTTGTTCCAAGAGAGAACCATGGCATTGGCAAGTACTTTGTGCTTTACTACTTCGAAGCTAACTCTTAGGCCATAAAGATTTACGGTTTTCTTCTTGACACAAACAGCATGTGTTTTTCAAAACTTTACGAACCAAAAAGTTTTTTTTTTTTTCCTGAACCTTTGAACGTCAAAATCTTCTACCAAAAATGAACCACAACACAAAAATTTGTCACAAAATTCATTTCAGAGAGAGTTTTAGATATATTATGATATTTAAAATTAGGTCTCTGCTAACAAATAAAATTGAGTTATTTTATAAATTTTTATGGGATTAAATAAAATTAGAAATATTTATAATTTAGAGTAGACAATTACTAAAAGTGTCCATGTGTCATAGTAATAAGATTTATATTTTTAACTCTTGATTGTGAATGCCTCTAAATTATCTGTGTTATTCAATGCTGATATAAAAGTAAAATTTAGAATTGATTTCTTTTTTTTATATCTATATGTTTCTCATATTTCTATAAGTGCTTTACTGAATAACCAGTAATGTAAAAACCATCATAAATTTTTATTATAAGAAAAGTTAGGTAAAAAGGAGAAAGTTTTTACCTTAAGGTAACAGTTTTTCTGTAAAAAAGTATCTGTAATATTTGGAAACTTCAAACGTTAGAACTACTTTCTCAAAAGTTCCTTGTTTCTTTTAATGTTTGTTTCTGTTCACGTTATTATTTTTTCCTCGTCTTCCATTCAATACAGAATCAGAGTATTTCCTTCAGGTCATTTTTGACAGTTCAAGGTCAGTAACTTTTACTTGCGTTTCTCAATTTTCGCCTTTTAATTTAAATCTAATGAAGTTTAAATGTCACATTCTATGTGACACGATTTAACTGTGTATATTCACGATTGTGATAACTGTGTATATTTCAACTGTGTATATTCAACTGTATATTCACGATTTAACTGTGTATACTAGCGGAAAGCAAAATGAAGTACAGGTGCAAATTCAAATTGTATCTATTAATACATAAATATAACTCATAAATCAATCAAATTGTAGTTTTGAGTGCATTTTATTAGAGGAATCGAATCAAGTCAAAATCGCCCCTTGAAACTTTAAGTAAGTTACATTTAAAAATTAGCCTTAATCGTGAATAAGTTACAGAGCTCTACCTTTGATATTTTAGATGACAATATTACTTTAAAATGTAGTGTTAGTGCAATAATTATATTAAAAAAATTATCCCCAGTTTTGAATAACTTACCGACTTCTACCTACGATATTCTAGACAAAAGTATCATCTAAAAGTCTCATGCTATTGCAATAATTATATTTAAAAGTTACCATCAACTGCAAATTACTTACTGACTTATATCTATCGTATTCTATGCAAAAATATTACGTAAAAATGCTGTGTTAATACAACAATTATAGTTAAATTTAGTTGAATCTAGTTTTAATTATGAATAACTTACCGACTTCCACTTACCTACGTATAATATATACATAACAGAAAAATGCTATAGACTCTTCATGAAATGTTCAGAACTATAAATACAGTGGAATCCAAACTCGTAGCCAAGGAAATATTTCGAGGGGGGGGCGGGGATATGAAATAAATCGTCACTAAGTAAACGAAATTTCTGCATGACTAAGAGGTTATGCTAGCTAATCACAAAATTTCGGCCCCTCCCGACTACGCCCTGGTGGAACTTGTCTAATACGACCACTTTCGGAAAAAAATAGTCGCCTTGCAAAGGTGGTAAAGTCTGATGGTTGTAATGTGAAATTGCACAAAAATGGTCACTGTAGATAGCTGGTCTTTTTACTGAGGCCCATTACATTAGCAGGTTCCACTGTAAACTTTACAATCGACATGAATGTTTAGCTCCTCTTGGTGTTATTTGCTAAGAAAGAATTCTTTTGAAATTCTAAACGAAAGGTGGTGCACGGATTTTCAAAGCTTAAGCAAATTTTTCTCTTCCAAAATCACCAAGCGCCATTTGTTGGAGCTTAGCTGGACAAACGCCTGAATTTGAAATGATTGTAATTGGTTTCATTTTCGTGAAATCTTTACATTTTAATGACTCACATGATGAAATCTTTACATTCATAAATCTGTATTCAAATACCTTTCATAGTTCCATCCCTTAGTATGTACCACCCCTTGGTGACTTTTGAATTTTTAGAGATGATAATTAGACGGATCATTGCAGATGGAAACAGAAGAATTATGGGGAAATTATTATGTTTTCAAAGAAAAAATAATGGCGAAACGAAAATTCTGCTTTCAAGAATTTCGCACTTTTTCTATGTTTTAGATGTGAAGGGAAATGTGTAAAGAATGTTTTAGTTTCCCACAAAACGACCCCCTTATCCTACGCCTGTATTACACATCTAACATACGATGTCAAATTTCGTATGTTATCCCAGCTTTCTCTATGCATTGGAGCCTGCTGCTAGATATTGCTTAACAGGGATATTCTTCTGAGATAAACTAACCAAAAATATTACAGTGAAATTTATAAAAAAAAAAAAGCATGAAAAAAACTTTGGGAGTAACATAGTTTTTTTTTTTTATAATATCGATAAGCGTTCCGAAGCATATAAATTATGCAACATTAACGGTAATAAATAACCGTAAATAATTTTGTTTGCTGTAGTCATTTAAAAAGCAGAAATATGTACATGTGGTCGGAAACATAATAATAATAAGAAGAAGAATATTAATAATAAGAATATTAATAATAATAAAATGAATAAAATGAAAAAAAAATATTCATAATTTAACTCCCGTAAAATAGTTTAACTTTGGTTCAACACGAAAAAGAAGTTATTAGTTTTCATACTAAACAAACAGTGCAAGATAAATAAGATTTTTTGAGCTTGAAAAATGCTTTATACCTTATTTGAAGGTAATCTGGTAGTTTTGGAGGTAAATTTAATTTTTTTATTGTCAAAAGATTTTTGTCAATAATTGAGTTGTCTTTGCTTCAGCCGATTCTTAAGCTAGGGTAAGCTAGGTATTCAACATGTAGAATGTAAGGAGTATCTGCTTTTTAAAATGGATAAAAACAGATTAATAAAGCAATTTAGAATATCCTAACAGAAAGCGAATGTGTACTGTCTGGAACTGTTTTTTGGAACACTTTATTATGTTATGCGAAATCTTACAGGCAAGTGGCGCTGCGGCTACTGTATTCAGAAGCAGCAGTTAGCAGGGCCTTATTATCACGTGGGGACTTTGTCTAGAGCCCCCGGCTCGAAAGGCCCCCCAATATCAAATATTGTTCTAAAAAATATTTTTATATCAAAAGTTTGTGAAAAATAAAACAAATTTCATAGTTGGGTTGGGGGCCCCAAATTCATCAATTCCCGGGGTTCCCTTTGGTCATAATCAGGCTCTGGCAGTTAGCAAATCCATGATAATATTCTCAAAACGTCACCCACTCAACACGATTACATGTAAGAGTCTCAGATAGATTGGCCAACACTTTAAGCAGCGTCTCCAACCGAATATCTGCATACTCCTCACATATTAATCGCTGAAGCTCAGCTAGCCAGGTGGCGTTTTGGCAGTAAATCACATCATTCAAATGATTCCAGAGGAAAAAAAAACATACAGGTTTTGTGACAAATGGAGGATGTTTGGAGAAAATTGTTGAGTGATTGCTAACCACAGTTGCTGAATTAAGAAGCCGCAGTGCCACCTGCCAGTAAGATTTTTTACGAGCATAATAAAGTGTTCTAAAAAAACTTCCAGAATTCACACATTTGTTTATGTAAGAAATTATTAATCTCTATTTGTAAGGTTTTTATTTATTTTTAGAAGCTGGTACAACTTTGGGGACACACTGAATGAAATCTGTTGCATTTGTGAGAAATCAAGTGAATGGAGAACAAAACTCCAAGCAGGAGCTTCTTTTTTTCCCAAAAAACTTTTAAAAAAGTAAATTAATAGAATTTCTATTTACTAGTTTACTATTAATTTACTAGTTTTACTATTAATTTACTATAATTTTTTCTATTAATTTACTAGTTTTTACTTTATTTTTTTCTATTAATTTTTATAGTATTAAAAAAGTAAATTAATAGAATTTTTTCTATTAATTTACTTTTTTAAAACAACATAGATAACGATACTAACATAATAAACGCTATTTTTAAAACAACATAGATTACTATATTATTCCCCGTTAATTGGTTCAAAACACAATTTCTACGTCGAAAATCCATATTTTATATTTTGGAAAAACAGAAATGTTTGTGAAAACATGGAAAAACAAAATGGCACAGAGTAGCCCCGGTTGACGGTACTTCATGTGATTTATTTTTTAAGATAGAACAAGGCTTTATTATGGTAGTTAATGAAATTGTATATCTACGAATTTATCGCGTTTCAGAAAACGCACGATATTTAATATTAAAACGTTAAAGTCAAAAATTTCGAATGAATGCTTTCAACTAAACGTGATAAGAAAACTAATAAACATTCTTCAGAAACATATGGCAGATGACATTAGATATCGCCCATTAAGAGTTTCCATCATCTAAACTGCCACTAAATTCTTAATTTTACCTCGCTATTTTTTCGTTCTTAACTGCATTCGTGCCGGCTGTGTAGAATGAGTAGAAATCTCATTTATGTTCGACTAGTTTATAATGCGTTTGAATACATATTCTATATATTTTGAGAATGCGTGCTTATTACCTATTCATGAAAAGTCAGTTCAATTTGCATAAAGTTAAAAGCATTTAGTGTAGTAAATAACGGGCAAGAAATGATATTTATAAGCATAAAATTGCAGCTACTTTTATTTTTCTTTCGCTGAGGTAATCTCCAAGAAAAATTAAGTTAAATTAGACTATAAAAATGCAAAAGTACTACAGAAAATGTATTTACAAGAGATTTAAATGCTTTTTTTGTATGTATTTATCTTAATTTTATCTATTTGAGCTGTGTAAAGTAGATCGTGCTGTGTTCGTTATTCGTAAAGTTTGTAAAAATGTAAATGAAAACGTTTTTCTTTTATTACATTCTGGTTTATAGTATTAATATTTGATTCTGAAATTAAATGCCTATGTAGGTGATGGTGGCCCGAAATGATCTTGGGGGATAAAACGATCAACATATGTTTCCTTAGATGCAGGTAGTGCTATCTACCGGGTAACACATAAACTCGTTGTGCGATCTGAAGAAGAAGCAATGGCAGTATTCAAGTGGTCACAGTATTACGCGTCTAAATAGAATTCTTCGAAAAATTGGATTTCATAACATGTGTTAAAAGGTAAGCACTACTTTCCCTATTTATTTAGATATACAGTCTTTCGTATACAGAAATATGACTTGGCTTACTTAATGGAGTATGTTTTAGATAGTAATTACACTTTCTAAGTTTGTTATGTTTCTCGGTGTCGTCCAGCAATACGACCTGAAGTGGGCAGCCATATTGCCGGATAAAATGATCCATCGACGGAAGAAACTCCAGTACCGGATCCTAGCCATCATGATAGCCCTTCAACTGCTCTCAAAATCTGCGACTCCTGATTACAGTATTTAATTTATTTTGACGTTTATTGCATACCATAAATTTTGAACTATAGTTTTGAAATATTCCACTTTATTGCTTGGAACATATCCTTTATTTTAAAATTTTCATAAAATAAATTATTCATACTATATGATTGTAAAACTTATTTTATTTCATTATGTACAGTCATAATTACTTTGACATCGTTTATTTTTCCGATAAACAAACAATTTACAATTTTCATCAAATGAAAGATCATTTTGCCCATGGGTTGAGGGTAAAATGATCCTTTGGACACTTTCTCAAAATTCCACCTTGTTCATTACTCAAACAGCTTAAAAAATTTTACAAATATGTTTATGATACAAAATATTGTGTAACATATGATAGCAAAGGAAGTTTTATTTAAACATTTATGTTATTTCATGCAAGCTTTCCCCTTAAGGGGATCATTTTCCCCACGTTCAATGAAAGCAAAGATACTTAGGTTTTATTCATTGAAGCAAGTTGCAGTTATATGTCATACAAAATATCACTTCCCTTGTTTATATAAATCGTGACTAAATAAAAACAAATTGACTAAAACAATAAATATATTCATTTCCTATATTGTATCGTATAGAATTAAAATGTATGAAATCCTCATTTATATATCCAATAATATTAATTTCCATTATTTAGTAATACTTTTTTAGTAACTAACAAGAAAAATTTTAAATGTGTAGCAAATTAAGTTGCTTTCATTTTAATCTAAATAGTCATACTGTTTTAAACTCTTGTTTCCGTAAATTTGTATATCAGAATGTAACAGCTAATCGTCTGTTTAAACTTTATAATCAGATGAACATATGTTAATAGTATCAAGATATTTTTGAGAATACACTTTATAGGTATCGTCATTGTTTACAATATATAACATTTAAAAGCCAAAAATATTTTAGAATTTAAGTTATTTCTGAGTCTCGAATCGCTTAGCAATTTTTTCAGTGTTAAGTCAGTTATTTAATTAATTTCAACATCCTTGAAAGAAAAATATTAAGACGTAAAAAATGTATCTGCTACGCATTTTGAAATGCAGTATTCATTTCTCTACTGCGTAGTTCCATATAAATCAAAATATTCGTAAAAAATTAATTGAAATGAAGTAATTAAAAATCACAGTCTTCCGAAACAGGCTTAGCTCCGCTACATCTTATTCTTCTTTCTTAACAATTTCATAACGCAAGAATTTTTTTAGAAAAAGAAATTATACTTTTTTTCTCCTGAAATGCAGTTTTTCGTAACGATATAAAAATCCAAAGCATTTGGGCAATTTATGTCAGATATTGGAAGAGAAATGACTGCTTTTTATTTAAAAGGAAATTAATAACTTGCTTTAATATACATGGATGTATTCGGTGTATTATATAGCATGCTTAATGTTACTCACTCATGAAACAATATATTACGATTATTTAATTTGTACATGCGCATTTTTTCTCTGCAAACAGAAAAAAATGAAATAAAAAAAATTCAAGAGATATGACTTTCAGCTGATGATACCATAATTTTCAGCTAATACAATGAGAACTGAACTGCAAAAGCATTAAAACAGACATAATTTTACTAACATTTTGATTTAGATAATTTGGAAAGTTTCTTATGGAAGAGATAAGTTTAATTTATATTCATTCATTGATTTTTTAAATTGAAAAATATTCTATTTATTAGTTTTTTGTAATGCCTTGTAAACATTTATAAACTGTAAAGGTATTCCATAAATTTAAGGTAATTAAAAGAAAAAAAACATAGTTTTAAAATAATTATTCATAATTTTAAGCTTGATATGCTAATTTGCAAGTGTAATGTAATCAGAACAATAGTTTAAATCATAAATGCTAACTGCAAAATAAATCACAGAGTGATGTGCATCTGATGATCCCGCCCGTATTGTGTAGTGGCTAAAGAAGGATTCTATCACACCATGGTTCCGGGTTCGATTCCCGGCATGGACGTGGTTGTCATTTCACCTATCGCTTCACAGACGGCAACGCTGGTCCCGTTACTGGGTGCCACCATAATAAAATGGGCAGAAATTCTGGCCATAGTAGAGCCCAACGCCAAAAAACTGTAAAAGTCCACCATTCGAAAAAGAGAACATCTACATACTCGCAAAAATGTATTCAAGAAAAATTTCTTATTTTAGCTTTTCAAATAATTAATTAGTTTTTAATAAAATGAAAACTCACCAGAAATATGAAAAATTATAATTATGTATAACCTAGTTCATGTTTCATGATAAGATAACTTTTAATGAACTAAACCAAAATAGAAGATAGATTTGTAAAAATATTCTACAATCTAAAAATCTACTAAACACCTTTCGTCGGTGCTAAAATATCCTTTTTAATCGAAAACATAAAGTGTGGAATATTTTACATGAGTTATAATAGAGAAAGTCGTGTCTAATCTATGCACTCAGCTAGTGAAAAAATGTTTTGTATTTTTCTCCGCATATCTGCAACTTTCCTCGATGTCTAAAATTACAGGGAAATAAATATCCAGGAATAAAAATTAAATTTTACACAACTCAATATAGCAGATAATGCTTATATATCTCAACAAAATCACAAGAGAAACCATTTTTTTTTTTTTTGCCAATTGACAATTAAACTCTCCTTTATTTTAATCAAAAATTTTAATTTAGTACTTCTGAATGGTTAACACATTTTTAACCGTTTTCGTAGTTAAATAATTATGTTTTAACGGTAAGAAATTTTCTATCGTTTACTTTCTTTGTATTTCTCTTAAAATGCATTTATTAATAATAATACTTGCATATTGCTCGTACTCAATATGCTGGTCTGAGAACCGTTATTGCCAATACCGATTGCTGGTAAATAAAAGAAAACTTATATACTGTATGTTTTCGAAGTCAGTGGAAATTTTTACACATTAGTGCTTATACAGTATTGTATATTTCCCACAGCTTGCTGATTTTTAATCCTTTAAAGTATTCCGTAACATTGCAAAAGCAACCAAATAGTAAGAAAATGCTGAAACAGAAACGTAATTTAAAGAATTTTTATTTAGAACTCCAAATGCCTGTTTCTGTGATTGCTCGGAATTGATTAACTTAAAATTCAAATGAGCATCCCGCATTATACTTCAGCAGAATTCGAACGACCGTTTTAAAATTTAACTTAACTGTGTCCTACACTTTATTTTCGTTGTTTACGTGCTCTACTAAATTGGTTTTCTTTAGTCCTCTTTTTTATTCTAACCTGTATTCTTTTACGTGTTGAAATTTCTGGTTTGTTTCTAGCAGTATATGATAAAATTCCCTTGTTTTATGTAATAATAAACATTATAGCGAATTTCAAATCAATTTTAAAACTAGAGTACCTTTTTCTGTTGTAGAAAAATAATTCAATTTCGTTACTTGAAAAAAAAAAGTTGTAAGAGGATTTTTTTTTTTCACTCAATGTATAATAATTTGTAATTATTCGCAAAATGATCTCAGGATTTAATGAACAAAAGTTTTGTAACGCGCACCTCGCAGTTTAACCCTTTGAGGCGCAACCCTTTCCCAATGATGAAAAAAGGGCAGCCGTTGCCATCGCTCAACTTAACTACCAGCAAGATGGCGGACGATCGAAACGTTCATCGCGTGCCACAGATCTAGAGACCCTTTTTTGAGGACAGTCAAAAAAGGGTCTCTAGATGGCACAGCCAGCTGTCGACAAAAATGGGTCTCTAGATCTGTGGCACGAGATGAACGTTTCGATCGTCCACCATCTTGCTGGTAGTTAAGTCGAGCGATGGCAACGGCTGCCCTTTTTTCAGTATTGGGAAATCTATCCAGCGTTTCTCGCATTCTTCCATTTTTCAGCAGATGTCAATGCTGTTAAAAAGAATCGTGACAATTTTTTTACGGGGCTATGACGTGCTAAAAAGTAAAGGATTCTCGTGAAGCTATGTCACCCGCAACTATTTTTATAGAAATCCAATCTATTCTTCGTGACTGGCAATAGTGAAAACGTCAGAGTTTGGTGTTCCCAGAGCGGGATCACTGCGCGTTAAAGGGTTAAAGGACTTTGCGAAAGGAAAGGCATTAAAAAATTTCTGACTATAACTTATCATATACAGGGTGTTCTAAAAATATGGCTTTTAAGACAGGTAGGATTGAGAATCATACTGCAATGTGAAGTCAAAAACGTTATTTTCATACCGTTAACCTTTTACAGGCCAGTGTTCGCAATTGGGAACATAAAATTAAAAATTTATTTAGAAATGAAATTTTATCAATATTGACTTGAAAAAATTAGCAGATAAAGTTAAAAGACGTCTTAATCTTTTGAAATAGAAGTTGCATTTCTATCATCAGTGGGAAACTGGAGAAAAAATCATAAAAATATCCATTTTCATAAAATTTTATAGAGCTATCTTGATACACCACCTTTCCCTTCAAACTTAATTTATATCTTTACTTAAATTAAAAAAAAATTCTTTTTTTCAATTATTAATATTTAACATTATAATTTAAACTACCCGTCAGTATATTCCGTTTTTGAAACCAGTGTAAAAGTAGAAGCAGAAACGACCCATGTTTCCAATTCTGAACAAGTTAACACTTAAACCGACTAATTTAAACCAGATGGGTTTTTTTCTAAAAAAAATCAATTGTTTTTTTAAAAGACTAATTTAAAATTAGGAATACTACAGATAGAATTCGCTCTGATATATTTTGAAATAATTTATATAAGTATCAACAATAAGTTTTTATATCAATCTAATAGATACCTTATTGTTTTATAATTATTAATAATTATTAATTAAACTTGTAATAATTTTAGGTTGCATTATTCAATTGTTTCTAAAATAAGGTTTTTGTGTTTTTACAACTTATTTCTAAACCTTAAAAATATCATTTAGAACAATTAATCACCATTATTACTGATGAATCTAAGAGCAATATTCCATGTAAAATGTAGTAATCAATTACTATTGTATTATATTATGTACAAATATAAAAAATGGTATCTCTAAATAAAATATTAAAATTGAATGATTTCAATGTCCACATAAGAATAGCAACAATTGTTTATTTGCTTTGTTTTAATTATTTTCAGAAGGACTATTAACTGTCATTTGAGCATTTTACAAATAATTTTATTCATAAATATGTAACATGTAATTATAAAAGGGTTAAAAATACCAAAATAATCCTGGTTTAAACCGAAAAAAAACCCGGTTTAAACCAAAAAACCGGCTTTTGTAAATCGGTTTTTTAAACCTGGTTTTCTTCTTTAAAAAAAAAAAAAACAACCAAAAAACCGTTTTTTGGGTTTAAAAAAAACGCGGTTTTTTCCAACCCTGGTTAAACTTTTAATGCGCAGTGTTCCCCCTCTGGGTACACCAAACTCTGACGTTTTGACTGTGTCCAGTCACGAAGAATACATTTGATTTCTATAAAAATAGTTGCGGGTGACATAGCTCCACGAGAATCCTTTACTATTTAGCACGTCATTTCCCGTCAAAAAAATTGTTACGGTTATTTTTAACAGCACTGATTTTTAAAAGCTGTGCCGCACAGCCAGTTGTCGTCTTAAAGGGGTCTCTAGATCTGTGGCACGCGATGAACGTTTCGATCGTTCGCCATCTTGCTGGTAGTTAAGTCGAGCGATGGCAACGGCTGCCCTCTTTTCAGGGTTGGGAAAAGGTTGCGCCTCAAAGGGTTAAGACAGAGGAGAGCGTCGGAATCATATTCCTAAATGTATTCCGAATGGCCCTTTTTCCTTCCTCTGCATACTTTTTCAACTTGCACGTTCGCTGTCCAAACTCACAGTCACTGTCACAGTTTTTCCAGGATCGAAAAAATAAAAGAACATGCCGGAGAATCTGCTGCACTCGCGACCTCGGGTTGACTGATTTCTGCATGGAGAGAGGCCTCCGCACACCGGCTTTGTTGCAGTAAATCCTTTCTTCTCCCGGGAAATCTCTGGAAAATTCTTGGGAAGATTTTTTATGTGAAGTGAACGCTGATTGAATGAACAAGGAGTCCGTGTTTGAAGGCTATGTCACCCTGGGATCCGGAGACAGCTCAGAAAGCACGATCCGGATAGTGTGCAGTAACTATTTTAGGATGCCTGGTTAAGTCCGAGCATGATTCTGATGAAAGCACTCGACGGAATAGTTAAGCTGTGGTGAATTGCGTTTATTATGCGGATTTTCTTTTACTGTATTATAATCAATGCTTTTGATTTATGAAGCAAACGGATTAAGCATTTACTTTATTTAACTGTAAGAAAAAAGTTTATCTCGCGTGAGACACTAATTTAATTCGAAGGTACACCATCATAAATTAAGATGCACATTGCATTTATGTGAGTTTTCTGAATTGTTTGAAATATCGTTTTAATGTTATTATTGGTTGAAACGTGCAACTAAGCATTGTTAAGAACTAAACGTCGAACTAAGCATTGTTAGGAACTAAACGTCGAACTAAGCATTGTTATAGCGTGTATTTTTGGACTACTTCCAACAATTACGCCCCTTTGTTGAAAGTCACTTTAAATAAAGGTTTAGTCCACTCTTTCAAAGTTTATTATTGACAGTCATTCTTAAAAATCATTGTTATACCGTGTATTTTTACATTATTATAGGCCAGAGTTGGGCAGTAAATAATAAAAGGCCAACTCTGGAATAATAAAAGGCCAACTCTGCCCTTTTATTATTCCGGTTATTATTACAGAAGGCACACATATTTTATAAAATAATTGTTCAAAGATTTGGAAGAAACATATTAATAATATCCTGCGCTGTAGGTAAGCATAGTGTGCATTTATCTGTTTTTCAAATCGTTCTTTAATATGTAAATATACTCTTCAATTATTACGGTAATAATATGCAATCTGTAATTCTGACCATTGTTAGCGCAGCCTTACGGTGGGAGTAGTGTATTTGCCGATTATTACAGACTGAATTTACCGTGAATGTTCAGAATGTTTATTTTATTTAGTACATGCTACTTGCAAATTGGCAATTGTGCCATCTCTACAAGACTTTTCAATCATCAGTACTTTTCAACTATACAATTAAGACATTGCATACGAAAGATATGTCGTAATGTTCCTCCGCCACAAACTGACGACAGCCACAGAGAATATAGTCCGAGAAGTCTGTTGCACTGTTACCGAAGACATGAGATGGCCTCAGACAGTCGTGAGCTGTGAACAACCCAAATCGCACGACAGCAGCTTCCCTTGGGACATCAACAACACAAGTGTTGTACTCGTCAGGAACTGCCCAACTCTGGCCTTTACACGCGTCTTTATCTTCCGGTTTAACCCTTTGAGGCGCAACCCTTTCCCAATGCTGAAAAAAGGGAAGCCGTTGCCATCGCTCGACTTAACTACCGGCAAGATGGCGGACGATCGAAACGTTCATCGCGTGCCACAGATCTAGACACCCTTTTTTTGTCGACAGCTGGCCGTGCCTAGCACATCTGCAGGTGTTTTCTAGAAGCGCATTCTACCTTTTAAAACATTTTTCATTGACATACATTAAATTCAGAATTAACATTCAGCATTGTTATACAGGATTTTTCTGCATTATTTCCAACAATTACGTCTCTTTGTTGAAAGTCATTTTTAATAAAGGTTTAGTTAATTGTTTCAAAGTATATCATTGTCACACATTCCTAAAAAGCATTATTATACTGTGTATTTTTGGACTACTTCCAACAATTACATCCCATTGTTGAAAGCCATTTTAATAAAGGTTATTTCACTGTTTCAAAGGGTATTTATTCCTGAGCATTGTTATACCGGATTTTTCTGGATTATTTCCAACAATTACGTCTCCTTTACGATCGCTTGTTGAAAGTCATTTTTAATAAAGGTTTAGTTAATTGTTTCAAAGTATATCATTGACTCACATTCCTAAAAAGCATTGTTATAGCGTGTATTTTTCGACTACTTCCAAAAATTACGTTCTTTTGTTGAAAGTCCTTTTAAATAAAGGTTTAGTCCACTGTTTCAAAGGGTATTCTTGAAAATTGTTATACCGGATTTTTCTGCATTATTTCCAACAATTACGTCTCTTCGTTGAAAGTCATTTTTAAAAAAGGTTTAGTTAATTGTTTCAAAGTATATCATTGACACACATTCCTAAAAAGCATTGTTATAGCGTGTATTTTTGGACTACTTCCAACAATTAGGCCCCTTTGTTGAAAGTCACTTTAAATAAAGGTTTAGTCACTCTTTCAAAGTTTATTATTGACAGACATTCTTAAAGATCATTGTTATACTGTGTATTTTTACATTATTTCCAACAATTACGCCCCTTTGTTGAAAGCCATTTTTAATAAAGGTTTAGTTTATTGTTTCATAGGGTATTCTTGATCATTGTTATACCGTATTTTTCTGCATTATTTCCAACAATTACGTCTCTTTGTTGAAAGTCATTTTTAATATAGGTTTGTTAATTGTTTTTAAGTATATCATTTACATACATTTCTAAAAAGCATTGTTATACCGTGTATTTTTGGACTACTTCCAACAATTACGTCCCTTTGTTGAAAGCCATTTTTAATAAAGGTTATCTCACTGTTTCAAAGGGTATTCTTGAGCAACGGCCCCATTTTTTCAGCATTGGGCAATCTATCCAGCTGTTCTCGCATTCTTCCATTTTTCAGCAGATGTCAGTGCTGTTAAAAGAATCGTGACCCTTTTTTGACGGGAAAGGGCTTGCTAAAAAGTAAAGGAATCTCGTGGAGCTATGTCACTCGCAACTATTTTTATAGAAATCAAACCTATTCTTCGTGACTGGCAACAGTCAAAACGTCAGAGTTTGGTGTTCCCAGAGCGGGAACACTGCGTGTTTAAAGGGTTAAAGTTGTGTTTGAAAGCCTCATTCGGCCAAAGATTTGAAGAATGATAAGAAAATGCCTTCGTGGATCTCTAGTCCACCAACTCTCCTTTCTCAGAAAGTACATCTGCATGTTCGTTTCCTACAATGCCGCAGTATGTCGATATCTACTGAAAGAAGATTCGATCGACATCTTAGTTTCAAAGTGTTTAAGCATCTGGCAAATTTCATAGATTTCTTTTTATCATATATCACTTGAACCTGAGATATTTTACGTGATTTTTTATGTATGCGAATTAGAATTTTGACTTCTATGAGTGTTACGGGACATTAAGTGCACGCAGATCTTTTTAACTAGTAGAAGAAATCAGTTTGAAGTTCTTTATACTCAAAGAGTATTCTTTATACTCAGAGTAGTTTTCAAATATCAAACGGGACTTTTGAGCTTTAGTGTAGCTACAAATTAGAGATGAGTTCGGGCTCATTTTTTGAAGCCCGAGCCCGAAGACTTTTAATCCGAGCCCGCCCGAGCCCGAAAGTTTAATTAAAGATGAAAAAAAAAAATCAATTACTTCATTGATAGAATACAATAAATTTTGCCGTTTGTGCAAATTAAAGACAAATATAATTGCAAACGCCCAATGCACTTTCTAATTCTTTGTATCCATCCTTTATCAAAAAATGTCGGATCTCATGACTAACTAAGGAATATAAACCGCCGTTCTAAAATACCCAAAGAGCTTCACGCACCTTCTATTCGCCCGTGCCGCTATTTTTATTTGTTTATTTATTTATTTATTTTTTATAAGTACTTTTATTTTCCTCATGAATCACTTTTTAAAAACTGTTTCAAGCAGTATGTTCAATAAAGGAGAAATTTTTCACGAGCCTGAGCCCGCCCACAATTGTGAATTACAGAGCCCGAGCCCGGTTCGGGCCCGGGCTCGGGCTCGGGCTTTCGGGCTCGGGCTGAGCCCGTCTCATCTCTACTACAAATATGCCTTAAAAGATTTTAAACCTTTTAAAAGTATGTTTGTATGTTTTAATACTTTACAGATGGACTATAGTTAAATGATATGTAATTCCGATTATTAGAACACCGAAAGTCACCGCGCACATAGTCAGTCAAGGACGCACTTGACAATAGTCAGCTCTTGAGAAGTTGACAACATTTCTCAAACGTACTACTTTGGAACCGCGTACGACACGTCAAAGACAGGTACTGCACATGAAATCTGCTGTGTCTCCAATGTTCTTCATGGTAAAAGACACCTCTTGAAGGTGTCAATCCAGGTAATACGTTTCTCATTTGAAACTGCCTCAAAATGAGACACGCTAGGGGGATTCATTGCTCCAACCAACAGGTGGACCAACCTATATAAAAAATAATGCCAGCACTTCCGGCTTTTTAGTGACCAATGCCTACACGAAAAGCCCCCCCACACACACATACACATTGAAAAAAATAGACTACATTGAAAAGAAATATCATAAATTAATGTACAATGCACATTCAGAGTGGCACGAGTATTTAATAAATGAAATATGTACAGGGTGTATCTAAATTGTTTCAGCAAAATATTATGGGAGATAGGACATATTATAAGGAATAAGAATCACACAAAAATGTGGGGTCAAAAACATTGTCTTCATGTAGCTGTTAAATAATCACTTTGGAACGTGTGCTGAAACAACGGTGAACTTTCCGACCACTGCTGGTCAAAAACTAACGTATTTTTCTCAGAAAGCCTGTGAGTAAAATTCGTAGTTGAAAAATTCTACTTTATTTCTTGGATGAGATTTTTGTAGATAAGCCCATTGCTTATCTTCGAAACTTGCTTAAGGAATTTGACAAATACTTCAACACTTTTCCTAAAGTAATTATTAACATCTGCATAAAGACAACGTTCTTGATCCTACATTCCTATGTAATTCTGATACCTTATTATGCCCATACTATTTTGTTGAAACAATTTAGATACACCCTGTATATATGTAATGTATAAAAATATTGTAATGTATAAAAAGGTAATTTGGGTTTTACTAGTTTGGGTATTGTTCAAGCGGTACTTTCACTGTAAGTTTTGCTTTTCTGTCTTACTTGCCACGCGCGCTCTGGAGCTATGTTTTATTTATTTTGTTATTTGTCAGACATCAGGGCGTCGATTCTGAGCTCTTTAGAGTGTACACGTGTCCCCACGCCTTTGTAGCCCCGGATGCGGGTCATGTTGGTAAATGTGTGCGGTTCGATCAGAGATAAGAGAGAGGCGGAGTTATGTCTTCGCAAACCACGTGGTGTGGTGAGCGTAAATACACCCGCACATCGAAAATCGAGAGACTTCTGCCACTGGAACTGCTTAATGAGCCCACGCTGATTTTTGTACCCGTCTCCCTCTCCCCTCTTCTCATTCTATATTGTAACTTAAAAGATAATGTTCAATAAACCATATTATTTGCCTTAACTCTGGAACTTTACTGGAAATATCTGACGTCTCATATATATATATATATATATATATATGAAAACAAGCAATAAAAAATCTGGAGTGACTCCACTCGACTTTCCGAACACTTACGATTAAGATCATTACCAAGCATTTAAATAAATTTTAATCGATGAATCATTCAAATATATATACCCAATTTGAGCTCAATCGAATGTACCGTTTAAACGCTAGCGCACTTTCAAGAATTTCTCCCCATAGGCTATAATGTAAAAGAAATCTTTGTGTAGCCTGTAGAAAACTATAAGTCCTATACACATCAAATCAATACTGTCTTACGATGGTGGTTTATAACATCTATACCTAATTTGAGCTCAATCGAATGCACTGTTTAAACGCTAGCGCACTTTCCAGAATTTTCTCCCATAGGCCATAATGTAAAAGAAATCTTTGTCGTAGCCCTGTAGAAAAACTATAAGTCCTATACACACCCAAATCAATACCGGTCTTGCGACGGTGGTTTATAACATATATACCCAATTTGAGCTCAAGCGCATGCCCCGTTCAGGAGCTATCGTGTTCACTCACTTACACACAAACACACATACACACACACACACACACACACACATACACACATACATACATACATCTCGTAAAATTAGCATAAATGAATTCAGAAGACCCCAAAACGTGTCAATACACCAAAATCTCGAATTCGAATTTTTTCATGATTACAATACTTTCCTTACATGGTACATGTTCGGAAAGTAAAAATCCGATAAGCTATTCCTGAAAACAAATGTTAAATTTTCCCAGACATGCTCAAAGACCACAGAGGTCAGTGATGTTTAACTCTCCCGAGAATGTTAGCAGTCATTTAAAATATTTTATCCCATCAGCAGAACAAATATTTCGATCACCTCATTAGGAATATTTCATAACCAAATGTTTGCTTTAGACCCTTCATGCTCGACACGCCCAGGCATGTCCGCTGAGCAATTTTATGAAACGAGCTGAACATCATAAGGGAGAGGCATGTTTGTGTAGCTAATTTCTAGAATTAATGTCGAAAATAGGACGATTGAAAAAAAAAAAAAAGACATAATAGATTCCTGACTCCGTTGAGAATATTCGACGCAACCGTTCTACCAAGCATAAAACCAAAAATATTACTTTTGGAAAGGAGGAAAATTCATTAACGCTCTGAGCACAATGTAAAATTAAAAAAGACTCTCTCTCTGGAAGCTGGTACGATTTCGTAAATTTATGCCTTGCACAATGAATCGAGTTTACGTGCTGTTGCAAAATAAGGTAAAGGAAAGTAGAATGGAAGAACGTAGTTTAATTGCCTATTTTGTTATTATTATTATTATTATTTAGTTGAATTAAATTGGAAAACCGCTGTTGGATAAACTTTTTGCATTTGCATTACATGTTTTATAAGCTTCATTCCTATCTGAATATGTATTAACCCATTTGTGCCTGGGTATTTTTGCGACTTTCTTCGATTTTTGCTGAACACCAGAAGTAATAGATAAATTTCTGACGTCAACTTCTTGAACAAGGGATGATTTCTTTTAAAATCATTATGCAGAAAAATCGAAATATCAACATCCTACTTGGTCATGTTAAAATATTTTGTAGAGTTGAGGCTCAATACTGGCGAATAAAGGCTAGGAAAAATAAATAACGTTTTCGAACTGATAGCGAAAATGCCGTCCCAAAAAAGGGACGCTAGGCATAAATGGGTTAAACTATCTGCGATGCCCGGGACATAAGGTATTAAGGCATAACTGGGTGAAAAAAATGCGCCTGCTGATATTCGCTAATCTAGTTTTGTGGCTCATATACACAACCATTAATACATAAAGTGAATTTGAAATTTAAAATCATTATTAGTCTGCTTACTGTGTGACTCTGTAAATACTGTATGTGACGCAGCTACCAAAAAATACTCTTATTCCCCAAATAAAAAATAATAATATTACAACGTTAAACTAAGAATAAAGTCGAGTTATCCTCAAATGAAAATTAAAACAAAAATATGCAAGCTCCACAAATCATATAAGCACCAAAATTTAGCCCCAGCAAATGTCGCACTAACTAAAAATGTATTTGTATGACATTTGATTTAATTCATTGAATGCAGTGCCAGTTGTATGTAGTTTTTTATTTTTGGCTGACTTGTTTGCGAAATATTTTTCTATTTTCACTGGTCCACAGGTGTAAAAGATGGGATTTTTAAAAAATTCACATTTTTATTAAATAACTTTAAAGTTTGAGTTTGTCTGACAAAGTTCATTTTCTGTTCGGTTAATAAGGACCACACTGACGACATGCTTTCCGCAATTTGTCTATAATAATTCCGAAATGAAACAAAAAAAATGGAATTTCGGCCCACTCTTCTGTATGCATGGTAGATAGACATAGACATAAATCTTAAGTAAAATGTACTACTGCGTTTTTTTTTTCTTTCTTTTTTTTTTGTTTGTTTGAAAGGGGGGGTGTCAAAACTTTAACGTATTTCCAAAGTAACTGAAAATTATTCTATAGTAAATAATTAAAAAAAAACGCACAGAAGGTGATAGAAATAAAATAAGCTTTGTGTAGTTAAATAGTCAAGTCTTACTTAAATTACATAAATGAAGTAGGCTATTAAAAAAAGAAAGTTATATTACTAGCAAGCATATTCAACCTTAAAATTTGCTCAAAATATTTTAGTAAGTTTCACTTTGTGTATTTTTACACCAATGCATTTCTTAAGTAATTAGATAATTTACTCTGTTTTTCTTAGTAAATGCAATCCCAAGTTAGTTGTTTGGGAATAAACATTTTCATATGCATTTAAGATATTTTACGTATAAACTAAATTTCAGAAAAATTAAACCCAATAACATTTTTTTTATTTTGCAATGCCAAACCCATTCATCCTTTCCAATAAGACAAATTGTAGCATTACAGCTTTTCTGCTCTTCTTTAATTATTACCATTAAATTGAAAATTTAAGTTAATAAAACAATTTTGAAAACACCTTTATTTTTCAATTTCAACGATTTCGATTTGTTAGATGGAAAAAGTACTCGCATACTTATTTTATCAATTGATGAAGATGCTTATTAAAATAAAATGCGTATACGCTTTGTTAAATCTATCCTTGAACATACATGTGAAATAAGAATTAATTAGAATATTGTCTGAACATATATTTGATATAATATAAGTTAATATAATGTAATTTATAAGTTAATATTTCTCCTTTCTGGGAGTCCCCCCCTCCTTTATTGCTGATCGATTCTGACGCTATTATTTTATTCTGGTAAATTAACTTCTTTTAATGTTTACCTTTTTTTTATTATCATAACGCAAGAATATTAAAATCGTCATTTAGAAACGCAATAACTTGCTGTAACACTTTATGAATATTTTAATTTCTTATAGGACTACATATACGAATATAAGGATATTTAATGTCGTGAGCACTTCAGTAAAAAAAAAAAAAAGTTAATAAGCTGTCGTATCTTGAAATATTAATTTTCTCGTGCGTTATTAATATGTTTTTGTTGATTTTCTGCTAGAAATGTTCGCAACTTTTTTCTTTTTTTTTTACATTACCTAAAATGATGCAGTAAATATTTTCTTGTTTGTCTGTTTGTCAGTTTCTGTCGTTTAGTTAATATACGTTTACGTTTTTAATTTTAGCAATCTTATACAAAATACCATAGTTTATTTTCTGTTCTCGTTTGATTACACGAGAAGTAAAGGTATAATTAGAACTGTAAATTAGTGTATCGGAACTAGGAGAATTGATCATGTAAGCATACAAAACAGAATAAAATGTTTGCATTTATTTGCTAAAGGTATTTTTAAAAAAATTCTCTTGTCATCTGATATTAAATGCATATCTTAAAAAATTATGAAGAATAAATCGTATTAACCATTTATTATTATTATTATTATTACTATTGTCGTCTTTGTGATTAAAAATATATAAGAGAATTTTTTTAATTTCAAAAGTGTGTCAGATTTAAAACTCATGCTTCACAATTTGCCTTTTCACTCACAAAAAATAAAGCTTAGTACCTTAAACCTATTTTTTATTTATGCCATTGAATTGTATAAAATGAATATATTTTTTATTACAATTTTAATAACTGTTAGTCATCATTTATGCTTTATTTTACCTTTCGCTTAGTTTTAATTTTAACTAAAGACATTTAGTAAGCTTAAATAGCTCCTCCAACTTATTTTTTCTGCTTTGCTTCTTGAAATACAAATATTTAAATTCCATTTTTATTTTTGCTACATTAAAAAATCATTTCTCAAAGACATCTGCATATTTTCCACGTGACGACGATAGTGAACATTTTTTATTCATTCAAACGAATCTGAGTTATTCTATTCATTTTGTAGTTTACTAATTTAATTATATTTATTTACTTTATACGTGTTATTATACGTGTTACACTTTATTTGTTGAATCCGACTTTGGATATATTTTTTTATTAAAATATTTATAGTATAACATGCTTCAGTTTTCATAAACATGCTTTAAAAAATTAGGAGGAAACTACATTTTCTTCTTTTGCAATTTTTTTTTTTGTACTAAATGAATATATCAAATTTTGTCCATAAAAATATATTACTGTTACGGATGAAACAATTTTTAAAATAGTATTATATCGTTTTGATAATATTTTTATATGAATATGTATCTTTATTTATTTTTTGTGATACTTAAAACATATCACAAAAATATTTTAAATTTTTTAACCATGCTTAGGTTTAAGAAAGTGTATATTTAATGTAAACGATTTTACTTTAAAATTATCCATGCGTTAATTTCAGGACACCAATAATGATTGTTTCATATTTATAACCTTTAAGGATCGCAACGTTTATCATATTCACAGTATAAAATATTACATATAAATTTAAAAAATATGAACATTGTACGCACACGTTACATCTCGTGTCGAAAGCACTTAAAATTCTTACCTAAAAAAGAAAATAAAAAATGTAAGTAAAAACATAAAACGTGAAATACATGAATACAAAAAAGCATTAGTTACGAGTATTTCAATCTAATACATAAAAGATAAATAGATGGTTTAGAAGAATTTCGAAATCGATTTTTTAGTCAATACCATACGCCAGAAAAAAAGAAGAATATTTAGAATTCGACATTCTCCCTTCTCCTCCCCTTAACTTTTCGCGGACATATATTTCTTACAAAAGAATACCTTTAATAAGAAAGGTTACATTTCCTCAACTAAATAAGCAAATATACTAAATAAGCAAGGTTTTCTTTTTTTAGAACTAATACATTCATTTGAAAGTTTTTAAAGGGGGGAAGGGGACTTGAATCCTACACCTCCATCCCTTGGATTACGGCTTTGGTTTTTGATAAATGACAATGTAAAACATGTATACTTTTAAAAATTCAAAATTGTTAGTTTTTACTTCATTTGCCAATTCTTTAGTTTTAATTGTAGGCCACCAAATTTGAAAGTTTTCTTCTTATATACGCTCCGAATTTTTCATATGATTTTCATACCGAAATGAAAATCCAATAACTTATTAAAAATCGAATCTAGAAAATCATTCAACAACATCTCTTGTAGAATGTAACATTATCAATAAAAAAAGAAGTGTTAAAAGGTAAGAATAAGCTATGTAAAATAACTTGTAAAAAAAAGGACGATTGTTTCATGTGGTTAACCCTTTGAGGTGCAACCCTTTCCAATGATGAATAAAGGGCAGCCGTTGCCATCGCTCGACTTCACTACCAGCAAGATGGCGGACGATCGAAAACTTCATTGCGTGCCACAGATCTAGAGACCCTTTTTGACGCAGCTGGCTGTGCAGCAGAGCCAGCTGCGTCAAAAAAGGGTCTCTAGATCTGTGGCACTAGATCTGTGACGTGATCAACGTTTCAGACGTCCGCCATCTTGCTGGTATTTAAGTCGAGCGATGGCAACAACTGCCGTTTTTTCAGCATTCGGCAATCTATCCAGCTGTTCTCGCATTCTTCCATTTTTCAGCAGATATCACTGCTGCTAAAAATAGTCGTGACAATTTTTTTACGGGAAATGACGTGCTAAAAAGTGAAAGATTCTCGAAGAGCTGTGTCACCCGCAACTATTTTTATAGAAATCCAATCTATTCTTCGTGACTGGCAACAGCCAAAATGTCAGAGTTTGGTGTTCCCAGAGCAGGAACACTGCGCGTTAAAGGGTTAAAAAAAGGTCCACGTTTCTTCAGTAGCAAAATTGTTCCTCCAATTCACTATAGCAGAAAGGATAGAATTGTTTTTCTAGTTCTATCCTTTGAGGAATGTAAGAACGGTGTTCTATCCTTCCGTTTTTTTGCAGCTAAAGAAATTTTGGACATTTTTGTACCAGCCGAGAACGTTCTGGATAAGTAACATTTTACGCGTTGTTTTACGAAGTATTTACTGACTATTATCATTTTCACTTTCCTAAGACAGTCATTCAAAAATAATGACAAAAACTATCTATACTCAAAACCTCGTTCATGATTCTTCTGAGGAATAAAGTGAGGTAAATTATATTTTTGTAGTTTTAAGGTCCTCGTGTATACATATTTTTACAAATAAATATGGGTTTTATGGAAAATTCTAGGACTGCACAGCAGTATCCGTATTTGTACACATGGATGTAAATAGATAAATAAAAGAAACGAAAATGTAAAAAAAAAAGAAATATTCGCACTTTCGAATTTTTTTATAGAAAAAATGTTGGTTATTGTTTACGCAGGCTAGAAAAATGAATGTAAGTCCCTTTTTTTAATCGAATTATAACCGCATGATATTTAACACTTTTATTACATGCTTTAACTTATTTTTATTTTACGCTGTTTTCTCTAGTAGGGGGTTCTTTTAAAAGGAAAAAAAATTCTCGAATATTATGTTCATGAAGTTAAGATTACCAGCTGAGATTATGATTAATATCTACGTCATTAAGCGTGATTCATCTTTATGCTGACAACTTTTTCTTTTATTAACCTTTTAGACATTAACAGAAGTTAATAAAGTTACCCAAATTACAAGACTCATTCTAATAACAAGTTTTGGTGTAGAACGAATTCTTTTCGATACAGAGGAACGAAATTGAAAGGACTATGCATAGACGAAAACGTGCTTATTTAGTTTTATCTATTAGACTTTTTGTGGCTTTTTAAACAAACCGAAAAATTAAACAAGTTGTACAGTTAGATGCAAATAGATCTTTTTTCATCCGTAGGCGGGGGGGGGGGGAGTTTCTGAGAATCAGTAGGAAAAATTTTTTATCCAATGTTTGATTACCGCAGGACGTATCCAATAGCACGGCCGCCCATACCTATAAACAGGGAGGGGCCACCCCTCAAGCTCCCAGGAAAATATATATTGCCATACTCATTGGCATTATGTAGATGTATTTCAGTACTAAAACGTAGTACCTTTCTGAGGTAGGACCCATAACTTGCCTCCCGCCCCCCTACAACCAATCATGTGGGCGACCAAGTCGTGTAGACATGCTGACGATAGCTACAGTTCGTTTAGTATTGGTTTTCGTGCTGCTTGGGGGGGTAGTTGGTAGGTGACAATAATTAATGTAGATGCATGTATATATTAGGTTGTAACGAAAGTTTCCCGCCACCTCAAACATCGTCAGCACACAGTTCGCGTTGGCGTATTTGCTCATATTTTGTCAAACGATTTTTGGCATTTGGAAGAAAGAGACTTACTTTATAACACTATGGTGTGAAATCTGTAAAAAATATAGTTATCATTAAGTACAAGGTGTCTCAAATGACACTATCACTCTAGAGGATTAGAACCATCATTTACTTCCAGTTGTGTTGCAAAACGTCAGCTACAGAATATCAACGAATTATGAGTACAGCTTTAAGTACTATTGTTGTATCATGTGACACGGTACAGGTTTGGTACCGAAAATTCAAAAACAGGTATCTAAGGAGTTAGAAGTTAGTTTTTCAGGCAGATATGGCGGAAAACTTTCGTTACAACCTGATATGATGTTTTATATGTTTATGTATTTAAATCATACTTGTAGAAAATAATTTAAACGGTTAAATAACTTTAAAAAGGAAGTTATTTTTATTTATTTATTTTATCTTCGTATCTCAAAACACATACGTAGCTTACGAACAGATTCTTTAATACGCTTTTTGATAGGACACAAATATTTCAAACAAAGCAAATACTAATTTATATTTTGTGATGTTTCTAATAAATGTACTCCGTTGAAAATTAAGTACATAACATCTAACATTCTTATGGAATCTTAGGACAGACTGTCACAGATTAAGTCCTTATGGCAGTAATTATATTAGGGGAGTACTTTAAGATTTTTTTTTATTCGCTTTCAATTATTCACTTCCATCACTGGAAAGATGTGGCAAGACTTGTGTCCTCATTCCAGGTAGCTCCTGAACTTTTCTACGCCGTAATTCAGAGTTTCTGCAGACTTCTGCAAAAAGCTGGACTACAATCTACTGTGGGCCACAGACTCAATATGGGAAATCAAGGATAGACACTGAAGTTGAGACCTCTGTGCTGTGTTGTGTTTTTACAATTAAGTTCGAGAACAGGCTAGTTCTTTGTTATCAAGCAGTATATGCGCATTATGTATGTGTTGGAAAGAGTGGCCATGCAGCAGATTATGTTGGGTGTGACGGTTGGTTATGTCAGTTTTCGTTACGTTCGTGACGCAACAAATGGGATGTAACTGTACGTCTTCTGTGACGTCATTCATGGTCAAACACGTGACAATGTAGAGCGGCATATCACTGTAATTGATAATTTAGTGACTAGGTGACTTCACTGTGCGACAAACACGTGACTTTGCAGAGTGTCGTTCCAGTGTAAACTTCTCACTAAATAATGTCCATGTAGTACACTATGAGATGTCCATGATGGTCACAGTGTGACGTCACCATAACTGTCACAAGCGGCCATTTGCTTTATCGACAGAACCCTTCTGCGTTGAACACATCACTTACACATACTGATAAGTTGCAATGCCACAGTGCTATCAGTGGTACATATATTGCGACATCATAATGCTATTAAGTGTTTTAGAGTTCATGCATTCATCATGATTTACCAATCTCGTTTTACTAAATAATAATAAGAGCATGCATGTCTCATTACAGTGCTTCAAAATTGTACAATAATACTACAGAATACAAAGCTTTCTAGCTTTCAAAATATAATGATGTATGTGACAACTATTCTTCGACTTTCTTATTTCATTGTGAAATATTTAATATGTACTTTACTATATCAATTATTGAGATATAACAGCTACTTATTTTTTTTTTCATATCCAAATAGAATTTTCGTAGTACATTTCGACAAAAGTTCATACTTCCGTGCGGAATTTATCGATTCTCTCCTTTCGAAATATTGAAAAATCTTTCCTCGCGAGAAGAAAGACAAGGTTTTTTCTATATTTAAACATTTTCGATTTCATGTACCCTATTTTGTGCGTTGCAACATTATAACTTATTCAAGGTATGACTGCTTTTCTTGACTGTGGAGCATTCAATGTTCTATATTATTATCCTCGACGTAGGAAAAATTTTTAAACTGCGTGTATATTTTTACGTTTGCTTGTCATTTCTGATTTTGTTTTCGGAACAACAAAACTGCAGTTTCTTAACAAATCAGTTCTAAAATTGTTCGAAGAGACACAGCAGTTTTCTGAAATTTTAAACAAGATATTTTAACAGTACATGCTTATAACTGTTTCTTTACGTTGCATTATTCAATTTGCTGTGATGCTTGACCAATAATACATTATTTTTTATTTATTTTTAGAACACCATAAAAATTGATTGAAACAGTCTCTATGAACATTAAAAAACATTCTATAAAGTACACATTCAGGTAACACTCGTGTATTTCGATTAATTTATTTTTAACACCAGCATAATGTGTCATAAAGGAAAGCGAAACTATGTTTATGTGTGTGTTTGTTGGTAGGGCACACCAATCCATACCGTCGATCGACTTGAAGCTTTGTTCAAATACGTAAAAATTAAACGGAAATTTTGATTTAAATTAAAAAATCGGAAACTCCACTCGTTCCCCAATTTTTAGTGTTTTTTTGCTATTTTCAATTCCTTTGAAATCCGAGAGTAAATAACTTAATCATTTGAAAGACAAAATTCGGTATCGTTAGTGACAATGATGTCATTCTGACGTCACGATTATCAGGGTTTCACGTTAATTTCCTTGAAAAAAATAGCTATCCCAATTTGTTGCAATAGTTTTTTTTGAGATTACCCAGTTCATTTTATATCACAAATAATTAGATTTCCTTTGCATGAATCTTTATTATAAGAGGTCCAATTCACAGCAAAACAAAATGTTTCAAATGCGAAAAGTTTTGATAAACACACACTCGCAAAAAAAATTCCTCACGTTTTCAGAAGAGTCTACAATTCCGATGACAGGAATACGCATTTTGAAAACGGATCGATTTTTTTCATGAGTGCTGCTTTTGCAGAAATTTTTCTCATTTGAAAGATTTTGATTTGCTAGGAATACCCCACGAGGATTAATATAATTAAATCAGCATTCCAATCTTTTCTTTTCTTTAGTTTGGCAACAATTCAAACCTTGGAATGCAATGAAATTTGAGATTGTGATGAATGAGTGTGTGACTGTGATGAAAGCAACGAAATTTGGCACTGCAATATTAATTGTAACTGAAGCAATAATCGTTTAAAGTTCATAAATGTTAAACAAATTTTGAAAAAATAACTATAAATTTGGATGGTGTCAAATGATTGCCAAGGACAGCAGTTCAGCGTTTCCCAACCGGTGGGGCACGCCCCCCCCCTAGGGGCGCAGAGCGTTTGCATGGGGCGCGCGAGAAAAATAGGCAAAGAACAAGGTATAATGTATGTTTTAAAAAATCATCTTAATCTTATTTTTACTCAAAACACACCCACTTTCGCTTAAAATGCTTATTCAAACTTAACTGATAACATTATTTTGCAAAACAGGCGACTAAATGTCCAAATTTTGTTGAAGAATAAAAAAAAAAAAAACAGAATGTATACTGAAAAATTAGAGTGAGGTACAGCGTAAATTAGCCTTTTTTAGGGAGGGGGGGTTAAAAGGTTGGGAACTCGCTGAGTTAAATTATGTATTTTAAAAGTACGAAATTTGTTTCGATAATATGGATTATATTGGTGTAGAAAACTCACATTCGTGAGTTTGTGCTTTTTTTCTGGGTTTGTTGTTCTAAAGTCCAGTTGGTATAAAAAGTTCTAGTAAAAAGTCACTTGTCAGGGTGGAACACAAACTTTATTGCTTCTGGAACTATCAGCTATACAAAATTCACGGGCACTAACTGCCAGTAGCTGGTTTATAATAAATAATCCACTCAGTACCGAAGCTTTCACAAATGCTGTATTTCTCACACAAATTAAAGCACTTCCACCGGCAAAATTCAGTGGAAATATACAAGGGATGTCGTGCACAATCCCCTAAGACACAGCAATGAAGAATTTACACACAGCACTTAAAAATCGGCTTCGTAAACAAGCGCGAAAACACCGCTTCTATCACAGAGCAACGAGCGCCGTACGTTGTGCGGCGACGTACGGCACCCTACGCCGTATGCCCTATGCCCTACGCCGTGCGCCGTGCGCCGTACGCCGTGCGTCTATGTGCGCCGTACACATCGGCAGCTCGATCCGCACCCGACGGGAGCTCACCTCACAAGGACTCGATCGGAAGCAGCCCAGTTCTTTTACACTTTCCGACGTGCATTCCAGAAAACTCGAGACCTCTCTAACGAGTCCCCGAAAAATCGCATTTTGATTACGTCATAGAAATATAGCCGAATCATTGGCCCATTATGTGATTTTAATGCAGAAAAATCAACTTTACAGCCTCCATTGGGAAAATCACGCCCAATGACTAAAATGTCGCCGAGCTTGGCGACTTTTGGAGAAATATCGCCAAATTTGGCGCCAAAAATAAGTCCCCAAAAGGGAAATTACTGAAGGCCTACGACCAATATTTCTCGAGATTTCTAGAAACCGCACACTAATGAATAGGGAAACCAAAACCTCCGTATCTCCGGTTCTAGTTACCGATTTTGATGCAACAAAAAGAAAAATTTAACTATTTGAAGCGTAGAATACGAATTTTGAACTATTTCAAGCCCCTGGAATGGGTTACATAATTAACCAGTTTGGCTATCTGCAAACCAACACAAACTTTTCTACGCCAGAAATACCTTTCATAATATTCTTCGAATTTTTGTTGTGTTTGGACGGACCATCAAAAGATCCGCAGTCCGTTTCCATATGAACATCACTCATCTTTATCATAAGCCGAACACATTTTACCATTTGCTGTAACCATTCGAAAAATTCCCCATTTTTTCGGAATGTCCACCGGACTCAACGCAGCTCAGATATGAAAAGGCCCGATTGCGACAGTATAATTTTATTTAGTTGGAAGCCTGTCATAAAATGGAAAAAAGACGGATGGAGTTTTTATTATATAGTGTTTTGGTGGGGCAAGCGGGGTGGGGTGGGGTGGGGGAACGTTTTATTACCCTAATCGTGTGATAACTGGCGTTGTGCGGTCGGTTCTTGTTCGATAAATATGGTATACAGGTTCTGTAGGAGTTAATATATTTCGAATGTTACGTTTACTGCCTTAAGAAAAACGGCGTTTTACGATCGTCCTGATCGAAAATGTGATTTTTTTCTGATATGAAATGTTGTACGACGGTGAAATTAAACGTGCCGTATATTCCAAGTAAGGGAAGCAATCCCGCAATGTTTTTCGTTTTGCGTGCACTACTATCACTACTATCCCCCCCCCCCCCCGAAACAAAACCAAAATATTTTCCGTGTATAGAATTAGATGCAGTAGATGTATGTCTTCCAATACCTGGAGAATAATAGACGGCCGAAGTGCGAAGTTCCCGGGTTCGGATCCCATCCCGCGGGTGTCGATCTGACAGTCTGGAGTTTTGGTAGGTTTCCTCCAGATGTGACGCGAATGCGCATTAGAACCCCTTAGAAAGTCCTTCTACCAAGGCAACCCTCATCCGTGGCAGATAGAAAATGTAACTCCAGTTGTCAGTTAATTACAGTAATGAACAGTCCTCCAACTGTTTTTAAAAGATGTACCTGATCAAAATACAAAAATAAAAAATTCTTTAGAAGAATAAGATGCAAAAGAAGATATACTTTTCTGTTATGAGTATATCGCTTCTTTTGTGCAAATAAGACTATGTTTCAATGCTGTCTCTTAGTGTAGTTTATTGAATTTGAGGCATTTATTTGCAAACGTTTTGTAGCTAAGATATTTTACCATTTTCTCAGTTTTCGTATAAACAATTCACAAGAAATAGTGAATCTTTAAAATTGTTATTTTGTATGTTCATGTTAGTGGCAGATATATCTTAGAAGAATCTGTTCACTAGTTTTAAGTGCACAAATCTTAAAAAAAATAGCCTGTTTCAGTTTTGTATTGCTGATTGTTCAGATTTTTTATAAGTAGAACAATTTAACGAGGGTTTATCCCGAGGGGCGGATGTCCTGTATAAAACTCGTTAACAACGAACTATTGTACACCCAGCTCTTAAATAACCCATTTGTTCACTTAATACAACCAGGAGTGTTGATTAAGATTCATAACTCCTAATATACAGCGAGATACTATTGGCTCAAATTTTTAGAACAACAAAATATAACCACATTTAAAACACGCTTGAAATATTACGTAAAGACAAGCCACGTTGATAAATCACGGAGCCACTATTAATAATCGTTACACTGATACGTCACAACACGAGTTCCTTATCCACCTACAGCTTGTTATTCCTAACCTAGAACTACATCCTTCTTGTGGATTATACAGCCCTTCCTGAACATTTTTATCTGATTACAGACATGCAAGTAAACACAAAGACTTTTTTCTATAAAATGATTATATTGGATACTTATTTTATTGTTTCTTATTAAAACGAAGAGGATGGTGGCCTAAAATGATTGCTTTAACCCCTTAACCGTCGTATTATTTTCAAGAAAAGGGTCATAAAAGTGCTTATTTCTTTTATTCCAGAAAATTGTATAAAACAAGTGCATATATAGTATATTTATTCATTTTAAGGTTTTGGACATTTTAAGCACTAGAGAAAAAAAAAACAATTTTTAGGAAAAGCCAACATTCAGGGTCATTGTGACTGAATGTGTGTTTTGTAGTAAGCAGGGAATCATTAAAAATATATGTTTTAAACAGTAGAAAAAATATTATTAAACTTAGTACGTAAAATAAGTAAACATTTCTAAAAAATAATTGAAATAAATAAAAAAAAAAAAGTAAGCTAAGATTGCATAATGCATATCACAAATACACGTGTGTTTGAGTACTGCTACCATGTATTTAAAAATAAACTATCTCCGAATTAAGTTAAAAATACTCTGGTATTGTCCTCTGTTGTGTAAAATTATATATTACAAAAAAAAAAAAATCCGTGCATCAGAATTGGAACGCTTTTATCATTCTGGCAAATTTTTTTTTTTTTTTTTTTTTTTTTTTTTTTAACAGTATTGCCCGGAAATTTGACGGGCACGAGAAATAGAGGGAGAAAGCTTAGCCCGTGATTTTGATGCCTAATACTGTGATTCCTTTGATACCGCCATTGATTCTTCTTCACTTGATGCAATTGGTTTATGTGTAACCCGGTAGATAGCACTACCTGTTTACTAGAAAACGTAAGTGGATGGAATGTGGATCGTTTCATCCGCTAGGATAATTTTAAGCCACCTTCTCCAAAGCAGTATTTTAAAAAAAGGATGAAATAAACTGTATCAAACTATTTAGTAATAAACTGTGAATTTCTTAAATGCCGCATTTTAATATAAAATTGTTCATCAGCATCAAAATAATGAATGCATCATGAATTTAGTGTAAAGATCATCAGTGGATTATGAATTTAGTGTACGCTTTGCATTCAAAATATTCAGTTGAGTATTATGAAAATGGGAAGTAAGCTCAACAAAATATACGATTTTTTTCTTCTAAGATTTATACGATATATTATAAAAGAAGTTCGTGCTAATTAGTTTAAAGTAAAAATTTAATACAAGCCTGAATCGAGATCAAGTATCAAAATTCTGGATATCACAACATAATTTAATTTTATAGTAAATTATCCAATTTTAATGAGCAATACAAAAAGAAAAATGTGTTTTTTACTGAAACTACCTCATTAGTTATGTAAAGAAACCACCAAATATTCCATGTAATAAAAAATATATGTATCTATTCATCTATTATGTTAAGAATAAATTAAGGATATTTGGAGAGCAATGATTAGCGGAATAATGCATAATATATGTTGTTTTTTATTCTAATAATATTTTTTTTAATGTTATTTTTTAAATTTCTCCTTATTTTATAAATGATTCAGTAACTCTGTTTTGAAATAATGATTTCGAGATATAAGATTATATGCGTATATTTTTCTCTATATCTAGCGCACGTGTATTCAGTTCGATCGATAAATCTATGTCAGAAAATAATATACGAAAATTAGCAGTTTGCTAAAGTTTCACCTACCTTTCAAAAATATCCCACTGCTGACACACTAATAGATAAATTGTGTTATATTTCCCAGTGCAATAAAAAGGCTTTTTACAAGAAGTAGGTATATGATATAATATTAGTATTTATATGGCATCTAGTTACGAACCTTCCCGGAATTCTCTATTAGTGCAAAGTTTATAGCCGCATCGTCAACTGTTATGTTGTTAGGCTTTGTTAAAGTGATGTAGTAAAATGCCAGATGTGTATAAAGGCAAAATTAAAGCAGCTCTTCTATATCGTTCCTTTTATTAGGACTACTTTTGGCGTGATGAATAAAATGATATGGCGATAATTATTAGCCATTATTTACTTTTTATTTAGACTTAAAATTTCAATTATATTTTTTTCAGTATTATTGTATTAAGTGAAATATCATTTAGGTTCAGTTATAGTTTTAATAATTGATTTCGTAATTTATCATTTGCATAACTGTGTTTCCTTTAAAGAAAACAGGAGATGTTGAGGAGACCAGCGTCTCTCCCATGAAGTAAATATCAACATAATTCTAGTGAATCAAAATCTAAAAATACATAATGCAAATTTAACCCTCCCTTTTTTTAAAAGTAATATATATATATTAAAATAAATCGCAACTCATACACATTAATTTATCGCCGAGCTAGAGAAGTGTCGGAAAGAGTGACACTGTAGCTAATTTGCAAAATGTCCATTGAAGATTTTAAGGATTTGTAATAAAAAAATGTAATTTTATAGGCAACATTGAGGTAAAGTATTAGCCATTGAATATATCGATAGACTTCATGGGAAAGTACAGTGAGTTCAACTTTAGAAAGTTTTTTAGATTAAAAATGCTTTTTCTGGAATACGCTCTTAAATATCCTAGCACAACTATAAAACATCCGCTTTCACAGACGAAAGATTTTTACGCTTTCGCATTATTTTTTTCTTTAATAGCCTGTTAACATACTCGAAGAAGAGCAGATTCATAAGTTTCTGAAACTATATTCAGATAGAGACTCATCCGAGCTATGTTAGGAAACCCTAATAGCCTCATAAAATATGAAACAACTTGTGCAAGTAGTTTTCAAGTTTCTTCGAAAAGTTAACGGTGTATAAATATTTATTGATCTACGTACGGTCTTCACATATTCTACTTCCAGGAAAACCTTATCTAAAAAAGTCTAATTTTATCCTATCTCCAAACACACAGAGCTTGTTTCTATATAAAACAGTCGCACTATTTTCGAATAATTAAAACTAAAATAATAAATAATAAAAAACCTAATGCACGGCAGTTTTGTTAAACTTTGAAAATTGTGCCATTGGTAGATTTCTGAAAATGTAAGCTTATCTTGGGTATCCGAACTTAAAACAAAATTTTGCGCTAATTTTGATATAAATTAAAAGAAAATACAGATTTATTTATTAAATATATATGCAGGACAGTTAAGTCAACTAAATTCTAGTTGAAGTCGTTTCTGCGTATGCACTGCATACTCACCTACGCAAAACTACTGAAGATAATAATACAAATATATGTGAGTTCTTTTAGCAAAGATCCTAGAATAAACAGCATTTTCCAAAACTCGTAAACTATGTGGCAGGGGGGGGGGGGGAGAGGGAACTAAAACGTTCTTTTAACAAATATAAATACAATGTTTGGAGACTTGTTGAAAATTCATTTAAATTTAATGCAAACAAACGACATTAATTTCCGGTCCACCTTAGATTCATTCTTAAACAGAAATATAAATCAATTCGAAGGACATGTTTGAAGAATCTGCATTTTGAAACGCTTGAAAACTGAATTCAAATCTGATAATCAATGCTAAAGGCAGAGGTCATGTGATTACTTGACCACATCAGAATTAAATAAATACCCATTCTAGTATTTATATTTTTTCCAATCAAATCTGATGTGGCCGAGATCACATGATTATTTGACCACATTAGAATGAAATGCCCCCACTCCAGTATTCATATTTTTGATCAAAAAGAAACTCCAACCCGTTTTACCCCACTACCCATTTTACCTCACCAAGCCTTATAAAATTTTGATCTAATTTAATGTCAAAAGAATGACTACCCTTATTTTTCCACTAACCAAAATATTTCAAATTTTTGCATCAGAATGTCATCATAATATTTTGTCGAAACAAAATTAACTGTCTCGATATATTCTAATTACTGACTTAGTTTCAATACGTATGCTATACCATAAGTGGTTTCCATAGTATAAAGTAAGGAGAGAAACATCTGCTATAGACAAGGGTATGAGATTAACAGAAATCCTATATACTTGAAGTAGTATAGAAAAGGGCGGAGAAAGTAATTAAAGATTCAGATAAAGGGAAAAGAAGGGGAAAGAAATAGTTTTAATTTAAGATTAATATTGGCTGAAAGCTTAGATATAACTATCTAAATATACCCCGTTAAAATATTTAATTGGTTTAAAATTGAAGGCCAGAAAAATGCAACATACCCATGCTGCTATAAGTATGCTTACGTGGCATGCTAATTGTAAATAAACATGACATTTTTCGGTTTTATAGTTTCTTATCTGATATGTTTATAAAGATAATATCATTCAAAATATCTCTCTCCTGTAGTTGGGTTCAGGGCTTCAGTGCGCCCTTCATAGAAATTCATGCATACTTAAATAACTTAAATAACCATTCTCAATATTAATTTAGCATAAACTTATAACATTCATAACAATAGCATTATTATAACGTATATTATTATAAGTATAAATGCAGTACTTCAGAGTATTGGCAAACAGGAAATAACATGCCTTAAGTTATAAATTGATCAGCACTGAGCACTCAAGAAAGAAACAGTATTGATCAATGATCCAATGCTGAGAGATTAACGCATCATCTGAAACGATCATGTGACTCACTAAGCTTTAGGATCATACACCAAATGACACAATATATTTTTGAGAACAATCTTTTATAGCTCATTTCACTTTTTACTATCCGGAATATTTTTTTGTCATGTGATGCGGTAATGTGGCGAATCTTTTTTTTTAACCTGCGAATGAGAAGGGATAACAATATTTTTTTAAGAAACGAGGAATTAATTAGCAATGTGACATGAAATGGGAACTTCCTAACATTTAATAAACATTCCCATCGTGAACAAAACTTAACTACAGCACGACAAACACTCGCATTTCAAATTACATAACTGTCACTTTCAGTTATGCCAGCTTCTTCTCGTAAATTGGAGAGACGACACCAAGTGCTAATAAAAATGACATTTATTGTTAGATTTTTTACAGAAAATGGAAAACGATGGATATGATAAAAGTGACTAATGCAACACTATATGTACGAAAATCAATCGCCTGATATTGATTTGAACATGTAATAATCTTGAAAAAGTCTAGTTTTTATTTTATCCTGTGGATTCTTTCACAATAGAACGCTGAAGAAAAATGATTAAAGCACTACGTGTGGGTAAACAATGCCAAAACGTTGTGGTGTTGGCGTTACGTTTATCCATACGTTGTGCTATAGACTGTTCCAGTTTCCTATGCAATGTTCTTCGTGATTGGCTTATCAACGTCATTAAGTCAGTTTGGGAGTGGATTTACAACACACAGTGCTGTATTATTTTACAGCAATATGTGGGGGTAAACGCAACGCCAAAACGATGTGATGTTGGCGTTACGTTTATCGACACGTTATGCTGTAGACTGCGACAATTTGCAATACAATGTTCTTCGTGATTGGCTTCTCAACGTCATTACACCATTTTGGGAGTGGATTTACTACAAACAGTGCTGTATTACTATTTTACAGCAATATGTGTGTTTCTTACAGTGTAAATTACAAGTATTTCTTACAGTGTAGGCCCCCTATAAAGTACATTTACACTGTAATTCTTTAATGTAAGATTTAAAGTGCAAATGTACTTTATAGGAGCCTATTTTGATTTAATCATACTTGTACCAATAAAACTAACACCATATCAATTAGTTTAGAAACATATTTAATAGAAAATCATTACAAAAAACCGTTTATTTCAGGGTCTAATTATAACATTTTTAAGCCCAGGGCACTTCTTAAAATTTTATGCTCCTATATATAGCCTCTTCATACTTTGTAACCCTGTATATTTAGTCTACTAAACTCAATTGTTGCCTTTTGTGCCCAGGCCACAGGCCGCCAGTTCTTGTGCGGTAATCAGGACCTGATTTGTTTCACAAATAATTACACAGCGTTAACCCTTTAACGTACTATGAGTACAATATCCCTCTGCATTTCAACATTTTCACTGTCGGTCACAAAAATACATAGGCAAAGACATTTTTCTTATTTCCATTTAACAATCAATATATTTGATTTGAACATAATATTGGAGTGTAGTAAATGATATTTTGCGATTGCTTTTAAGCAAATTTCTTAATTTTCCATCAAATTTAATGTCAGAATTTAGTTTTCATTACAGATATCTACAAACGCTGGAGATTGCAGTGAAAAAATAAACAGCGTATCAACGAGTTAATTAACCCTTTGAGGCGCAACCCTTTCCCAATGCTGAAAAAAGGGCAGCCGTTGCCATCGCTCGATTTAACTACTACCAAGATGGCGGACGATCGAAACGTTCTTTCGATCCCGCCATCTTGCTGGTAATTAAGTTTAGCGATGGCAACGGCTGCCCTTTTTTCAGCATTGGGCAATCTATCCAGCTGTTCTCGCATTCTTCCCTTTTTGAGCAGATTTCAGTGCTTTTAAAAATAATCGTGACCATTTTTTTACGGGAAATGACGTGCTAAAAGGTAAAGGATTCTCGTGGAGCTATGTCACCCGCAACTATTTTTATAGAAATCAAAGCTATTCTTCGTGATCAGCAACAGTCAAAACGTCAGAGTTTGGTGTTCCGAGAGTGGGAACACTGCGCGTTCAAAAGGTTAATTAAACGAGACTTAACTACAATATAGATAAACCAATTACTATCTAGCACATTGATTTTCTACATTGCATCAACTTCTTTTGGTGTAACATTTTGTTTATTTAAACATTTTATTAGTCCTGATATCAGAAGAACATTCGAGAAAAAAAAGGCGCATTCGCAAATCTTTTACAACCTTCGTTTACGACAAAATCGCGGTCGCATTTCACTGCATTTGTGCAACACACGATTCTAGAAGCGCATTCGAAAATAAAATTAGAAGCATTCCGAAAGCTTTTATAGCACTATAATATTGTTTCCAGAAATTGAAGATCCGAATTTATCTATTCACCACTCGTTTATTTTCCCATAAAGTTAACGTATATGAGAATAAATTTAGACTAAATCTTCGCAAAGCTGCTTTTTTTGCGAAGTTCCTCAAAAACATATTTCACCGTATCAAAGAAAAGAATGGGGATTTTGGCGAACAAAAAGAAAATATTTTCATCGGAATTTTATCTGCATGATAATAAACTGACTCAGATATATACGACACAAAAAAAGCAACATATTCTTATATTTTCGTAAAAACAAGCGGCGATTTTAAATGCATTGGTGGATTATAGTTTTGCCTTTTAAAATATATATTGCCACATAAAAAATATTTATTGCGTTGAGTATTAGGAAATGTTATATGTTTTCTATACAAAATATTAATACCCTTTAAATTATTAAAGGAATTTCATTTTAAAACAACTTAACTGGATAAACCCAGCTTAGGGTAGTGTTAGAGCACAGGTGGAACTAATTAAATTAGAGTGGCCCGTGGTCAACCGGGGAAATGATTGTGTCAGACAATAAATAACAGGCTACGAATTCATATACCAGACTGACCACCGACCAGGTACGTGGTTCCAAAAGTCATCTACATAGTAGTAAGCAGTTCTTTGGCATTTTACATACAGAAATTCCCTCTTTTTCTGGGAGATGTAATTTATGAAGGTTATTTCCAGTACACCAGAAAGTCGCTCTTACAGACTGAGCTCTCTTGATCTGATACAGAAATTAACATATTGGACCGTGGTAGTCCAGCGGTTAGAATTCATTTCAAGTAACAAGATGACATTAGAATTCTCAAGCGTGTTCGATTCTCAAAGAACCACACAAAATTACGTACATTTGGTATATATATATATATATCCATATAATCCGAAGATTCTTTACAGTCTTCTAGCGTTTTCTGAAGTTACAATAGTCAGAAGTTTATTTTTTCTATGATGAGGCTTTAAGATATGGTAGAATCTCCGCAAATAACGCCAAGAACCTCTGAATGACATGAGCTTAGCTCGAAAAGCCAAGAGCTAAAGCAACTCGCAACTCAAAATTGAGTTCTTACGTATTATTCCGTCTGTCATTCAGGCCAGTCTATTTTTCCGTCAAATGAGTTGCCAAACTGTCGCCAATGCCCAAACTGTTGCCAACTGCTGTCATATGCCCGGCATTTCTCTTGGCAAAAAAATCGCTCGTCTTGGCGGACCGCCGGCATAATACGTAAGTACCCAATTTTTTTTTTTTACAAAAACTATTAATGCTAAAATGCAATAAACTGGCACACTGTTTTATAAAGGAGTAAAATAAAATAACTTTATTCAAGCATTAAGTATAATAATTTGTGAATTATTTGTAAGATGAACAATAGTTCAAAGCAAACCCGTTGAATTTGAATAAGTTACCTAACGCCTATTTTAAATAAAGTAAGTAGAGTAAATAAAAAATATACATATTTTAAGTAACAGGGATGACTGTTTGGAAATTATTAATTTAAAAAATTGTATAAAGTATGACACGCAGAATTTTGACGACGAATAATCATGAAGTAAAAATCGTTAGACCGATGTCATCGCTAGTGTTGATACAGCCATTATAAGGAAGCACTCGCCAATGAAGTGCAATGATAACTGATACTTAAGAACGGTATTCTCGGCCAACTATATCAAATGCCACTCTAGTACAAAATGTCTAAAGAGTTATAGCATGCAACCTAAGTTTTAAATTTATTAAAGTTAGGGATAAAACTGTATAGTAATTTTAATGATTCAAATGATATTTACTAATTTAATGGATCTATTATAATGATGAGATCATCATTCAAGCAGCATAAGTTATTTATTTTTTTCCCTAGAGATAAAATTGATCGTTATGCAAAATTTAAACTTAATAGGTCGAAAATTTTTCGGGAGTAGAAGGGTGATAGACACATAAACGTCACATATTGTGACGTTTGATATTTTGATATAAATTTTTTGCAGAAGTATTTTCGTGTTATCGTAGCCTCGGAATTTCTTATTTTTTTACAGGGTTATTATTTGATGTTGTCCGCAAATAGTGTACTTAAATATCAGTAATAATTGCTGTATCAACATTCTAGATTGAGTATGTCTTTCTATTTAACTAAGAAAAGTTCTAGTAATTACATAAAAGTTTGTCGATGATCGTACCTAAAATCCTTCAAAAATAGCTGATGTTTTCATGCGCATAATCATGAAACACAAAACATGTTTTAAGTCTTCTTAACTATCTATTAAAACGATGCAAAGAAGTAATTAGCACAGTCCTTAAAACATATGCCTTAAATTGTAAGTACTTAAAACATAATTCATCTGTGGTATGATAGTAAGTCTGCTTTTGTGATTTAGATAGGAATGTTGATATAATTATTAATTATAGATAATATTTGAAAGCAATAAATCAAGCATTTTGGTCGGATTCCTCTGCTGTAAAGACCCTATTTTTCTTGTGCGTGAATTAGGTGAAATGCTTTTTATTTCAAATCAGTATGTATTATAACTCTTATTAAATCAGTAATAAAGTGCCTTTAAAAGGTTTATGTGATTAATAAAGAAATTGGTATACGTTAAAAGCTAATATCGTTTAATGCTCCACATAATTGTAAAATCCTCCTTTCAAATTTTACATTACTTCTGATATTCAGGCATTCGTACTTCTTTTTCGTTCTGAATAAACAAAGCATGAAATTTCTTGAATAAAAATAAGCATTTTCAAGACAGTTTTTTTAGAAATAAAATGTCTCGGGGGCAAAAAGCGTGTTAAAATAAAATTGAATAAAAACCCTTGATTTTTCACATATCATGTAATAAGTTTCCATACGGAGGAAAGGTTTATTTGACGTCTGTAGTATTTCTTACCGAATGTTTATAGTTGAAGATGTGATTTCGCACTATAAATGTTTCAGTATTCAACTGGAATATACTACGCATGCTCTCTGGGCTATTTTCACAACTACCCCAGCAAACTAGCTCCCACAAAATAGGCCGGCTATATTAACCGTACAAAAAAGCTTATTCTAAACGTAAAACTATTAAATTTCTATGTTAATACAGTATGATATTACATATCTATGAAAAAAATAGTCTGTATGATTACCCAACAAAAAACAAAGTGCCGATATAGACTAGATTCCTGCTGAAAACCCTTCAATTAAAAACCTTCTTCAAAAAGAAGAAGGTTTTTAATAGAAGGGTTTTCAGCGAAAAAGAGGTAGCTTCCTCCTACGTTTAACTTCTCTTAATCCCAGGTATCGAAGTCTTTTCATATTCCCGCATGTACTGCCGATGCAATCTTTAAATACTTTAAATAAATGAATTTGATTCAGTTAGTTTAAACTTTCCGTCAACCATTTCAAACCCTAATGATTTTATTTCACTTTATTTGTTTTGGTTATCACTAAAAAAATCTTCGTACAATGCATAGGAAACTTGATTATCTCTATTTTACTTCAAATAAAGTTTCAAAATATAAAAAGAATAGCTATTAAATGAAATCCCATGCATTTTTTATATAAATAAATTGAACAATTTACACGAGCTCTTCTTGGTAGAAATGCATGTAAAGTCTTTCTTTCAGCCTTTAAAAAAAACTTTCTTTCACAAATATCCAAACAAAATTACCGTCATTTATTCGTTTCGAATCGTAAAAAAAAGTACATCGTTAGATACTCACTAGTTGATCTTTGTTTTTAGGAATACGGCTGAAGTATCTGTTTGCTTTTCACGTCAACGAATATGGCAGGGAGAAAATTCATAAATTGCACTCTGATCAATGGAGACACTTTTCTGAGTCACGCAACTTATTGCTTATTGTCACAAATCGCACTCTCATTTCGGTAATGATGAATCTTTTATTTTTCTTTCGAACGACAGCTTTCCGTGTTTCACAGCCATGGTAACTGGAAAGTGTCGATTAATTTTAATGTAACGTGAAACATCCAGATGAAACACAGCTTCAATCGTCTCATTAGAACATTCCGTGCAATAGATAATTATTTTTCTCAATAGAAAAGAGCAGTGTGGTTTTCAATAACTTAACGAAATCGCTACCAGAAATTTAAGAATGATTACACGTACTTTGAGTAGGAAATGAATTCTGAAGTTTGTGGATTAAAATTTAAGTAAAGAATGGCTAGCTAATTAATTTAAGGAAATATTTTACAATTGGGTTGACCTGCCCACGTGACTAACTATTCTATCACACCTTGGGTACAGGTGGGATTCCCGGCTTGGATTCGGGTGTTAACTCACTAGCCCCTGCATTTTCATAGGGGATACGTTGGCTGCCTACTACTGCAAATTCCCACCCTTTGGTAAAAAAAAAAAAATACTGGCTGAAAGTTTTGATTTGAATTTTTGACAGTTTTCAATTTCAGTAAGTTTTATAACTTTGCACGTCCAATACTGGAGAATATGAAATGAAAATAATTTATAAAATTATTCTTTGAATGCGATGGATTCGAGATGAATAGAATATCGATAAACTAACCCGTAAGCGTCAAGTTATTTTTATCGTATTCTTGAATTTAATCTTATGCTTTTAGTGATAAAAAATTTGCTGCATCAATGATCTATGAAGAATTGAAATCTTTTCCGAAAAATATGTATGCAAGAGTGAAAGATTCGTATGCACAAATTTGCCACCATTAAAAATTTTATGGAAATTGTACCTTTGGTCGTAAAATTCAGCTAAAAAATAGAAGAATAAAGCTTTTCTGATGTTTTACCAAGACTGAAAATGCTAAAATTTGAGGTTTCTTAGAAACCCTTAGCGGATGCTTTTCCCAAAGATAAAGAATAGATCAATACTCAAAACGATTTAGATGCCTTGGCCACTTAATCAATTGTTTCAAATATTTAATACTTTGGTCAACGACATGGATATTCTAGAGCAAAACAAAGCATGCAATCACATCGAATATAGTTTTGAAAAAAATAGTAAAATGAGTCAGGCCCCTCTCCCTCCCCCCCCCCTCGCACACATTCGAGCAGTATCAACGCCCCCTAGAGAGGAAAGCCGCGGCGCTTACTTGTAAGAGGGGAGAGACCCGATGGAAACGCTTTGCTTTACCTACTCGGCGTGACGTCACAAGTAAGCGCCGCGTCTTTCCTCTCTAGGGGATGTTGGCAGTATCTGACTGGAGCATCAAGATGGATCTTGACCATGATTGGTTGGTTGAAATATTAACAACCTGTTGATTCAGAATGCTCAGATTTTCTAGTTCAATAACAGAACGTTACTAAATTAACGTTACTAAGTTAATATTGTCTCTTGCGTCAACAAACTTCCAAAAAATGGTTTAAAACCTTTAAAAATGCATTTAAAAATGAAAACTGGAATCCTTAATCGCACTTCTTTAGTCATTTTATGACCACCTATTAAATATCCTTGAAATTTCGAAGGGATACCCAAGGTTCCCGAAATTTGGCCATGCATTGGCCAGACTACGTACTGGACACTTCAAGAGCCTGAAATTTTTTCAACAAAGAAAAGACTTATTCTCTTTGCCCTTGCTCCTGTCCTGCTTCCCCATCTCATCCCCATCTCTCCCCCTATTTAAGCACATAAGCTTAAATCAAGCTTGACATTTTTTTGACTTTGACGTATTAATTCAAGCTTGACAGTTCAATTCATTTTAAGCTTGCAGCAAGCTTGGAGAAGTAATTTGAACTGTCAAGCTGGAATACAACTTGATTTGGAAAGCCACATCCACATCACAAATAATTTATCATCAGTCATAAATGTACTTGTATGTAAATGTAAATGTAAATAATAAATACAATTATACAACGAAATAGATTTCAAAATCAATCGTTTGTCTCTATTTTGGGCAGTATTGCCCAACATGAGTGTTGCGATATTGAAAGTTTTAAAACGTGTGCTGCTTTTAAGTTTATATTATGCTTATTTCCCTATTAGTAGATTCTATAAATCACACATAACATTATTTTAATTTTGATTTATCCCATGGAAAAATAAAAAAATCAGATCGGCATCGGGCACTCATCGATCTCGCCAGAAAACGGCGTGACAACCATAACAGTCACTTAACTTTAGTCAGGCCAGCGCGAGGAAGATTGGCGGAATGGTTAGGACGCTGCCTTTCCAACCCTTAGGTCCCGAGTTCGATCCCAGCCGCGGACGCTTGATGGAAACAGATTAAATCAACTTGAAATTTCAGCATAGAGGTGGAAATGCGTGGAAAAAACAAAATAGGTGGTGCGAGTTCACCGACGGGTGCCCCATGTATTTAAGAATTTCCTTTTTAGGAAAAATTTTTAAGCTTGAAATTAAGCTTGCTATGTCAAGCTTAATGCAAACTGGGCAAGTGTAAACTTGAACACTTGATTCAAGCTGGCATTAAGCTTACACGCTTGAAATTTTCAAGCTTAATTCAAGTTTATTGACTTGATAAATCAAGCTTGCTGCAAGTTTGATGCAAGTTTACTGTGCTGTCTGGGTATCATTCACTGTATTGGCACCTCTGAGAGGCAGCTGTGGAGTGAGGAGGGAAAAGGACTTGTGTTACTGTTAGAGCGACATGGGATCATGGGCCTGGTCTAGGTTTTGGCCCAGGGGGACATGAAACAACAACACTATTGTAATTACGGAATAGAATCGAAATTGTTTTTTTTTTTTTTTTCAGTGAAAGTACCCGATAAAGACAGATTCTTAGCAATAGATTAGAGAACTCTGTGATAACTTTAATGATAACGGGGCCTCATCTTTTCTACATTTTCCGAGCTTAACAACTGTTAATCGAATTATGGTCTACTTTTCTCGCATGTATGCCATCTGCCAAACTCGGGGACCAGGTGCTCTGCCCTGGATGCCCAGTGGTAATTATGGCCCTAGGTAGGGAGCTTCAATGTACCATAAAAAGGGCAAATCCTTAATCGCAGTTCTTTAGTCATTTTAGGATCCCCTATTAAATATCCTGTAACTTACTATTTTTGGACCACAAGATTTTTCCTTCCTGCATTGCTTAAGCACCCACATGTATATATTTTTTTTTCTGGCTACGCCACTGTAACCAGGCACTGCAAGAATTCGCTCTCAGATGATTTTACATTTGAAGTCACAATAATCATAATTTGCATACGGATTTATTTAAGCTTAAGAATCAAATAAGCATTCATGATAAATTATGAACCTAGCATGCCGAAATTACTTATGGCACAATTTTAATGTAAGTATGTGTACAAAAGTCATAATTTAAATGTATTATTAATCTCCGATGAAATAAAGATAATGTAACAAGCGCATTAAGTGTGACTTCTGACGCTTAAAATTTTATAAGTAAAATCTGTACACGATAATATTTCAAAAACTTAAAAGTATACTTCATGTAAATATTAAAAAAAACTTATTAAAAAACCCTTAAAATCCTTTAAGATGAGAATTTTTAGTGCCGAAAACTTCTATAAAAAGCATATCTATTTTACCCAACTAGCATTTGGGATGTTACATACCATTTTTTCCGTGTATACTTTTATCGCAGTATAAAAGCTGGTTAAATAATAGAAGACACGATTGCAAACTGCTTTGCGTAATAAAATTAAAAATTTTCTAACATTTAATCCGTCATCTCGGCTCTGTTAAGATACTGCGATTAAATAAAAGCTCGTTAAAACTTGGATTAGAAATTCTATTCTCAAGATACTGCGCATATCAAATGTTTGCTGATTCGACAGTACCTCAGGACACAGAAATGACCTGAATCCACAGAGAGTTACTCACAGGAATTAATAATGGAAGTAGTAGTATAGAAGATTTCTGCCAATTCGAGAGAAAATTAATTTTGTCCTACATGTGGGATTTCTGCCGTCATTGATTTGTCGAGAAAACAGAAATTTCTTCTGCTAAATCAACATAATAATTTTTTTCTATAAAAATCGAACTAAGGTATACAGAATAACATAGCTGAGGAATAACACACTCAAGCTGTGCTTCAGACTACTTTCTATATATCATTTCCTTACTTTTTCTTCTTAGCATTCTATAATTAAATTTATGTGGGAAATAAATATTATTTATTTCTAAAAATTTTCTAATGGACACGAAGATAGTTTTTGCTTTTTCTAAAAAATCGGTAGTTTTTTCTATTTATCGGTGGTTGATATTATAAGAAATATCCAAAATAAAAAAATTTAAAGGGAAAACTCTTTACTCATTTGACGGACTGCGTATGTGACTAGGATGACTACTAGGGTTCTGTTTTTTTTGCATGTTACGCAAGTGCAATAGTAGTTAAATTACGAACAGTTGTTCTTTGGCATTCATGGATGCATCATTGATTTGCACTGGAAAAATATGTACGTTTTTTTTGTTTTTTGTTTTCTTTTTTCCTGATTACTGACAGCATATTACTAAGTTCTTCTGTAGCTACCGAAATACACTTTCTGAACGAGCTTATTACTCGTAATCTTTTATGTTTACAATTCGTTGCTGGTGGAAATGGTTATTCAGGATGTCTACCACAAAAAGTAAGCTTGATTTCTTGACCTTTTCTTGACTTTTTCTTGACCTTTTCTTCACCATAACAAATACGAAACTCTAATATCAAAAATACATCGTGGCAGGGATGCAGAATATGTTCTATCCGGCGTTCTAGGATTGCGGGAAATTTTGCAGAAAAATATACAACTAATTTTGATTTTAACAATGAATTACAAAATTCTTTGAATTTTTCTTTTCCCTGCCCATTTTTAAAGAGTTTTTTTTTTTCAACTTTTTCACTGATCAGCCGTTTGCTTTCAGTTAACTTGGACCAATTGCTATTTTGTAAACATGTATGTAGCTTGTACATTGTAAATCTTTTTACATCTATGGTAACACAGAACTTATGAAAGTCTATAATATATCATAAAACTTTTGGGAAATTGGAGTTATTAGTTATGAAACATGGGGATCAGCGATAATTAGAATTTTAAGTGGAATCCAAGTTATTGTTTTTAAAAAAGAAAATGTGGAAAATAATCAAAACACTGAATTTAACAGGGAATGAAGGGAAAAAAATTACTCTTAAATTCAACAATTTTAACTTTTTTTTGAGGAGAGAAGGTGGATAACTTACATACTTTTCTCAAGGTTTGAAGACACATACTTGCCAACTTTTGAAATTCCCAAGGTGTAAAACAACACGCACTTCACATATTGAACTATTGTCAGTTCACTATACAACTATTTGGCAGACATCATTTTTGATGATTTCTGCTAAATAACATGTAAATAACATTTTAAACGGATTTTATAAAAAGCAAACGAACAGTATTTTAATGTTTTCCTATAAAATAAGCACATGAAATTCTTAAGTTTTGTCTGTCACAAAAAATTAGAAACTAAGAATTTGAATGAAATGGGAAAAGCGTAGTTGAGTCGCAAATCGTGATCTAGTGCTTCATTTCTTGACCTTTTCTTGACTTTCGTAACCTTTTTCCCATTTCTTGACTTTTCCGTGACTTTCGTGACCTTTTCATGATGGTAGACACCCTGTTATTTTGCCAAATACTTAACAGTAGAATTCATCCTTAATCAGCTTATTTGGCATCAGCTATTCCGCTGACTGAAACCGATTAACATATATCAAATTTATTTAGAAATAAACAACATCAAATGTTGCACCAGCTAAAAATTATAATTGTATAACACGTGGGCTGAATGGAAAATACCATTGTTTATAATAAGTCAAACATGTCCTTTATACCTATAATAAGAAACGGAACATTCAGAAGACTATCTAATTAAGATTCACAAGAAAACATGCAATATGGTTGTTATATGTTTTTTTTTTGAGCGTTTTCTTTCATTTACCAAAACTTTATAAATCAATAATTTCTACTGCAAGTGTGACGACAATGTTATCTGTTTGTGTTTTGTGATATGAAAAGCCTACACTAGGAACCTGATAACCCTGGCGGAAGATTTTTAAAATGGTTCTAATGCCTATTCACGTTACATCAGGAGAAAACCGGCCGAAACTCGAGATCGTTAAATCGACAACTGCTTAGAGAGATGACTGATACACTCTTAAGTGTCTACCACAGTTTCTTCACAGTTTGCGATATCGATCTTAACATTACTTTTTTTTTTACAATTTTATTATAGATAAATACTAAAACAATATCTCTAACTGTTGGAAAAATTGAAAAACCTATTGTAATCCAAATGATTAAACTAAACGGCGAACTTAACTGAATAAGTTTTCATTTATTGTGGTCAAACTTTAAAAAAAGCATTGAAAACCGAAAATGATTAAAAAGCATAGTGTTCTGACGCCTTGCAAAACATTATTAAACAATCCTTATAAAACAAAACAATAAAAGTCCGCAAGCAGATCTGATTATTTTTTGTGCGTGTGTTTTGTTCACTCCTTAAAAGTGATTTAAAATTAAAGGCAATGCTCGATTAAACATCAGAAAAGGTGCAGATCCAGATTTAACATCTCTTTGTAATTTCGTTTCTACTTCTACAAATGCAGAATCGAGTTGCATAATTGCCAAAAGAGGAGGGAATTCCAGTCCTTGCAATGTTGACTGAAAATCTTTGGAATCTGTCAATTAAATTTAAATTCAAATGCTGAAATGAGAAAACGTTTCTTTGAGCACCAGCATTAAATCCCAAGTGTTTGCGCCTGCAATTAACGGAAGTGGAAGGAAATTTACTGTAGTTTATTAACAATGCGTTTTACGTCAAGAGTTTGAAACAAATAGTGATTTCAGAACACCATACTTTAAAAGTAAAGCTTTAAGCTTTAATTGGTACGATCTTTTCAATTGCTTTCTACTTATTGAGTTGAAGATATTAAACATGAGATGCATTATTAGAGACCATCTGAACCCCCCCCTAATTTTTTAGTTTCATTATTGCCATATTAAAACGATATTAATAGACTATGCCATTTTATCTCTGATCTTTCGTGTCTTTCGCCTGGTAACCCTATGTTGAATTTTTTATGATTGTAACCTATTTATAGAAAAATACACGTGATGCATATTCTACAGCTTACGAAATATTGTAACAATAGATTAAAGCTGTTGTGAACTAATAGAATTTAAATATATGTAAAAAATACATGTGATGCATATTCTACAGCTTACGAAATATTGTAACAATAGATTAAAGCTGTTGTGAACTAATAGAATTTAAATATATGTAAAAAATACATGTGATGCATATTCTACAGCTTACGAAATACTGTAACAATAGATTAAAGCTGTTGTGAACTAATAGAATTTAAATATACGTAAAATATACATGTGATGCATATTCTACAGCTTACGAAATACTGTAAGAATAGATTAAAGCTGTTGTGAACTAATAGTGTTTAAATATATTTAAAATTATGTCGCATTTTTATGTCGCTTTTTTGGGACACAATTTTCAATAACTGGGGTGAGAGATAAAATGGCATAGCCAGTAATATATTTATTTATTTATTTATTTGAAAAACCATAAATGGCGTTGGAACGATGCACGTATGGCGAAAGCTGGCGGAATAAATCATTTGCAAAGAGCATACTAAAGGATTTAATCAATGCAAGGGAGAAAGCGATTTTTTAAAAATTGAAATTTAGTTTTAATCTGTCCAGTTTTAATCTGTCCTACTGGTAATTTTTAAGATCTACTGTCAATTCTTGTTTATTATATAAATTAAACAATACACCTCATTTCTGAGTTGTCTTTTAAAATTTTCACTGTAACCATAAATGTGAGAGCTCTAGTGCTTAAATTTAAGTAATCACAATCATATCCTCAAATATCTGAGACAGGCTGTATCAAATTCCTCTCTATTGGTTGAGCATATCAGCTCTATGAGTTCGTACTATGAGTTTCAGCACCAGGTTTGAATCAAACATTTATAACAGTGGTAGGATACCCCTAGACGAATCAGAATCACATAGAATTGCTGCGTCACCGATATCCTATCCATGCATTAATTAATAATCTTCATGAAAATCGTGCAAAAGTAGTTCAGCATTCTGACTAAAGTTTGGAAAAGACAAATTGGTCTTTTACAAACAGCTTCTTACTAAAACTTAGGGGAGAGAGGGGGCTGCTTTGAAAATGAGTTGGCTTGGACACATCGATTATTTTATTTGCTACTAATCATATGAGGTTCTCAAAATTCACAATAACAACAGTCAAGGTGAGTTAAATAAATTTAAACCTTTTTGTTGCCTAAAGAAAAATTGTAAAACCTTATGTTAAGTAGTTTAATAGTCCTGTAGCTTGTAATATGTAATGAAAAATTAGAAAGCAGGGAACTGCTTTCTATTCGCGTAAATGCTTGAACTTTATTAGAACTGAGGAAGAGAGGATTTTTTGCATCAACCGAAACAAAACCTTGCACGGCCCTGAAAATTGAGTCCCGGCCAGGCCCGCATGGGCGCATAATTTTGGATTGAAAATTCAAAAATTTCAGAAACTTTAAAAATATAAAAACAGCCAAATAGATCGATAAATAAATATTTTTCTGGCATTCAGGCAAGGCGGAAAAGAAAAGAAAATTGACACAAGTCTGCCCAGGTCCGTTGACAACTGATATATTAATCCTGTACCCGTGGCCGGCCCGCTGTCCTAGCTGGCTTGGCCCATGCAGGTCTCTAACACGAAATGATCATACTGTTTATATGTACAATTTTATATTATACAAAGTGTTTATTAACTTTACATGCTTGCCTATTGACAGTCAGTGGATACTATAGGATACTACCTTCAGGAACAGCCTACCTATTTGGTTTAAAGCCTGTTTTAGTTCCTGAAGTGTCCTACTGTCCTGCTGAACCCTAGCTCCAGGCTCAGGTCCAGCAAGCAGCGGTTTCCCTCATTTTTATTTTATTTTTTTTACAGCACAATTTTTGAATTACAATTGGTAAAATACATCAGTGTTATACAGTATAAAAGCAGTCAGTTTATAGTGGTTTACAATTGCTCACAATATTGTTCTTATTAACACTAAAGTTACATAAGTTTTGCAATAAAAAATAAAAGTAGCGAATACACGCTCTTTCAATTCCAAAAGCTTAAAATGTGCAATAATGTTTAAAGTATTCACCACGCCGATAAAAGTATGTATATAGAAAATTTCAAAGCCACCCAATATTCCAGTAAATCTATCCGCAGCTCTGTTTTGGAGTTCTAGAGAGTTTACTTCTCTTCCAAGCACTGCGAAACATATTGACACTCGAGTGATTGCCAATAAATCAATGCTTTACTGAGCTGCCAGACACATCATCTCACGTAGCCTGTTCTGCCACGTCTGCTTTATTCGTAACAGAAGCACCTTTCAGAATTTGGCAGAGTGATTACACGCTCTTCAATACATACACAGCGATTCGGAAAGTGGAAAATGTTTTGGGATTTTAGGAGTGCCAAATGTCAGAGGGAGAGAGAAATATCTGAAGGTCCATTATGGAAATGTATATTCTGCACGCGTTCCCGGGAAAGTAAATTTCGGTAATAACATGTCGTTTCAAGATAGAATATTTTCTATATGAGAAAAGGTTGGTTACACAATAGTAAAAATTCTGAAATTGAAGAAGGGTTTGCGAGAAAAAAGATGTTATAATTATAGCAGTGGTGGATTCACAGAAAAGTTTCAAAGGGAAAGGAGAAATAAGAACGGGGAAGCGTTTTATAAAAAAATGGATTATGCATTTTTTGCTATTCACATTCAGCTTTGATGCCGAGTTTAATCTGTTCGTTCGCATGATATAAAAGACGCAATGAAGAAAAACTTCATTTTAGTAATCAGTGGCTTCCAGGAGAAAAATTCACTTCTGTAATCATTGAACTCCGGTAAAACCTGTTTATTCTCATCATTGAAAAGTAAGAGAAGACTCTCATTATCTGATAATAAACTGATCTCAAGAGAGTAATCAGGTTTTTACCCAGGTTCAATGATGGATCAAACTCCTTAACATATCGACACACTTTTAAGGTCAACTGCTGTCAAAGGATTTGTCGCTTTGATTGGCCATGGATTCACTAATTTAAAGGTTCAACTTCATATTGATGATCTTCTGAATATCCCGAACTTCGATTTAGTGGTACATTCAATAATGCATACATTTTTTTTAAATTTTTGCTTAATGATGCTAAACAAAATTGTTATATACAAATAAACGCTTAAAATTTACACGAAACTATAAGCGTTATAAATTATTACCACAATGAATCATACTCATTTTAGAACAGATGCAAAGTATCTGCGTATTTCTCAAATCTCTTGAAAGATTTATTACAAAAATTTTTCTTCAGTGTCTTCGTTTCTTCTTTTATTTTTATTTTTACTCCAAAACATATCTATTTTCGCTTCAAATGTTTATTCACATTTTACCAATAATCTTATTTTGTAGAAAAGATGACCCAGTACTCATTGTTGAAAAACAAAAATACTGTATGTATGCAGAGGCATGTGAGAACCTCTTGTACAAATATACCTCCTGTACAAAAGCTGTGCAGGAGATAGCGACAACGTAATTTATCTTTTGTTGGGGGGGGGGGAGAAATGTTAAAAGTTTGGGAACCGTTACTATAGATGGTGGCTTCAGTGGGGAGTAATGATCGAAATAAATAGATCATAGACGTCATGAAATAAATTTTAATGGTCAACATAATCCCTTGAAAACTCTAGCCGATTTGTGTCTGCATCATAAAGCTGTTGTCGACTGAAAATATCAATTCAGCCAAATTTTCGTCATTAGCGGGAGATTTTAATTTACTGCTTCTCTCAGTGCTCTCAAATACTTATTGTGAAGTCCTCTACTGGTGGAAGAACGTGTCATAAGTGGTTCCAACGCTTCGAAGAACGGTGATTTTTTTACGTCGAAGACCGGCATAACTGCAGAAAAGAGAGAAGATTTTTCCGAAAAAGAGGCAGCAGAATTGGAAGTAACACGCGCGTCAAAGTCAAGAATTGGCATGATCATTGGCAGTGGATCGACAAGCAATTTCAACTTTGAATCACAAACGTATCAGAAAGTTGTTGTTTTACACAATAAAACCACGAATTTTGCAGGAGGAAGGGGGAGAACGGGGGAGACAGCAGCAGATCCATGAAGCGGCGGTTGAACCAGAAAGCTGGTGGGGAGACTTTTAAAGCCGAATCCCTAAAGAGGAAGAATATGATGATGACTAGCTGTAAATGTACCTTTCGAATAGGAACAGATCCGCGACGAGACGATAAAATGATTTACATATTTTTTTGGGAGACGTCACAAAGATTTTTATCACTACAATATAGTAGTCTAAGAGCCAGCGACCGCCAGACCTTCGTCATAGTATAAAAGCTGAAACTTTCTCCGCGCATACCCTACAACAGAGGTAGGAACAATCGGCCACTATAAAGTTTGGAGGATCGTGGCTTTGGCAGGTAACAGGTGGCAAAGGTGTGTAAAATGGCCGAAAATTTCGTCATTTCATAAAGCTTCATTTTTTTATAGGTTCTTCTTCGCAGTACTAGAAATCACTTTATCCCTTGCCAGAGACTTTTCCATCATGGCGAACCCCCGCCAGACAATCTCAAAGTCATGGAAAGCTGTTGTGTTCGTAAACTCCCGTGACGAAGTACGTCAAGCTGTCACAAAGTGCCAAGCACATTTTATACTGCTACTTCTGAACTTTCATACGCGCGAACTTTCTTGCAGCGCGCTCGTAATAGAATTTCGTTTTGCAAGACTTTGAGGTTGTCTGACGGGGGTTTGCCACGATGGAAAAGTGTCTGGCAAGGGATAAAGTGATTTCTAGTACTGCGAAGAAGAACATATAAAAAAATTAAGCTTTATGAAATGACGAAATTTTCGGCAATTTTACACACCTTTGCCACCTGTTACCTGCCAAAGCCACGATCATCCAAACTTGATAGTGGCCGATGGTTCCTACCTCTGTTGGGGGGTATGCGCAGAGAAAGTTTCAGATTTCATACTATGACGAAGGTCTGGCGGTCGCTGGCTCTTGCTCTATAGGTATTTTGGGAGACGAGACAAAGTTTTTCGGCTGTTTTGCGAGACACAGGTCAATTTTTCGTCTAGCATTTATTCCTAGTTTCAAAGTTGAAAAAAAAAAATTCTTAGATGTGGTGTATTTCAGCTTAACCCATTTGTGCCCAGATATGTTTCTCCGATTACCAGCAATAATATATAAATTTCTGATTTCTGCTTCCTGCACAAAGGATGATTAATTTTTTAAAAATCATTATAAATAAAAATTGAAATGCCATATCCTGCTTGGTCAAGGTAAAATATTTTGTGGAGTTGAGGTTCAATACTCGCGAATACGGGCTAGGACAAATAAATAACGTATTCGACTGATAGCGAAAATGTCGTCCCAAAAAAGGGACACTAGGCATAAACGGTTTAAAGCCTAGTTCTTGAAGAAGAAGAGGATGATGACTAACTCTAAACAACCTTCAACCAACTTTTTGAATTGGAATAAATGCGAAATGAGAAAAAAAAAAAATACAGCTTTTTCAGCGAAACTAGACAAACATTCTTATCATTACAATACAGAAATTTTGCGAGACGAGACAGACCTGCTCTTCATCTCGCATTTATTCCTAGTTGGAAAGATGAAAAAAATTTCTTATATTTGATGTATTTCGTTCATTAACCCTTTAACGCGCACTGTTCCAGCTCTGGGAACACCAAACTCTGACGTTTTGACTGTTGCCAGTCACGAAGAATAGATTGGATTTCTATAAATATAGTTGCGGGCGACATAGCGCCTCGAAAATGATTTCCCTTCAAAAAATGGTCACGATTATTTTTAAAACAGCACTGACATCTGCTGAAGAATGCTAGAAGAGCTGGATAGATTGCCCAATGCTGAAAAAAGGGCAGCCGTTGCCATCGCTCGACTTAACTACCAGCAAGATAGCGGACAATCGAAACGTTCATCGCGTGCCACAGATCTAGAGACCCTTTTTTCGACGCAGACTGGCTGTGCGGCACAGCCGGTCTGCGTCAAAAAAAAAAAAGGGGTTTCTAGATCTGTGGGACGCGATGAACGTTTCGATCGTCTGCCATCTTGCTGGTAGTTAAGTCGAGCGATGGCGACGGCTGCCCATTTTTCAGCATTGGGAAAGGGTTGCGCCTCAAAGGGCTAAAACACGTAAATGCATAGGTCTGAAAAATAGAAAGCCTCAAAAGGAATATGTCTCATCTGTAAAGAGGGTTAATTAGTCTTTTTTTTCAATTAACCAGTATTGTATAGTTCCATTATACGCATTACTTTTCTCGGAAGATCTTTCAAAAAAAGACCTGTCTTCGATCCTTTTTTTATAGCCGTGCAAGGGATTTTATCCTGCAAGGTATGACGTAAGCCGGAACAGAAAAGTAAGCACCTGTTAATAAGGAAGGAAGACACTTCGTTATTTAGAGTGGTTTTCGTTATTTATTTAGCCATCCAGATAATGTCAAATGCTTGGATAAGGACAGCACACATCAATAGATAGTGTCAGAAGGACTGTTTGTTTTGGTTTAAGGTCAGTTCATGAGAATTTATCCTTGAAGGACAGAGAATGAAAACTTTCATAAAAAACCAATCTTGGAGCTCTCTAAGCACTTGATAATGAAAGCTAATCTCATTCGTGCTTATAAAAAGATTAATACAATTGTGTAACTTCTACTCTATTTTTTCACTTATATAGATCAAGAATTTTTGTTATAAAAAAAAAGAAAAAGATCAGTTTAATTATTTAACTTTTGAAGCTTAAATTTATTTGCATTGCTTTTTCTCTCTTTTGTGTAGCTGATGTTTAAGTTATGATTTTGTATTTCTTTTAAGAGTAATGCAATATAAAAAATGTGAAAATTTATTCCTTTGACCTCAATGCAAATAACAAATGTGAAAATTCTTTTTCTTTTTGTCCACTACGCAAATCTACAGCGTTCTACTGATGGAAATATTTTTTGTACATAGATGTGTAAACTGAGATTTAAGAAAACGCTAAAAGCTTTAAAATAATGACAAATCAGCATTTTGAGTAATAGCACACCACACTGGTCTGTAGCTAGGACATTAAAAGAAAGATCCATGTCAAAAAGAATTCAACAGTTATTTACAAATTATTTACAAGGTTCGCAACACAAAAATGATAACCCTTTCCTATGCCCATTGTTCCCGATGCGTATCACAGAGATTGAGAAAATAGGAAGCTGATCCATAGATGTGTAAACTGAGATTTAAGAAAACGGTAAAAGCTTTAAAATAATGACAAATCAGCATTTTGAGTAATAGCACACCACACTGGTCTGTAGCTAGGACATTAAAAGAAAGATCCATGTCAAAAAGAATTCAACAGTTATTTACAAATTATTTACAAGGTTCGCAACACAAAAATGATAACCCTTTCCTATGCCCATTGTCCCCGATGCGTATCACAGAGATTGAGAAAATAGGAAGCTGATCCATATATGTGTAAACTGAGATTTAAGAAAACGGTAAAAGCTTTAAAATAATGACAAATCAGCATTTTGAGTAATAGCACACCACACTGGTCTGTAGCTAGGACATTAAAAGAAAGATCCATGTCAAAAAGAATTCAACAGTTATTTACAAATTATTTACAAGGTTCGCAACACAAAAATGATAACCCTTTCCTATGCCCATTGTTCCCGATGCGTATCACAGAGATTGAGAAAATAGGAAGCTGATCCATAGATGTGTAAACTGAGATTTAAGAAAACGGTAAAAGCTTTAAAATAATGACAAATCAGCATTTTGAGTAATAGCACACCACACTGGTCTGTAGCTAGGACATTAAAAGAAAGATCCATGTCAAAAAGAATTCAACAGTTATTTACAAATTATTTACAAGGTTCGCAACACAAAAATGATAACCCTTTCCTATGCCCATTGTCCCCGATGCGTATCACAGAGATTGAGAAAATAGGAAGCTGATCCATATATGTGTAAACTGAGATTTAAGAAAACGGTAAAAGCTTTAAAATAATGACAAATCAGCATTTTGAGTAATAGCACACCACACTGGTCTGTAGCTAGGACATTAAAAGAAAGATCCATGTCAAAAAGAATTCAACAGTTATTTACAAATTATTTACAAGGTTCGCAACACAAAAATGATAACCCTTTCCTATGCCCATTGTCCCCGATGCGTATCACAGAGATTGAGAAAATAGGAAGCTGATCCACATCGAGCCCTTCGAAAACCAATGCCAAAAAGCAACGATGGTCACATAAATTAAGAATGTGAGCGACAGACAGAAGGGAATATTAATAATTAATTAGTAGATTCGCATGACAAAGAAGATAACCCCTTCCTATGCCCAACGTTCTCGATGTGTGTCGCAGAGATTGAGCTAGTAGGAAGCTGATCCACATCGAGACTTTCGAAAACCAATGCCAAAAAGCAACGATGGTCACATGCAGGAAGAATATCGACGCAGCTGGCTGTGTCCGCGCACAGCCAGCTGCGTCAAAAGAGGAGTCTCTAGATCTGTGGCACGCGATGAACGTTTCGATCGTCCGCCATCTTGCTGGTAGTTAAGTCGAGCGATGGCAACGGCTGCCCTTTTTTCAGCATTGGGAAAGGGCTGCGCCTCAAAGGATTAAACACATGACGACAAACAATGGCACATTTCATTTTAATCGCACACTGCTGCGCATCTCTCTCGCGAGAGTCAATAAAACTTACGCTTCCTCGTGCGGTCCGTATAATCGTAATCTATAACGAACACGACATTGCACTCGAAATGAAATATAGTGCAGCTACTGTTCGGCTGCCACTGACAGCAGAGCAGCAAAGACTTGAAAGGAGCGCATTGTCCCTGTCACCCGGGATGCTGAAAAGAATTTCTCGCGTCTTACTATTTTTCCTTCTCTTCTTCTTCTTCTTTTTTTTTTTTCTTTTTCTTTTCTCCCACCGCGCATCCCTGACGTCATCAGTCGAAAAGTGCACCTGTTGAAAAGAAGGCCAGGAGGATTTTTCCGAGTGCTTATTTGTGTTTACGTTTTTCTCGCTGGAGATTAGTGTGGTACAGTGGAAGATAGTCAGGACCTTATGTGTTGTTTCCGCTTGATGGCTTGCCAAGTATATTGACGATGTCGTTCATTTTTGAATTTTCAGTTATCGCACCACTTTTATTCCCCTACTTAGAATTTCAGGCATCTTGATCAGGGGCGTCGTATATAAAGGGGTGCCCCGGCTGCACTCCGAAAATGCTAACCAATTATTAAAATGAACTATTTTCAAACATTCATATTAACCTATTACAGGCAAATTAAAAATTTATTCAAATATGAAATTTTCATCAATATTGACTTAAAAAAACTAGCAGATATAAAGTTAAAAAACGATTTGATTTTTTGAAATTGAAGTTACATTTCTATCATAAGTGGACAAAAAAATCATAAAATTAGCCATTTTCATAAATTTTTTACAGAGCCATCTTGATACACCTCCCCCCCCCCTGCAAACTTCATTTATATATTTACTTAAATTTAAAAATAAACCTTTCATTAAATCTTAATATTTCACTTATTGTTTAAACTACCGAGATCACTATATTTCATTTTTGAAACCAATGTAAAAGTATATTCAGAAATGACACATGCTCCCAGCTGTAAACACACTGAAAATTGTATACAATGATTTTTTTTCCCCTCATTTAAATGACTAATATCTTGTAACCAAAGCATTAGAAGACAGAATATGCAAAAAAATAAAACCAAAGTAAAAAATGTTTAAAATATGCTAAGATCTCAATTCGGTTTTGTAAAAGGTTAAATCTAGTAACAATAAGGTTTAAAATACTTAATCCCCCCCCTCTCCGAAATGGAAACCCCGTACTTGTCTTGATTTTATGGAAAATCTATCATATGGAGAATTGGTATGAACAATAATACGAGCATAAAAAAGTAAGAGGTGAAATAAGAACGAATTAATGATAATATATAGTTGTACTTGGAAGTAATGTCGGTTTTTTTTTAACACTGGATTAAAACACACAACTTTTCAGCTATTTTTTTAAATTACGAGCAAGCTGTTTTTAAGTATAGAATTCGTATTTGTTACATTTTTACCCTTTCAACTGCCATCGTACAGGAGAGACCTCCTAGTTTGTGGACGTAAAGGAAAAACCGATTTTCAGCAAACATTTAAAAATCAGTACTTTTTATTTATTTATTTTTATTATGAAGTTAATATCTATTATCAAAAGAAAAATTATGTACTCAGGTCTAAAAGGGATAAAGAAGAATTTTTAAAATTTTATTTTGCATTTCTTTGAAAAAAGGTATAAGAATAAAAGAGTGCGAATATTCGAACTTGAAAATGTACTGAAATGAATATTTAGGCATTCGTGATCGTTGTATTTCACACGAAAAATTTTTTTAAAAATGTCGCTCTTTTTTTTTTTCTTTAAAATAGAGAAATATGTGAATAGAATATTTTGGCACCCTACACCACAATAGTTTACCAACTCTGGAAAATGCTATCTAATGTAGCACCTATGTTAAGGAACTCACATACATGCTAACGTCCGTATTATTAGTTTCAGTAGTTTTGGTTAGGCAAAATATTGAAATACGGAAAAATAAAATTACTTTCTGGTTCCTCTAATACACGAAAGAGAGACAAGTATTACAATAAAATTAGTTATAGCTACAATAATATAGCAATAATAGAAAAGTTAAAATATTATTCATACAGTAAGTAATATGCTATGTGTACAGTATGTGTTGTAAAATCTTTTCGCAGTAAATTATTTAAATAGCAGCTGAAAATTACTCTACAAGTTCTTTCACAATCCTTAAATTTTTAAAACTTTGTTTTTGTAAACATTTTTTAAATTATTATTCATGGTGCTTTTTAAATTTTTCCGCATGCTTAATACATCGATGCAATTAATTATTTCCCCCAAATTTTGAGTTATTCGGTTTGTCATTGAAGAGAAAATAATCCAATTAGCGTCAACTTGTAACAGAACATTAATTAATGTTCTGGGGCTATTTAATTTATTAATTCTGCCTTGTCAAAGAAAGTTATCAAAGTACACACTATATTTTTGACAGTTAATAAAAGGGAACATATGCTTGGTTACATTTTCTCTCATCAGAGCATATAACTCTCACAAAGAAACTTTGAAGGATACACACAAAGGCGTACCATGGTATTGCAGGTACTGCGCGTGTCACGGGCTACACACTGACAAAAATATTTTCCTAGATTAAAACACAGCGTGTGGGTAAACCTAACGCCAACATGTTGTGATATAAAGACTGTGTCAATTTGTTAAACTAGGTTCTACGTGCAGGGCCCGATTATGACCAACAGGGGCCTTGTACATCGATGGATTTGGGGCCCCTTATCTATGAAATTTATTTATTTTTCATAAAATTTTGATATAAAAAGAAAATTTCAGAACAACATTTGAAATTGGGGGCCCTTTCGAGTCGGGGGCCCTGGGCAAAGTCCCAGTTTGCCCATGCGATAATAAGGCCCTGTCTACGTGATTGGCTTATCAACGTCACTACGTCATTTCGTGAGTAAATTCAACAGTACTGTATTCCAAAGCTGCAGCACTTGTGCTGAATTATTTAACAGTAATATGTATTCTAAAATTACAGGTATTCCTTCGAGTGAATTTAAGACTTTGAAGTGCACGCATGCTCACATCAATATACAAGACCAACTGTATAGATTTCCTAAAACTGAAAAAGTGCGGGCGTTGCTATTGATCCATTTAACTACCAACAACGTACGAGATGTGTCAGGAAACGACTACAATTTTTCAGCTTCTTGACCATTAAACCCTTTGAGGCGCAACCCTTTCCCAAAGCTGAAAAAAGGGCAGCCGTGGCCATCGCTCAACTTAATTACCAGCAAGATGGTGGACGATCGAAACATTCATTGTTAAGTCGAGAAACGGCAACGGCTGCCCTTTTTTCAGCATTGGGCAATCTATCTAACTGTTCTCGCATTCTTCCATTTTTCAGCAGGTGTCAGTGCTGTTAAAAATAATCGTGACCATTTTTTTACGGGAAATGACGTGCTTAAAAGTAAAGGATTCTCGTGGAGCCATGTCACTCGCAACTATTTTTATAGAAATCAAATCTATTCTTCGTGACTGGCAGCAGTCAAAACGTCAGAGTTGGGTGTTCCCAGAGCGGGATCACTGCGCCTTAAAGGGTTAACCTGTTCTCTGCCGTCATTCCAAAGACGCGCAGTTACAATCCCACCCCCTTTCTGTACCCATCGTTGCTTCCTGATATGGGAAGCATCGGTCTTTAAAACACGGCTGCATCGCATGGAAAGTGTTTCATTATCTATATGCGTTTGGCGTGATTTATATATTTTGCTTTCTAAATAACATCAGCTTGAGTTTTGAAGAAAGAAATGTTCCAACGCATTTAGAATTCTGCATACAGTTAACACATTAAGTGCATTATCACGTTCATGAAAATGTTATAATGCACTTCATCATGAGTGTTTTATCCCTGCATAAATTAATTTTTTAAAGGAGTGCCTTTTAAACCTTAATATTTTTATTTTCATATTTTCATCTGGAGCAGCATATCTCGTTGCAAAAATCAACAGTTAGGTTTATATTTTGATTCCACATTATTTAAACAGAGCTTCATGCTTGCTTAAAGAAAACGTACCGAATTGTTGACTAAGCAAACATTGTAAAGTTTGGAATAATATAAATTATACCAAATATTAAAAGCAATGTTCTTTAATCGCATTTATTTGTCCGTTTACATCAATTGAATACTTTGCTCTATCCTTTATAAATCAGAGTTTGAGGTTCTTTATTATGACAAACTAAACTGTTTTGCTTTTTTTGTGGAAAAAATAGTGGAGGGAGGATCAAAATTTGTACTAAATGTTACCCTGAAATAAAAGTAAAAATAAAATAAATAAATAAATAAATTCATGTTGCCACCACCTCTCTATCCTTTATATTATTATCTCAATAAACTAAAGTTTAAAAGGCGTAAATCGGGTTTGAAAAGTCCCCCAGTTCTTTAGTCAATACGCATACAATAAAAGGTATGGGCCTCACATTTTTGCCTCAGGAACTTGGAAAAAAATCAAGATGAAATTGTCAAGTATGACGAAAATTTTTTGAGTGAAATGACATGAAATGACTCTCATACTAACAAATAAACAATTCAAGTGACAAACACTTTCTTTTCAATTTAGTAATCCTTGATAAGCAGTTAGAAGAGTGCCATATTATAGTTCATACTTTTAAGAGTTTTATGCTCTTATTTTTAAGATCATGGCAGTACAGAAACTAATCAAACCAGGAAAATGTTTGAAACCGAGAAATTGCCTCTATACATTTTCTTATATAAACATTTAACCCTTTAACGCACAGTGTTCCCGCTCTGGGATCACCAAACTCTGACGTTTTGTCTGTTGCCAGTCACGAAGAATAGATTTGATTTCTATAAAAATAGTTACGGGTGACATAGCTCCGCGAGAATCCTTTACTTTTTAGCACGTCATCTCCCGTAAAAAAATGGTCACGATTATTTGTAACAGCACTGACATCTGCTTAAAAATGGAAGAATGCGAGAACGGCTGGATAGATTGCCCAATGCTGAAAAAAGGGCAGTCGTTGCCATCGCTCGACTTAACTACCAGCAAGATGGCGGACGATCGAAACGTTCATCGCGTGCCACAGATCTAGCGACCCTTTTTTGACGACGGCTGGCTGTGCCGTACAGCCAGCTGCGTCAAAAAAGGGTCTCTAGATCTGTGGCACGCGATGAACGTTTCGATCGTTCGCCATCTTGCTGGTAGTTAAGTCGAGCGATGGCAACGACTGCCCTATTTTCAGCATTGGGAAAGGGTTGCACCTCAAAGAGTTAATGTTTAACTACAAACTCTTGTTTTGCTCTAATGCGACACTGGCAAAAAAAACTAAATCGCTTAAATATCCACGTTCTTCCAAGAGTATTTATTAAAAAAAAATTAGTCTGCTCGTCTTTCGAGATCGAATATAGATTTCGTGACTTTTCCAAGAGATATCCCCTATGGTGACTGCGGAACTCCCTACTGAGAAGTAAAACATGATATAAAACAACCTCAGGTGTCTCTATTTGACGCGTCTAAATCATTACTAATGGTTTAGTGGCTTCCATAGCTGATGAGGCGTTCAAAACATGTATGATATATTTCGCTCCTGAGATTCTAACCTTAATTTACGAAGATGTCTTCAAACATAAGCGCGCGAACAAAATGCTTGTTTATAAAAGTTAAAATAACATTTTTTTAAAATGAAGCAATAGCATTTTATAAAAAAAGTTGATGAGGATTTAAGCTTTCCATCTAATCTTTTAAGATATGTCGAATAAAGTTACAAATACCGAATTCATTATTAGAAGGAATAAAAGGAGTACTATAAAAATATAAATGATGGGTTTTAGAAACCTTTAAACAATCAGTTGTATTTTCATCTCATATTTAAGTATTATAAAGGAAGTTAAACAATTGATAAATTTGATGATGAATAGATAAATTTGATGATTTGAGTTCCTCATCTAATAAAATTAGATGAGGAAATTATAATTAATATGATAGTAATAACAGTTAATACCAGTATAATTATTGAAATTATGTCTGTGGTTATTTTATTATTAATAATATATATGTTTGAGTAATTACAAATATTATAGGATATAATTATTTTTGTAATGAATAAAATTATAATTATTATTAATATTTACAAAGCCGAGAGAGTCCTTTAAAAATCACGTTAAAATAGCATATTCAGAATTCTAGTAAAATATATTTAAGTAATTATTTCATTTTTAAACATGACGTTGTGACACTGATAAACACATAAAAAAATAGGAAAATTAATTAAAATAACCCAAAATAAACGTAATAAATTGAACATGTGTAACATGACATTTAAAAAGTTTGTTTAACGTTAATGAAGAGAAATTTCTGCACAATCGATCTGCAATCATTAATGGACTGTAAACATGGTAGTTGAAAGACGTAAATTGTTTGTATTTCTAAAAAGGGTTTGATAAGTGGTGTGAAACATACTATAGTGACTTATTAGGTAAAAAATATCTTCGCATTATAAAGTAAAATAAATATATTTTAGTCATAATTCAATGTTCTAGAATTACTACCCAAAAAGTGAAGTTAGTTTTTAATGTTTATTTATTCGATTATATGTTGCAGATAAAGATATATTAAAGTATATAAGAAGAAATCATAAAAGAAATTTTTAAGAACTTGAAAATACAGGAAAATTGAGATATTGAAATACAGGAAAGAAAATGCGTTTCTGACAACTATCAAGAGCTATAACATCATTTGCCGTACTTTATCCCGTAAAGTACCGCAATATTTTTCTATTATTTGTTATATTCTATTTACCTTGCATGATGCACTTTTTCTTCTACCCATTTTTCCTTTCTAGTGATCATAAATAGATGGAAATTTTTGGAAATTCAATTACGCAAAAGCATAACATATCAAAGAAATTGAAAATATTGAAAAGATATATCTCGTATATGTTCAAGTACTCGTAACTCTGAAATGTGAGTACATTTTACTAGTTATTTTTCATGGAAGTGGCTTAACTCACTAAAAATAGAAAATATGTTAGTGAAAATAGAGTATAGTTAGATTAGTTTATGATTATTTAAGAAGACAATTTTTAATTATGAAATGTTTTCCTCCAAGAAATTCTTTTGCTTATTTCATCAATTCTGTTGAATTTATATCTCAACCAGTCCCGACCACTCCAACACCATTTTCACTTATTATTATGTTTTGTTATTCACATGATGTACATACTGGAATCTGCAAGGTTCAAGAAAAGTTTTGGTTTAAAATCTCAGTTTTAATCTTAAGTGTATTTCAATAAAATTCTGTGCGTTGCCTAATACATTTACCAACTTTAACTAGATAAAATTTAATAAAAAATAACAATGCTTTCAGAGGTAAAATTTTTTCTTCTGAGCAAAATAAACAATGTGCTATCGTTTTCGCAGAAATAAATTGCCACTCAAAAATACTGAGCTATAATAATAACTCAAAAATATCAGGATCTATAACAATAACTCAAAAATACTTAATATCTTCACAATACAGTTTGAGTACATAAATTTTAATCACAATACGTTTTTATAAACTTACTTTTCGTTCACTAAATAAATTTGATTACAGAAATCATAAAACTTGCTACCATAAACTACCATAAAACCTGCGTTTCGCCATTGACTCAAACAGCGTATTCGATATGATAAGCAATCAGAATCGTAACCTTTAAGTTCCCATAAAAAATTTCGCAAACATTTTATTCTATGCTTTCAGGTAATTGTTTTATTTCCTTGTGAAATACCTATGTGAGAATACAAATAATATTTATAAACACATATATGGAAAAAAATATATTGCTTAGACATACGAGTGCTATGCGATTAAATGGGTTTTACTTTTTTTAAACTGGATTTCCCTTTATAAGCTGCTTCCATTTGGAATTATAAATGCTCAAATCTATTAGTTTAGTAGGGTACATAAATAATTCAAATGTTTTATGGGAACACAAAATTGTTATAGTCAGGTGTTTTTGCTAATCCAATAACAATGGTTAACTACAACTACGGTTTTATGAAATAAAACTACCAGAAAACATTTCGGGATTATATACAAGCGTTACTGATAATTTACTATTAATATCTTCAACTACCTCAAAGAGAATCATTTTTCAAATACCTACCATTGTTTATTTTTGTGAGGCATAAATCATTCAAATGATCAGTAACGCAAATGTCATTTTATTCTAGCTGATTAAAAATGAATCATTCAAAAATTCAATATGTATCGCTTTCCGATTAATTATCACAAAATCGATTTAAAAAACGGTAGATTACATCCCCAGAATATTTTGAAAATTCTGGCAAATTACTATCCACATAACTAATAAACATAATAATAAACTGTCACACATAATAAGTTGGAAATTTTACTGTTAATTAATGATATTAAATTTATCCAAAAAACTTAGCCATAAATGATATACATAGGCAATCTATGTTGGTAGAAAGTGCTTAGGTTGTCTTAGTTCTCAGCTCTTCATGAAGAATTCAGTGTGGTTCTTCAGTTAGGAGCTTTCGGACACCCTTGAGTCCTAACTCACTCAAACTAGTACTGCAAATTTGACCGAATTAGTTGCCAAAGTGGTTAAAATCATTGGTGACTTTACAGTCACGAATCATCGGTTCAGGTATAATTTCCGTAAAAGAAAAATTTTGCTTTGTCGTATTAGATCCCTATTTTTGGAAGGAACATCCTACATATGATCAAGGATTGATGCTTTTCTCTTTTGTTAGGCAGTTAAGCATGTAAACGTTACAGATTAAAGAGGCTGCAGAAACTATTAGGATTGTGCGCCACCATAAAGGTCCTACATAGGCTAGGATATCCTCTGGAGAGACACCCATTTATTTATTTCATCAAAATTGCAAGAGTTACAATTATTACAAAGTATCCAGGGAGAAAAGAAATAACATTTCTTTCAACGCAAGTGCAACAACGTTTGTAAGTTATTTCAAAACATATTTTCATGCAATCATCCCTGTTACCAGACCACATGTACAAATGTGCTAAGCAATAAAAAATACGGAAAACCTTAAGAATGCATGAGTCAGCTGATCTCGATTTTGAAATTCGAATTATTTTGGAAGCTATTAACAATAAACGGCCCATGGTTGTTATGTTTTGCGGTTTTAGGCCGCATAAACACTTTAGGTTCTTGAACCAAAGTAATAGACTGAAATGGCATCCGTAAAAAGTTTCGAATAAACTTGAATGATCCTTTTAAATCAAAATATCGTCTGCGTGCAAAAACAAAGGCGGAATAAAGTGCTAAAGGGGATTTATTACTTTCAAATATACCTAATTTTAGAGTAGAGTTTGAATAAAGTGGCTGCTTTGTGAAGCTTAGCGATTTTGAGCAGGCGAATAAGCAATGATTAGTAATTATTCGTTAGTAAACCCCGTGGTATTTTCAACAGCAGAGACTACCTGAACGTTTTGTGGATGGGATTTTAATGTTTCATCCCCTCAATATACCTCTTTTATAACATTTATTTAAATGCGAATTCCAGCAATCTCGTTAACAAGATATGTTTCTTTCATTGCACGTATAATAAATCTGATAAGAGTCCCTGTCGTGCTTCGCTGACAGAGAAAGAACGATAGGGTGTCGTGATAAAAAAAGAACAGTAAATAGTAATGTTTCAGGTAACTTATCTAATCTCATCGTTTTTTAAGCCCGCAAAGTTGGATAAAATCCAGGCTTAATTCAGAGAAATATACGCATCAATATTTCTTTTTTTTGCATTCGCAGCGAGGCTTAAGCAATCCTCTGGGAAACTGTGGGGGATTTTGCTAGGCAAGAAAATGTGTTTGAAAGTATTTATTCGATTTCATATGGAAGTGAGAATCAACCAACTGCAAGGAGAGTAACCTAATCCTGAAATAACAGCCACATTCGGGGTAAAGCATTAGCGAATGGAACAAAGTATTAGCTCTTGTCTAGACATATTTCTGTGAAAATAATTTGCCATGAATGTGGAAGAAATGTAACTAAAGTGTTTGCAGCTCTGACCAATATCTTTCGTTTACATCCTTTTTTTAAGACGTGCCTCTAGTGATATAACGGTATTTCCATAATATTCTGTTTACGTTGTTTTATTGGATTAGGTACTTGTGATTTACTTTAATGTTAGATGAAAAATAGAAATAAATTCACAATAGCTCTAATGGCTTGTTATATTTTTAGTAAGTACAAGTAATTCACCAAAAGAAGCTACGAAAAGCTTTAGAAATTAATGCTTCGTAAAACAATAAATGAATAAATTTCTCGTTTGTAGAGAAATGATGGAAAATACCCCCCCCCCCACCAAGAAACCATCGGGTTTTTTTTGGGGGGGTGTCGTATATTTTATATTTGCTATCCAGAGATGGCATTGCATGTTGTTTAACATATCTATATAAATAAAATTAGACTTTTGTCTACATTTCTTGGAATTCAAAAATTTTGCGATTTCTATCCGTTTCAAGCACCCGGGAAACCGATGCGACCCTCAAAAAAAAGTTTGTCTGTCTGTCATTCTGTCATTCTGTCATTCTGTCCGTGACGCTTTTTTTGTTTAAGCATCACGTAAAAACGACTGAAGCGAATGGTATGAAATTGGGTGTCATGATAGGTGGTCACTCAACTTAAAACATAGGCGTCGAATTTTTAAAAAATCTTGATTAGATTTTCAGATTTTGCGAAAATCGTTTCAAACTGCGTAAATTTGTGTTCAAGCATCACGTAAAAACGACTGAAGCGAATGATATGAAATTGGGTGTCATGATAGGTGGTCACTCAACTTAAAACATAGGCGTCCAATTTTTAAAAAATCCTGATTGGATTTTGAGATTTTGCGAAAATCGTTTCAAACTGCGTAAATTTGTGTTCAAGCATCACTCAAAAACGACCGAAGCGAATGATATGAATTTGGGTGTCATGATAGGTGGTCACTCAACTTAAAACATAGGCGTCCAATTTTTAAAAAATCTTGATTGGATTTTGAGATTTTGCGAAAATCCTTTCAAACTGCGTAAATTTGTGTTCGCAGATCACGTAATAACTGCAAAGGTGAAAAAATGATATTTGGTGAAATGATAGGTGGTCACTGACCTTAAACTATAAGCATCAAATTAAAAAAATCCATCAGATTTCGAGATTTTGTGAAAATCGTTTAAAACTGAGTGTATCTTTGGTCCCGTATTACGTAATGACGACTAAAACGAATGATATGAAGTTTGGTCACACGATAGATGGTTGCTCAACATAAACTATAGGAGTCCAACTTTTTAAACATTTTTATTAGATTTTGAGATTTTGTGAAAATTCTCTCAAAATACGTTTATATTTCTTCAAACATCCCGTAATAACGAATGATACGAAATTGATTGATAGGATAGGTAGTTGCTAATCTTAATTTATAGGCGTTGAATTTGGCTGAAAATTTGTTCCAGCATCACGAAATAAAGACTGCAGGGAATGAAACGAATTTGGGTGACATGATAGGTTGTCACTCAACTTAAATTCTAGGCTTCCAATTTTTCAAAAATGTTGATAAATTTTGAGATTTTGCGAAAATTATTTCAATATGCGTAAATATTCGTTCGCGCATCACATAATTACGACTAAAGCGAATGAAATGATATTACTTAGTTACTCTCTAACCTGTAATATTTTAACAATACATGAAAATTATAACTTCGCTTTCTTTACTTTGGCAACATACTACATCCATTCTGTGTACTCCTACAATGCTGACGAAAGTTCTTGCTGTTTGGAAATTTTCATTCACTAACCCGTCGAGGACGGGTTCTTCAGCTAGTATTGAATATGTTAGGTCCTTGACTACGCCCGCGTATAATGCATACGAGGTTCAAAGTATATGTGTACCGAAAGCAATGTACGCCTGTGTACATGGTTTCTGGTTTCACAACACAAAAAAGAAAATCAAAACCAAAGGAAACCAAGTTTTTAATGTCTTAAAGGGAAGATATGTTGTTTTGTCGCTAATTAATCGAATTAATCCGATTAATCGGACACTGAACCAGAAGCATACTGGAATCGATCATTCCAAACACAGGAGGGTATGAAACTGATGTTTTTCGGAGAATTATTTTTAGCTGATAGCTTTCCTGCAAAGACCAGTAGCCGGAATCCGTTCTCTGTCTTCGACAATGTCCTCATGGGGTTAACCCTTTAATGCGCAGTGATCCCGCTCTGGGAACAACCAACTCTGACGTTTTGACTGTTGCCAGTCACGAAGAATAGATTGGATTTCTATAAAAAGAGTTGCGGGTGACATAGCTCGACGAGAATCCTTTACTTTTTAGCACGTCCTTTCCCGTCAAAAAATGGTCACGATTATTTTTAACAGCACTGACATCTGCTGAAAAATGGAAGAACGCGAGAACAGCTGAATAGATGGCCCAATGCTGAAAAAAGGGCAGGCGTTGCCGTCGCTCGACTTAACTACCAGCAAGATGGCGGACGATCGAAACGTTCATCGCGTGCAACAGATCTAGAGACCCCTTTTTTGACGCAGCTGGCTGTGCGCGAGCACAGCCAGGTGTCGTCAAAAAGGGGTCTCTAGATCTGTTGCACGCGATGAACGTTTCGATCGTCCGCCATCTTGCTGGTAGTTAAGTCGAGCGATGGCAACGCCTGCCCTTTTTTCAGCATTGGGAAATGGGTGCGCCTCAAAGGGTTAACTATAATTTTAGAAATTTTCAAAGTGCCTTCCGTCTCTCACTAGAGCATCTGTCAGACGAGGCACGATTCGGCCGAGGCTACTTCAGACACTTTATTTCAAACGTATCATAATTAGCTGGTGTTGCTTCTAGATGTTACAAATTTTTCAGTGTATTCAAAGGAAAAGATTTATTTCTTTGAATATTGAAAATAAAATTATGTAAGACCCTGATTTAAGTGTGAGGCTTTACGAGGAAAATATCTGAGAGAGAAAACGCTCGCAAATCGAGAAATACTTTACAAGATGCGTGTAAAGTGAAGTTACGAGGATTCCGAAAGCAGCGACCAATTAAGTTGCATGCTTTCCAATTACTTTTGCCGTCATTTGTAACTCTCACAAATAGAGCTGCGATAAGTAGAAAGCTATCGCAAAATGCCGGCGGAAGTTAAGCTCCTTTTTTATGGTTTTTGTGACCCCAGATTTGCATGTCACTCGCAAATCGTTTCCTTCGGGTTTTGGATGAGAACGAATGCCCAATTTCCCTCGCAAGCGCTCAACGTATGAATCAAACTGGGAATTACAGTCCACTCCGGATATAGTGAACCCGGATATAAAGAAAGTGAACTTTCGGCTATAGTGAACGCAAATCATTTAGTCCCGATTCACATACAGTTTCTCTGTATGTGATACCCTAATATAAGAAAAAGAGACAACATTTGAAAATTGTCAGTGTCAGCTTTGGATTTTCAGCTTTGGATTTTCGGAAATTTCAGTGTCAGCTTTGCTGTCGGAATACCTCCGTTGTTTGACAAATAGCCGTTTTTTCCCCCCTCTTGTCAATTGAAGAAACTTCTTCAGATTTAACGACTGTTTTTCCTCTTCTTCAGATTTTTGGTAAGAGTATTCGAAGAAATATTATGTTTCCATAGTGTTCGGAAATTATTCGTTGGAAAATGAGGAAGAAATTAGAGTATAAAGGAGAGTTTTCTGAGACTATGATGTTTATTCAGAAAGTAGAAAAGTTGTTATTTCATATGTATGAGTTAGATAGCTGCTTGATATATTTCCAATAAAAGAATTTGTATTTAACCCATTTATGCTTAGTGTCCCTTTTTTGGGACGGCGTTTTCGCTATAAGTCGAAAACGTTATTTTTATTTCCTAGCCATTATTCACGAGTATTGAACCTGGACTCAACAAAATACTTTACCATGACCCAGTGGGATGTTGACATTTCATTTTTTATACATAATGATTTTAAAAGAAATCATCCCTTTTTCAAGAAGTGGGCATCAGAAAATTATCTATTATTGCTGGTATTAGCAAAAATCGAAGAAAGTCGCAAAAATATCTAGACACAATTGGGTGAAGGACTAACATTAAATTACCACAATACGGATTCCCTTTTCGTGTTTTCAACATTTGTCAGTCGCAATATATTTTCTACTTAGAAGGCAAATTGCGTGCTATTCATGAAACTGAAAATCTATTGTACCAGGTAAGGGTGTTTTGAAGAAAATTGCGATTGTATGAAAAGCACGTAAAGTCACTGCTCAAAAAATGTAAAGCAATATATTTACAAGGAAGCATAACATGAATAAATCACAACAGGTAAAAAATCAATTAATTCGGATGTTATTTTCGTGGGAAAAAAATATTGAATGAAAATTTGCTGTCGTTAGACCTATCATTCTGATAAACAATGCATATACAAGTTTTTCTAAATAAACTTCCACTATAAATAGCATACTGCAGGTAAAGCCAGTGAGCGGAAGGCCACCAACTTTGACATATGGATTTACACGAAATGAGCATAAACAACCAATAAAAGTTTAAAAACATCCTCTTGCTGTCTTTGTGCATGGGAAAACAAGAAATAGGGTAGATGGCTCAGTAATTGACACTGCACCAGTAAGTGACATTTTGGAAGGTAGTGTATTATAATAAGCTTTTATTACAAAACTGTTATCAAATGGTGCTGTATAGTATGAATTTATACATTTGTCTTCAATTTCATGCAATTATACTATAATTCATACACTGATATAAGAAAAGTTCTAAATTACAATGAATGATTTTTATATATTGAAAAATAAATACTCGTAATTCTATAGTTGCCCACCAAAATAAGAATAATCATGATTATATACACCTGTAGAACAGCGTTTCCCAACCTTTTAACATCTGAAGACCGGAATAAATAGAAAAAAAAATATTTCGCGGAGCAGAGTTAGCCCAAAATAATAAATATTAAATTAAAACATATTTCATTCATTAAAGTTTTATTCAAATATAACTTTGTCAAAATGACATTTTCCATTGCTTATTTATATTTTAAAAATAAGTTGATGTACGTGGACCGGCTATAAATTTTTGTGGACCGGCAACAGTCCACGGACCGATAGTTTGGAAATACTGATGTAGAAGATTTCTTTGAAAGATATATAGGGAAAACATTTGCAATTTCTTTTTTTTTTTCTCTGAAATCAAGAAATTAAGGCGCTAAAACTGTCATGTTTTGTTAGTATAACTGTAGGGGAATGATAAACCAATGATTATGTTGACAGACTAGTCACCAAACGGCCGGGCGTTCGAATCTCAACGTACCACTAAAGATTACCGTCTACGCGCAATATGTGTAAAACCAAATTTGTAGTTCCGATACTGTCGGATATTGCTAGCAGATTCCACGGACCCAACCTTCTGGAGGTAATTTCCAGTAAAACCGCAAATAACTCTAAATGACATAGCCGACGATGTGAGTTGTCTTGTGCTGGCAAACAACCTTTTACTAAGTGGTGGTGCGTTAAAGCCTCCCCTGCGAAGTCAGCTGCATCTTATGCACTTTCCTCAAGCGTGATTTAAAACCACCCGTGGTTTTATTGTATTTTGCATTTAGAACAAATTACAAAGATAATAAAAGAGTGGACAAAGATTTGACTTGCACCTAATTTAGAAACAAGAGTGTTCCAACAGAAATAATTTTGTGAAACTTTGTTCTAAGTTTAGTAATCAGTTCTTGTATTGAAATTTTCCACCCAAATTTTCAACAATCTATGTACGTATATATGATTTGTGAAAGAAATGAAGAGTTATCATTGTTTGTTTTTTCTAATAAATGAAATAAGCTCGTCTAATGCATCTAAATTTTAATACTGGCGAGTTTTATCAACAAGAAGGTAAATGCCTGGTTTATGAATTTATTTAGAGTAATTGCATCCATTTCAGAGAGATTATGCCAAAGATTTATTCGCGTGTAACTTACACGAGCTTTGAACCACACTTCAAAGTTCTAAAACATGTTCGGGGGCCTCTGTCTGACAATCTGTCAGTTCTGCCAGTGGAACGGTAGTTGCAGATCCTGAGTGGTTCTATTACATCCAACAGCGTTCGAGACATTCTTGCATTAGAGGCACAATTCCATCTATTTATTGGGGTTGTTTTAGCAAAATTAAATTAGTGATCTTCAGTTAGTTGTGTAAGTTTTCTCTTGTTGCGATAGGGAACAATGATTTAATTAGCAGTGGCATTAATTATATTAAAATAAATGCAGTAGTTCCCCCCCCCCATAACATGGGCCCATACAACACGGATCCCTAGAACACGGCAAAAAAATTGCGATCGTTTTCGTATAACGCGTTAAAAGGGACTCGCATAGCACGGTAAAATGAGACACGTGATCTGATTTTATCACACTTTAGCGCCTGATAGATGTAACTTTTGAATGGCACCATCATATATCACTGTGTTTCTAAGGAGTGCAAATAACTTTTCCTACGATTATACGTGCAGTCCGTACTTCAAGTGGAGTACAGCTTCGGCCCTCGTACAACACGGATTCCTATAACATGGAACGTATCTACCATGTTATCCCTTTAATGCGCAGTGATCCCGCTCTGGGAACACCCAACTCTGACGTTTTGACTGTTGCCAGTCACGAAGAATAGATTGGATTTCTATAAAAAGAGTTGCGGGTGACATAGCTCGACGAGAATCCTTTACTTTTTAGCACGTCCTTTCCCGTCAAAAAATGGTCACGATTATTTTTAACAGCACTGACATCTTCTGAAAAATGGAAGAACGCGAGAACAGCTGAATAGATGGCCCAATGCTGAAAAAAGGGCAGGCGTTGCCATCGCTCGACTTAACTACCAGCAAGATGGCGGACGATCGAAACGTTCATCGCGTGCAACAGATCTAGAGACCCCTTTTTTGACGCAGCTGGCTGTGCGCGAGCACAGCCAGGTGTCGTCAAAAAGGGGTCTCTAGATCTGTTGCACGCGATGAACGTTTCGATCGTCCGCCATCTTGCTGGTAGTTAAGTCGAGCGATGGCAACGCCTGCCCTTTTTTCAGCATTGGGAAATGGGTGCGCCTCAAAGGGTTATAGGGAGGTCTGCTGTATAGCCAGTGTGGTCAACTTGAAGTACACAGCTGTTATGAAACATAAATATATGAACGGATGGTACCTACTTTTATGGTTTTACAGCAATAAATTTTTTGCAAGTCAGGGAAAAGTTTCTAGTGGTGTGAATAACAGCTTTTAAAATGATAGAATAACGCGTTTCAACAAGGTTAAAAAGTTTGAGTTTTTGGTTTGCTACCAGTACGACGTTCCGTGCACTAACTGCCGTAAATATGCATAGATTACAACGAAATTTGTATGTGTTCTTTTCTGTGTACTGTACTATGCAGCCTATTGAAAATGGTGAATGTGACATTTACATTTCTTTCACATGAGGACCTAAAAGAATTCCAGTACATTACGTTCTGTGGGCAGTCATTCTTTAAAAAGTATTTTAGAGATATTCATCTATTTCAAACGAAAACAGAATTGATTTATGATAAGGATTATAAAATAAAAGACTTTTTCGAAAATGGTGTCTTATTTTTATTACGTTGAAAATAAGACACACTTATAGTTCTTCTGCATGATCATTAAAAATAATTTGGTTACATTACGGTGTATGGCAGTTTAGAGACATGTGAATTCTATTTCAAGCACAATACAATAAATATATAAACCATTAAAAAAGCTTGCTTTTTGTTTAAAAGATGAAATTAGCTTTTAAAATTCTTTCACATAGCGTCAAAAAATTACATTAACAGTAGCACACATTTTTTGAGGATATCTCCCATATCTTGCCAAATTAAACGATAAAAAAATTTTTGCCTTGGAAAGTAGTTCATAATTGATGCGTTTGCCACGATTTATCTTTCTTCCTTATTCATTGTCATACTACTTCCAATTAGCATTGTTCGAACTAGAGTGCTGCAAAATCATAATGATAGAAAAAAACATTTTTAGTATCCCCATAAGCGTAAGGTAGTGACAACAGAGAATATCTTTTATCTTTTTAACGTTCATAACAGGACGAAAGAGGGACATTTTCTTAGAATATGATGTGTTCATAATCTGTTCACTGAAGTATTTGCGAGAATCAAAAATAAAACATGCACATCTACACGGAGTTGGTTGCATAAAGATATCTGAAACTTGTTTCGTGACTAATTTAACTTTAGTGGTGAAAAGAAAATTAAAAATTAATCTTTTGATCAAAACCTCTCATGAATATCACCAAAAAACCACTCCATAGATATATATTGAAGAATAAATTAGGCCTATTATGTTTGTCTTATTTCTAACGTTTTTTAAATGATAAATTGCTGTTTGTAGTAGCAAGACATTTTTGAAATCTATGTAGATGACGTTTAAATAAAGATTTTTACAATTATTATTAAATTAAAAATTAATATTTTGATCAAAACCTCTCATGAATATCACCAAAAAACCACTCCATAGATATATATTGAAGAATAAATTAGGCCTATTATGTTTGTCTTATTTCTAACGTTTTTTAAATGATAAATTGCTGTTTGTAGTAGCAAAACATTTTTGAAATCTATGTAGATGACGTTTAAATAAAGACTTTTACAATTATAAAAAAATATTGTTTCCAAACGAAAATAACTTGTCATGAAGTTTTGAAATTTGACTAAAGTTTACTTAAGCTAGGATATGATGTTTTAAGGGCAAAATTTTATAAATCGAAGTTGGGAGTGAAACTTTTGAAATGCAACAAATCGAAATAAAATTTTGGAATTTTTAATGTGATCTAAACTGCATTATTAATGATAATTTGGTGTAGAAGTAATTTTTGTGTGTTCATTTTCATCCTCATAAGCGCATAGTTAAGTTGAATTACCATCTAAATGTAAAACATTTATTGAAATTTTTAGTAAGCTTTTTGTTGTGAATTTCGATCAATAAATGCTCTCAATAATGTATTGCTGCAATAACTCTCTGATATTTTCGAAAAACAAAAGGTTTCTTCAAGCATTATCTGATTATGATTGTCTAAAAGTGATAGCAGAAAACTGCGATACTGGATTCCATATTAAAATTTTAACCGTAATTGTAAACGATTGCGCATCAATCGTGTTTTAATATTTTGAATATTAAAACATAAAATTGATAAAATGCACTTTGATGGCATTTTTACCCAGAACGGTGTCATTTAAGTGCAAAAGAAATGGAACAATAACAATGAAAAAAATATAATAATGATGATGAAAATGATATTTTGAAGAGCAGCAAAATATTTTAAACGAAGAAATGCACGATAATCACTGCAAAGCATGTAATTGAACGGCAATATTGACTCGCATTATATATTATTGCACATTTAAGCAAATATTTTTATTAAACAAAACATATAGTACTATCTTAACCTTAGGGATGTAAAATCCTTTAAAGGCCCTTCGCCTGAAGAACCCCTAAGCAGAAAAACCCCACGTGAAGGTGTGCTTTAAATCGCACAATAAATAAAATAAACATACAAAACAAAAGTGAAAACGTAAAATTATTTAATTTTTTTTTACAAATTGTGAAATTATATTAATTAGTTAATAAGATCACAAAATCCAGAATCTGAGAATCGCTTTAGAGAGTTTTTATAGAGAAACTCAAAAATAGAAAGTAATAGTCAATGAAGTCTGGAGATAAAAATATGTGTTGGAAATCATATGCTGTAGTCTTAACTAAAAATATAAATTAAATAATAAAAATGCTAAATGTGTCCCTTTTGTAGTGATAATATCTTACGCACGATAGCACAACACAATAAAAAATAGTAAAGTCTGCTTACGTTGTTACCTTATTTCGTTTTTAATCTTACATTTTATTTTTCAACTAAATAAATATAAATACTGACAAGGCTCTTCAACGATTTTTTTAGTGCCTCTTTATTATAACCTCAATTCAATGAAATTTTATGAAAACTAAATAAGTTTAAAGTATAGCAATTAAAATTCCTTTTATTGAAGATGTTTTCTAATTTGAATTTTATTAATATTTTAAATATATACTGTATATTTAAAATGAAAAATCATCGAGTTTCGCGCAACATTTTAAAAGACGCGAGTGTGATACTATCAACATATTTTATTCTTAATATAATTTAATCAGCGCCAAATTGTCTGTTCAACTTTACTGAAGCTATTAGTTTAATACTATTTTCAAAATACTTTAAATAAGTTTTATTTAAATTTATCAAGAACATTTTCTAATTCCAAATTTATTTCTTGGGCTTGGATTTTACACTAAAAATAAGGAAAATATGTTTTCCTGGAACAAGATATAGAATTTTATGAATAAGAATATAAAAATATAAATGATGTTTTAATGGTCACAGACGCGCAATTTGGTTTCTTACGTTTTTAGTATGTTTATTCTTTCTCTATTGCGAAATTTGCATAACAAAATGATAATACTTTCACCTGGCAAGCTTCAATTAAATCCACCCGGAAAATTTCGAGACTGAAACAGTTTCTATTGAATTTCGAAAGGGAATAACATGATAAAATTAAAATAAAATATAGCACATTTCTTCATGAAATATAACTCTGCCTATTTCTAAATATTTGTTGTTATTCTTTTCATCAGCTTTCTATTTAATAAACATGCTAACGTGTTTTCTATTTGTTAAAAAGTTTATAAAAAGTTAAAATAGGTAAACGCATATTTTTGAATGGAATTGAAGTAAGAACTTTTCCGAGAATTAAATCTCGAAACTTCTGAGAAGAATTTTTTCTTAGAATTTTGCTGAAAAATAAGATTAATTCCCGTTAGATATTTAGTAAATACAGAATATATAGTTTGCGTGTTTATATCTTATGAAATTATTGTAAGCACTTACTTTTGCTAAACATTCGAATGCTGACATTGTAATGCAGTAAATTTTTATTCTGTTACATAAAATAACAAACTAAATATACGTCGCTTTTGTCTCACATATAATCACTAAAATGTATTCTTCTAAAACAAAATATTCTGAATGAATAAATCATTTTTTTCGAATAAAACATATAACTAATTAGTAATTTACGTATCCATGCTTTTTACATGGAATGATTAAATTTTAGACGTACGAATCTTTTATTTTGAAATCAGTACCGAAAATTTGACATACTCGAAGATCTTCTTGCGTGTGTGGGTGTGTGTTGGGAAGGGGGGGGGGATGTCTAACGACAAAATCAAATTTTTATTAATGCGTGTAGCTTTACACTATATGCCGTAAATTTTCATTTTAAAAAGTATTTTTTTTGTATTTTTTTAAAATTTTACTTGTTATTTATAATAAAAATTCAACAATTAAATAATTTAGCACGTTACATGTTGTTTATGAAATTTATGCGTAAAATTTGATAACCGTTACTAAATGGAAGGACTGCAAAAGAGCTGAAAAAAAAAAAAAATATGTAGCTACAGATACTCAAGTTTGCAGAAAACTGTAAAAATTTTTGGGGGGATTTAACATAAACCAACCAGAGATTCAATTACTGAGTGACTCCAAGAAAGAATTGGAATTACATTCTTTCGATACCAAACGTGATTTTTTTTGTTCTGGAAGATAGTACACCCTCTAAAGAGAGTAATCGGGCAAAAGCCAACATCTCTACATTAGTTTCGTAAATCAAAAATTATTTGTCATAATATATGAATTGGTTTATGTATAATTATAATTTTTGATATTTCAGTCGATTAGTGCATTTTTCAAAATCTCATTAATTATTCGCAAAGCTAAAATAAGAAATTTCGCTCATACTGAAATATAGCTTTTTTTTTTTTTTTTAAAGATGATGCACATCCAATTCCAAACTGCGTAAGATGGAGCAACCTCTTTCTGTTACATAAAAGTTTATTTCATTGATAAGCTAATTTTCGATTGAATGAATTATAATACAGCTAGTTTAAAGCAGAAACTCTGTGCAAGAAAACTATACGATGCAGTCCCACTAATAAGCCCTCTAGTCTAAGAGCCAGCGACCGCCAGACCTTCGTCATAGTATAAAAGCTGAAACTTTCTCTGCGCATACCCCCCCAACAGAGGTAGGAACAATCGGCCACTATCAAGTTTGGACGATCGTGGCTTTGTCAGGTAACATGTGGCAAAGGTGTATAAAATTGCCGAAAATTTCGTCATTTCATAAAGCTTCATTTTTTTTATATGTTCTTCTTCGCAGTACTAGAAATCACTTTATCCCTTGCCAGACACTTTTCCATCGTGGCAAACCCCCGCCAGACAACCTCAAAGACATGGAAAGCTGTTGTGTTCGTAAACTCACGCGACGAAGTACGTCAAGCTGTCACAAAGTACCAAGCACATTTTATTCCGCTACTTCTGAAATTCCTTACGCGCGAACCGCGGAGGGGTAGTACACACCAAGACGGTTCAGAATCACATAGCGATGCCCGGTTGAAACGTCGTCTATATGTTGATAATCATTTTGGAAGGAGTGTTGAAGGGTGCGTCTCATTTCTCAACCAAGTTTCATAAACAATGCGCTTTCCTCCGCCAATTTCATCAATGTAATGAAAGAAAAAATTCTCAATTAACAATTTTTATCAAGCGCAATCAGTGAAAGAGGGATTAGTTTTTGAAAAAACCATGGTCGGAAAATTTACTATTACTTGAGCACTTCTTCCAAAGTGATTACTAACAGGTACACGAGGACGACGTTTCCGACCCCGCATTGCATATGTGATTCTGAACCGTCTTGGTGTGTACTACCCCCTCCTAAAAGTTTGTAAAACTAATTTCGAATCACCCTGTATAGGTCACCATCTCACTTCTACACCTGGGTCTGAAAAAATTCTGCACTCTTAACCCATTTGTGCCTGGATATTTTTGCGACTTTCTTCGATTTTTACTGATAACAGAAATAATAGATAAATTTCTGATGCCAACTTCTTGAACAAGGGATGATTTCTTTTAAAATCATTATACATAAAAATCGAAATATCAACATCCTACTTGGTCATGTTAAAATATTTTGCAGAGTTGAGGCTCAATACTCATGAACAAAGGCTAGGAAAAATAAATAACGGTTTCGACTTATAGCGGAAATGCCGTCCCAAAAAAGGGACACTAGGCATAAATGGGTTAAGTATCGTTGGAATTTGCTGCTGCATTCGAGCGTACTGCATTCGAACGCAAGGTAAATATCCTACCTTAAAAATATATCAGTAGAAAATCTGGGAAAACGTCCACCAAGCAGCTCCATTGATAATTAATGCGAAATGAGTGACCACTAGTAGTCGTGTGCACTTACTTTTCAAAATCAGAAAAAAAAAACTCTTTAACAGTGACTGTAACAAACACCTAATGAGAAACGATCCTGGGTCTATCCGCATGGTGGGCTGGGTCTACCACTCAGCTTAGAGAATCGATCAAATTCCTTTTCTTGGTTTCACTAATAACCTTGGACCCCACAAAGGTGGGGCTGGATGGACACGGCCCTAATTGAGACCCAGAGTCCACTCTTGCACAGTTTCAATTTTTAATTACTATAACTAATACAACCTAGAAAAAATATGCTGAGTATATTTCTTTTAATCCAACAAAAATTTAGAAGACTACAGCTAATCATAGCTTAAAAATTTAAAATAGCATATTTTTGATCATAGCATATATTGTATCATAAAAGTTTAGTAAAATTTTCATTCTGTGAGCTTGTATTTGCGTTATCTGCTTCGTCCCAGGCCCTCCGAGAGAGGGGGACAGGTGGGGCAATTGCCCCATGACCCGGGATTCAGAGGGGGGTGGGGGCTGGATGGAAATTTTATCTGTACTATAAGGTTTTCTTTTAAATAAGGTAAGTCAAATGTAGCCATTACTAGTCATCCTAAAGTTTAGCTCTTTTAGTGTACATTCATACATTCATACGATACATAACTCTTGTGATTTTGTAGTAGAATAATTTTATAAATAAAGTTTAGTTTGGACTTATAAAACAGTTACCATAATTATTCCCGTATTTGCAGGTTAAACTACATTTTAAAAAGCGTATGTGTGAGAAATAACAGTGCAATTTTAATGCAGTGGCCCGTCTCTGATTCTGGCCCGTAATAGAATGTGGGTGCCATGCTAATAATGCAATATTTTGTAAAAGTGTAATTTTTTCTAAATAAATATGCCTTAATGTTACGTGAGTTGTGCGTGGTGTAATATGCACAAATAGATTATTCTTAAAATCACGAAAAAATCCAATATAATTGTTTTAACTGTTTGTATGCTTTAAATTTATGAAGTCATAATTTAAAAAAAAGAAAAAATAAGTAAAAGCAGAAAATAAGTCCTTAAATAAGCTTATTCGCCATTCTTTAGCGTTTAATTTACTACTCATCTGATATGATCATAAATATTCCAAGTGTTTTTGCATAGAAGATAATAGACAAATTTACATATACGCAGTTGCTGCTACTATGCAAGATAATAATGTTTGCTTTTTTTATTTCTTTCCGAACATTGAATTAACCAGCTTTCAATCGGTTAATAATGACATTCCTCTCTAAAAGATTAGAGGAAAAAAAAATAAAGCTCTACTAATTTAAAAGGTATAGAATTAGTTATAAATATTAAGATAATGTACGTGTGTGTGTGTGTATAACCAGAGATTTTATATGGAAAGATCTTATTGCAAATTTCTAAAAACAGGATGAAGTAAAGAAAAAAATGTATATCAAGTCACAATATATTAACACATGAAACGTAATTTATAATTACATTATTTATGATTATTACTATTGCAATATTTTTATAACAATAATACATTTACATTTTAATCAAGTCTCTTAAGAAAATTAATTTTACGTCCTGATTTTCGAGCCGATACACACGGTTCTTTTTTATTGTTTTAAATTAAAAGGAATTTTTCATGTAAAGAGAAAAATAGAATATTAGTAATTAGTATTTTCTTGTGTAATATGCTTTTTATGCGTGTGTTCTACTGCATTTAGTGTAAAATTGATGGGCTATAGAGAGTATTTCTTGCTTAGAACTAAAAACTATTTGAATTATTTGCTCATAAGGCTCGGCGAAATTTAATTTCTAAAAAATTGTACATCCTTACCGATAGTGTAGCAAAATCCGTCCAACTGAAATGTTGCACTTTTGCACTTTTTTACTTGTCTTCCTTCCTTCCGGTGTTGTGACATAGCTCACTTCCGTCAGCAAAAAAAAAATAAATAAAAAGGAATAATTTAAACGAATAAACAAATAATCCGAGCGGTTTAAAAAAGCCGGCACACAGTTTTGTCGGCGTGAAAAATCCTCCGCATGATGGCGCTGTGAATTTTCACTCGTAAAAATTACGGAATGTTTACTATTTTTTTCCCCTTTCCATGTATCTGTCAAAATCCCAGTTCGGATTTTGTTTCCTTTCCTTTTTCTTTTTTTCTTTTTTTTTTTCACAAAAAAAAAAAACTGAGCTACGGAGATTGCACTGGAGCGCGCGATCTCAGAGCCGCGACTGAATCTCGAAAATGGGAAACTCGAAGCGCGAGGCACTTGCGCTCGCCAGGGGGCGCTAGCTCACAGGGAACATTTTTTTTTTGCAAAAAAAGGGGGAAACAGAAACTTGGGGAAGTTCTCTCTTGCGAGCTGACCTTTAAATGGATCTCGCGATGAACCTCTCGCTAGGAGATGATTTGTATAGTATATGCGGTGGGATTAAGGTGGATGCAAGACATCACAGGCTTGTGCAATATGTCAGCGCCCGCCGCGAAATATATCTGTCGAATAAAGGCAATTAACAGGTTCCGCAAGCTAGGAATAGGAACACCAAATGAAAGGTTTGCGTTCGAACTCAGTCCTTCCACAGTTGCCGTTAAAAAAGGCCCTAAGAAGCCGGCTGGAAGTTGCACACCCAGCTGGGCCTTTCAATAAGACAGTTTGCATGATGCACTAGGGGGTCTTTAGCATCGGGGGAAGGGCCCTTTTACGTAACCAAAGGTGGCGGATTGAAAGGGAGGGGAGTAGATAGCCCTTACCTAAGCGCATTTAACACTTTGACGTAAAAACTACCTTATTCCAGCGCTTTCACTGCTAGTCGCATAAAAATGTGGTTAAATAGTCCCAACACTGAAAAAGTGCAGCCGTTGCCATATATTCATTCAACTAGCAACAATAGTGTCGGTATATCTATTCGCAACAATCAACAAGGTGTTTTGGTAGTTAAATGGATAGATGGCAATGAGTGCACGTTTTCAGTGTTTCGACCATTTAACCATATTTTTATGCGACAAGCTGTGAAAGCGCTGAAATAAAGTGGTTTCACGTAACAGGGTTAGACTCACTCAGGGGAGGGCGCATAGCCAGCTGTGTCAGAAAATTCTTTATCTCCGTGGTTTCAGATGTACGATTTCATCGACCGCCATGTTGTTGGTAGTTAAATGGATCTATGTCAACGGCTGCACTTTTTCAGTGTTGGGCAGTGTATCCAGTTGGTCTTGTATACTGATATGAAAATGCTCGCTCTTCAAAGGGTTAAACCGGGACCATCGTGATTCTACCGGGCCTACTTGTGCACTCGGATGAGTCATCCAAAGAGGCCTACGGGTGCTCACTTATTGGTTCCAGTGCTCAGATACGTCATCTAACAACCGAATCTAGCCAATGAGAAGCGTCCGTAGGCCTCTCTGGATGACTCGTCGAAGTGCACGAGCAGGCCCGATACATTTAGATTCACGATGGCCTAGGTTAAACCCACTACGGAAACCATCTTTAAACTGCTCGCTCTTATCATTTAATAAGATGCAACGGAAAAGACGCTCCTTAATTTCCGATGTTGCTTCTCGATACGATTCTTTAAACTTACCACCGAATCCAACGATTGCGCAAGCATATCTGGGCCTCAGTGGTGTGTTCTTCAATGATCCAGGGGCTTAGTCAAGGGGGTGGGTTTAGGGGGGGGGGTCAGAACCCTCCCCCACATGAGGAATTTTTTGCCATACGAAATGTATATTCTTTACTCCCTTATCACACACATGTATGCATATATGTGAGTTGCAGTAGTCGTAACCCCCCCCCGCATGAAAATTTCTGGCTACGCCACTGCAATGACCTATTCTGGGAAGTAACATCAGTCAAAGAAGGAGAGTCTTCTTCGTTGCGGCTTATAAAGGATGAGAGCGAACAAGTTTGTTTGTTTTCCATTAAAGGACAGCGCACGTCACTGAATGTGTCGTTTAGAGAAACGTATGTCCTTCCCGGAGTTTACCGCGGCAATTTTGGATCCTCATCAGAAGGTGGGAGAGTTCTGGATATTGGCACCCCTCGGAAGCTGCCCATGACCGCCGAGAGGACTTTCGGAACGACGGATTTAGCGTGCACGCCCACCGCATGTACCTTCCGGTTACGTATTCCAACGCCTTCCCAAGCAGCAAGAAATCCCCGGCCTCATGTCGGCCAACTATCTTCATGCAATCCCCATTTCACCCGTCCGACACTGGCGCGCGATTTGAAGGTTAGGGATGTCCGGTCGGATAACGGTCCCTGGACTGTCTGCTCCGGAGCGATTCTGTGTTCTCCAGACGATTTCCCGACAATTTGCTCTCTTACTCTGATTCAGCCGAGATTTCACCTATTATTTTCGGGACGTTTTTAAGGAGCTATACTATATAAATTTTCCACTTAATATTGATGAGGAAAGTGGTTTCTAATTCGGATAATTTATTTCTAAAACTTCAAATAAAGTTAATTAATAGTCATATTATCAGTAATTGAATTGTTGTTCATTCAAATAACAATTATCAATTTTATAGCAACTTTTAACACCCATTAAAATCTAATGCAGTATGCTAAATTTCACAATTTAACCAATTTAATTTTTATTCGCCCTTTCATTTTTATAAAATTTAAGAGATATCTTGCTCTCTTAAAATCTTCTCTTATTAAATAAGAAATAATAATATTTAATATTTAGTCATGCATCGAGTCTAATAATATTTTAGAAATCATATGAATAAATTATTTCATATGCATATATTTCAGTGTATAATTAAATATAGGGTCACGTAAGTTTAAAAAGATATATTGTGATATTTTGTGTACTTATAAGAGAAAATTCTTCTTGGATAAATTCAAAATGTCCCAGTTTATTTCAAGGAATTTCAGCGATTACATAATTGAATTTATAATGAGACATATATTAAATGCAATACAAGGAAGCATAATTTTCTGTACGGAAGTATTTGTGCTCACGATACACAGTTATGTAAGTACTTTTAAAATATTGAAAATACTCGTTAAAGAAAAAAGAAAATAAAGTATAATTCATTTGCAACGCTCACATTTAATTTCAATATTATAAAAAGAAATACGTTTTCGAAAATATGTAATAGAAAAAAAATATTTTCAGTACTTCATTATTTCTTAAAATATTCGATGTTTTTTTCTTTTAAAAAGCACTGCAAAGCCGCTGTAAATCATAAATTACTTACTTTGACTTCAGATCCAATTATATTATGCATGCAATTTCATTTTCTGTTCAGTACAAATTTCAACAAGTAACAAAATTACATTTCTTTTAACTAAACAAACACAGAAATAATTTACTAACCTTTTTAAATTGAGTGTGTTTCTTGTTGGTGTATATGTAACATGTATTTCGTATTTGTGGGCTTGGCCAGAGGGACAACACAAGGAGAGGTGCCCTTCGTGGGGGGGGGGTCTTCCTATGGTGTCTTAACCCGTATTTAAGCTGAGTTTCGGAGAAAACCACTGAAAACTCCGTACGGTTAGGACGCGACCAGGTTTTGAACCAGACACCTTCTGTTCGAGGGTTCTTTTTGGTATGTTATCTTGTGTAAGTCGTTAAACTTTTCAATATGGCGTCTAACAACATTTTGCCCCACAACACTGCATTGTGTCAAGGGAAGCTAGCAAAACACTCCCGAAAAAAAAAAATGCCAAGCAGAATGAAAAAGGGTCTCCTTATTGGATGGAAGACAAAGGAGATAGGAGTGCGAAATTCTTCAAATCGACATAAGGGGAGGGGAGGAGCGGTGTACTAGGAAGCAGCATGTCCTTCCATCCCCCTTCCCCCAGACAGCGCCGTCTCTGAATAGTCTTTTCGAAGTCCGATTCCGACCTCGGTTGGACTGACTGAGGAGTATATGAAGGAAGTTGGTTGAGTTTTCACCCGAGGTTAGGCAGCTGCGCAATAAATTACACGTCGGCGGTACAGTTTCTAGCAGACGTTGAATGGACGCCGAACAAAAATTTCCGAGTAGGAGCAGATGAAATAGATAGTCGGCCAACTTTTTACCGAACTCTCTTGCTGCCTGGAACCACTGGACTACCACGGCCCTCAGGGCGAACAGGTTAAACGTGTGTTAAAGATTAAAAATGAACATGTAAAAAAAATGAGAGCGATTGATCAGTATTAATTAATATATGCTTCGTTCTACATATGGCTACCCCCCCCCCTGAAACTTTTTTTAAATTCTCAACTGATCACCAGGGAGTTGTGAGAATCCGACTATGTGCACAGTATACTTGACTAAATAAAGGGCAAAACTAGAATGCATCAGGATTTTTTTCATTATATTAGTAAAAAAAAGGAGATTTCCGATAAGAAATCGAAAATTAAATGTAACTGTAAATGCACATACATGCATGACTGCATGTGCAGGTACAAATGGCTTAATTTGCATAAAAACTAACTGGAGCTAAGTTCCTGTATTTCCCTTTCGCAGTGCATTTTTACTTCCTTGTACGTAGTATAAGGAAGTAATGTGATCCCGAAAAATTTTGGGGGCCAAATTTCGACAAAAAAACCGATTTTGACTACCTCTAAATTTAATTTAAAAAATTTTTTCGATGCATCCTATCGTAGGCTAGCATGCACGATCATATTAACGCGTCTGCAACTCATTTTGACCAGCGGCGAGTCTGCTGTGGCCAGTTTTTCCATGCCGTCTGTACGTACGTACGTACGTACGTACGTATGTATGTAACTCGCATATCTCAAAAACTATTGGTCGTAGAATGTTGAGATTTGATATTTAGGATTGTTCTATGATCTAGTTGTGCACCTCCCCTTTTGGTGGCAATCGAATGGATAGTTTATGTACAGGACCGCCCAAAAGATTCGAAATACATTACGCTCTATGGGCCGAAATTCATTAAACTCGCCTAACTCAAAAGCTATTAGGCGTAGAATGTCGAAACTTCATATTTTGGATAGTTGTAACATCTAGTTGTGCACCTCTCCTTTTGGTTCCATTCGACTGGATAGTTTATCTACAGGACTGCCCAAAACATTCGAAATACATTACGCTCAATGGGCCGAAACTCATTAAACTCGCATATCTCAAAAACTGTTAGGCGTAGAATGTTGAAACTTTATATTTAGGATTGCTGTAACATCTAGTTGTGCACCTCCCCTTTCGATTCCATTCGACTGGATAGTTTATCTACAGAACCGCCCAAAAGATTCGAAATACATTACGCTCTATGGGTCGAAATTCATCAAAGCGTTTTTTTAGAGGTATTGGGCTATTTCAAACGACTCAGAAGTGATGTATGCTGTAAAGAGTTAGAAAATGAATTTCTCCATTAAAAAAAGTGCCTTTATCATTTGTAGTTCTGCTACAGGAACACTCAAAAGATTTCCAATACATTACGGTCAATGGCAATTTTAGGGGCATTCATCCATTTCAAGCACAATGCCGTCCTACCACATAAGTTAGGTAATGGTCCGACCACGGTCACGTGCCTCCCTCAAGAACTATGCCAAAAGTCGCCAAGCTTGGCGACTTTTGGTGTACGTGTGTGCATATTTAACTCTCAAATCTCAAAAACTATTATGAAATTTCATATATAAGAATGTTGTAACATCTAGTTGTGCATCTCGATTTTTGGTTCCAATCTACTGGAGAGTTTATTTACAGGACCACCGAAAAGAATTTTAGTACTTTAATGTCTATGGACATCTTCAATATAATACAACTGTAGACAGTCATTGTTTGGTACATGCCCAAAAACTCGCCGTCTGTCCTCGACCTTGGCGAGTTTTGGCGAAATATCGCCAAATTTGGCGATAGTCAGTCATTTGGTCCATGCCCAAAGTATCGCCATTTGTCATCGTTCTTGGCGAGTTTTGGCGAAATATCGCCAAATTTGGCGATAATCTGTCATTGTTTGGTTCATGCTTAAAATCTCGCCAAATGTCGTCGACATTGACGAGTTTCGCCGAAATATCGCCAAATTTGGCGCCAAAAATTATTTCGTATTTTGTATAACACTAAAACTTTAACCCGTAGATTTTTTAACTTTTGTATTTAGAACTATTGTAATATCTAACTGTTTTCCATATCTTTTTTGACAGCAATCGACTGAGAATTTATTTACAGGGTGAGCCAAATGACTTTAAATACATTGAGGTGTATGGATGCATTCAATTCATTGAAAGTCTGTGGTCAATGACTACTTTGGCTATCCCCAAAATCTCGCAGACTATCTCAAGTTTGTCGGCTTTTGGTGAAATATCGCCAAATAAAGTGTCAGAAGAAAATATTTCAAATTGAACTCAGCTTGGCGATATCGAAATATTTGTCTAGAAATCGTTAAACCTTACTTTTATTGATATTTTATCTCTTTCAAACAAATAAGTTTAGAGGAAGTGCGTCGAAAATATTTTTGATCTAATGGACGTGCAAGGAAGTCATGTGTTGGACACATCAGATTTTTAAATTTAATTTAAAACTGATTTAATATATGCTAATTTAATTACATTCTAGAATTTCTTCTTCCAAGAAAACTTTTACAACATGAAGTACTTTTAGTACATGTAGTAATTGATGTCGCATCTCATAAACAAACTAAGGCTCTCGCGATTTTCTTTTGTTTTGTTGTTGTTTGAAATTAAGCTCTGCATGTACAGGAATTGCATTCGAATACTTTAATGATAGAGAACTATATCATTAAAGTATTCGAATGAAAATGGAATTTTCTATGTCAATTTTTACAAAAAGTGAATCAGGTACTTATAATATTAACTTCCCTCATTCACTTCTAGTCATTGGTTTTTCGAATAACGGATCCGTTATTCACAAAGCTAAAATAGGAAATTAGGATTAGACTCTACTTTTCCTTTTTCAGCGGGTGTGTGTATATATTATATTATAAGAACATATTTGAAAAATTATTAAATATGTTGAAATATCCATAAGCAGTTTAAACAACGTTTCGGATCATACATCGGGTCTATCCTTCCACTAGCTTCGCGTAAGTTGGTGATGTGCTTCTGTGGAAAAATAGACCTTTTGTGCCTACAGAAACGAGCGTACGTTTCTCTGTGTGTGCGTTTCAACAAAGTTATTTTTATTTTTATTTTTAGTTTTATTTTGCTCTTAACGTCAATATTTCAACTATTTTTAATGCAAATGTATTTTGTTTACTAAATCCTTTTGATGGTATTTACATATTTATGTATATACTAGCTGAAGTACCCGTCCTTGACGGGTTAGGGAATGCAAATTTCCAAAAAGCAAGAACTTTTGTCAGCATTGTAGGAGTACACAGAGTGGATGTAGTATGTTGCCAAAGTAAAGAAAGCGAATTTATAATTTTTATGTATTGTTAAAATATTACAGGTTAGAGAGTAATTAAGTAATATCATTTCATTCGCTTTAGTCGTAACTATATGACGCGTGAACGAATATTTACGCATATTGAAATAATTTTGCAAAATCTCAAAATTTAATCAATATTTTTGAAAAATTGGAAGCCTAGAATTTAAGTTGAGTGACAACCTATCCTGTCACCCAATTTCGTTTCATTCCCTGCAGTCTTTATTTCGTGATGCTGGAACAAAATTTCAGCATTTTAAAACGATTTTCACAAAATCTCAAAATGTAATCAAAATATTTTTAAAATTCAACGCCTATAAATTAAGATTAGCAACTACCTATCCTATCACTAAATTTCGTATCATTGGTATTAGTCGTTATTACGTGATGTTTGAAGAAATATAAACGTATTTTGAGAGAATTTTCACAAAATCTCATAAAAAATGTTTAAAAAATTGGACACCTATAGTTTTTGTTGAGCAGCCATCTATCATGTGACCAAATTTCATATCATTCGCTTTAGTCGTTATTACGTAATGCGTGAACAAAGATTCACTCTTTTAAACGATTTTCGCAAAATCTCGAAATCTGATCGATTTTTTTAAATTAGATGCTTATAGTTTAAGGTGAGTAACCACCTATCATTTCACCAAATATCATTTTTTCACCTTTGCAGTTATTACGTGATGCTTGAAGACAAATTTACGCAGTTTGAAAGGATTTTCGCAAAATCTCAAAATCCAATCAAGAATTTTTAAAAATTCAACGCCTATGTTTTAAGTTGAGTGACCACCTATCATGACACCCAATTTCATATCATTCGCTTCAGTCGTTTTTACGTGATGCTTAAACACAAATTTACTGAGTTTGAAACGATTTTCGCAAAATCTGAAAATCTAATCAAGAATTTTTTAAAATTCGACGCCTATGTTTTAAGTTGAGTGACCACCTATCATGACACCCAATTCCATACCATTCTCTTCAGTCGTTTTGACGTGATGCTTAAACAAAAAAAGCGTCACGGACAGAATGACAGACAGACAAACTTTTTTTGAGGGTGGCATCGGATTCCCGGATGCTTGAAACGGATAGAAATCGCAAAATTTTTGAATTCCAAGAAATGTACAGACAAAAGTCTAATTTTATTTATATAGATAGATGATTATTCTACTTATAATTAATGCTTTATTTTTACTGTACATTTATTTTAATTGATATATTTAAGCATCGACATAAATTATTTTTAATTGCTATTTAATGTTAACTATAGTTTCTTGCGTTTGATATAAATTGAGTATGTACATATTGTTCTCTTTTCTATTACCGTGCTGATTGGTTTAGGAAAACATGGAGGCCCAGTGAAGATGTTAAAAAAATAATTAACTTAATCATCATGCAGAAGTGCTTTACTTTTTATTGAAAGCGTGTGTGTTTGTGGGCTTTTTTGCTTATCCATCATTACTATATCGTTCCCATAATTTCGGTATCACATGACAATGTATGGTCACAGGATCCTTGTGTCCTAAGATATGTGACTAATTTGATTCTTTCTGCAGTTTAGCGATTTATAGTTTGAAACTAAATAACTTTTTTGCATTTAACGATGTAATGGATATTTCATATTACTGTGCACTTAACAATCGCTTGGTGTAATATAAAACACTACGATATGATTGTTTATATAAGTATATATTTTACTGCACATTTACGCAGCTCATTTTTTTTTTTTTTTTTTTTTTTTGTGAAACCTTTTCAAGGTGGACTTCAATTTTAAAATTGAAATTTTTTCTACACACGATCAAAATTGAAATTTTTTCTACACACGTGCTCTATTTTTCTATATTTTTTTAAACGCTAACCGTCTATAAAATTTACGGTATGAAAAGTAAATGCGTGCTGTAAGAAAACATTTTCGAATAGGAAGTACAGTCGCAAAATCAATAGTTTAAAAATTGCTCCACTGAGCAAACAGTTTGAAGCACTCAGTGCAGTGGTAAAGTAAAAATAAAAGGTCTAGCTCAATTTCGAGTTAATGAAAATCAATGAAAAATACTTTTATTCATATGCTCTTATACCTACGTATAGTACCAGCAATCAATTTTTTTCAACAGTCATATTCATCCAAAAGAAGTTGCTAAATTATACGCATTCTACAATATATTTTGCGAATATTACTCAATTCACATCTTAGACAAAATCTGACCATTTTAAAGAAAATATTTATTTACTTTTTTATTTCGAAACTTAATTTCTGCACGCCCTGAGAGAAATTGATCTTCAAAGATATATTTAAAAACACCCAGCTTTCAGTTTGAAGGAGGGAGTACTAGAAACTTAACCAATGTTTTTGTCTGCGTATTAGTGGACCCATCAGGGCTGAGTGGCTATGTCATTGAACATAGTAGACAAAAGTGTGAAGATCGAGCGTCCGGGCCTACCGCGCGGCTGTTGATCTAACGGTATGCAGTCTCGATCAGTTTTTTTTTTTTTTTAGGTGTAATTTGAATATGCGTTAAAATAGCTTAAAAAGTCCTTCTACCAAGACATTGCCCCGTAAACGTGCAATGCTCTCGTGCAATCTTGCCGTGACACAAACAAACAAAAATTTCTTTGTATAACTAAGAAATTGTAATACCGTAATCACTTTTTTTTTGGTATTATTTGATATTGGAAAAAAGTAATTTATGAATTTAACGCTGTATTATTTTTTTAATCTCCGAGTGGAAGTCACAAAAATGTATGCTAAAAATATATAAAATGTTTTTGGGAATATAAAAAGCTTTATTGATTTTTTTAAAGAATGTATACTGAATTATTTATAATTATTCAAGTGAGGTTTTAAATGGATTAGTTAATGAGGTTTTAAATGGATTAGTTTCTCTGCAAGCATTTTTTTTCATTTCATTTCAATTCGTTTCTTTTCTTTTCTTTTTTTTTTTCATTTTTTTTAGATGTTTACTGCCAACTAACCAAGAATATATTTTCGCAGCACATTACAAATTCGAAGTTTTTCGGGAAAAAAACTTATGTCTTCATTAAAAATGTATGCATTCATAAGAAATGTAATTACTGTATTCATAACATTTTTAATTTCATAAAAAATGTAATTTGCACGAATCTTGAAAATAATAAAGAGCGTGTTTTAAGCTACCTTAAAGTCGGGTAAATCGAATTATCAACAATATTATGCTCAGGTTGTCGTACCTATGACGGTGAAAATATAAGGAACATTTAATAAATAAAGAGCCAAACGACCAATTTGGCGTAATAAGCTTCGGCTTGCTATTTATTAGTCAGTAGCATAAAAAAAATTGACTGTTTAAATATTTAATATCCAGATTAAAATTGAGAAAATAACCTATCTTATAAAACTGATTTCATAATATCTATTCAGAAAAAAAAGGTTTGAAATTTGTTAAGAAAATATAGTTAAACGTTTGATGACGTAAAATTTCTAATTAGAAAACTTTCGAATATTAAATAAATGAACAGAGATCAAAATAATAAACTCATTTAACTGATGCAGAAAATTAGTTGGCTGTAAATGAATAAATTATCCAGATGGAGAAGCAAATATAGTATATGTGAGAATTTTTTCTAATAATTTTCAATTCTTTTACTAAACCCACTGCCTTGTAAAATGCAAAGACACTTAAATGAAGCTTAAACAACTTAACATAATTCTCTGTTAAAAGAAAAAAAAATATATTGATTAGTTTTGAAGTTCTTTCCCTCTAATTTGATTGTTACCAAATAGTTTTGTATTCTGAATGTTATAATTTTAAATTAGAACGTGAGTCTGAAAAATTTTATTCGACAAGACAGATAAGTTTAATTTTTGTGCTCTTTGAGATCGCTACAAAGGGATTTATTATTCATAGATAAAAATAAATACAATAAATTCACAAAGAGAAGAGCTCATAAATGTTTGAGAAATTTCAATCAAAATATTTAAAAAGTATTGTAATATACAGTTAATACGCCCGCAACAAAAAGTCGTAAAAATAAGGAAAGTGTGCATATACGGGATTTAAAGGGAAAAAAATTAACATATAATTAATTCTAATTTGTTTAAAAAGTGGAGGGGATACCTTTAATGGGAAAGGTGGTTTAGCGGTACATTACGGTAATGTCACAAATCAAGCCAATATGTAAAGTGGGAATTTAAAAAAAAGTTTTTCTTTAAACTTATGGAAGAAAAAAAATGCAATTCCAAGATTGTCAGTAAAGTTTAAAATATGAAGAATGCAAGATCAAAAAGTTTTTTATACTTTAATTGGCGTAAACATGTGTATGAAGCTTCTGTATTATTGGCTACAATAAATGTCATTCATAGGAATGGGCCTGTGTATTAGAATGAAATGTAACGGCAAACAGGTTTTTTTTTTTAATTTGAAAATGAATAAACATTTTTTGATAATTTTTAACTATTACTCAATAAGTCATAATTCAGTGAAAAATACATATCTGATGTCAAAAAGAATATTTAAACATTAAGCACAGCTTATAAAATTATTTTTAATGCCATTTTTTTTCATTTTCATCATAAATTATTAAATTACGTATTTGTAAAATCATAAATTAGAACATAATAACTTAGGATAGGTTTAAAATAGGTTTAGTAAGGTTCAAATCACAGAAAATGCATTTATTCCCATTATTATTTGCATTTTTGGAAAATATCAGCTAACGTATATTTAATTCTACCATTTCTACATTGCTGCAATTAGATTCTATCTTCCTAAAAAAAATATCAGTATTTACACTAACCCCAATTCCTAACTTACCAGTTTTAATCCTAGAGTACATTTGAGTTAAGCCAGACTAAAAAAAATGAAATCGATTAACGAAAAAAACATATTTTTTTTCTCAAAAATAAAAAAATAAATCAGAAATAGGTTGGTTTATGACCTTATTAAGAGATTAGATATTTAGTCTGATCCTTTAACCAGCTGATTGATGAAGTGCTTTTGAAAATTCATTCTGAAGAAATCTTTTAATAAAATTTGATTGATTCAATAAACCAATTTTTGTTGTTTTAACTAAATTATTCGGTTAAAATAGAGTCATTTGTTTTTGTAAAATTCGACAAAACTTCTCTTTTCCTTTCTAATTTCTAAAGTGCTATTTTGTTCACACCAGGTTTTTCTGTCGATATATTTTTGTGGACATACCTCTGTGGGCATACGTTTGTAGACATAATTTTGGGAGAATATTTGCGTCGACCTGTTTTCGTTGTATTTTTCAATAGGGTTGCCAGATAGCGCTGGGTGGGGGATAAAAAGTTGAAAGCCGTGAACGTTAGCAATTTTTGATGATTTATGGACCTCTGGCACCAAAAAATAAGTAATCAAAACTGAACCTAGCTTGATGATATCTTCCACATTTGGAGAGATATTGACAAACTCTACAGTTATTACTAAAGAGCAGTATAGTCAGAATATGCCTGTCGCAGATTTTTAGTAGGCAGTAATCTAGATTTCGATTTCAAAGAAGTGTTTTATGGAACAAGAAAAATAAATACGGCACACTCATGAGTAATTATACATTTTCCAACGTAACGGAATAAAAAAGAAAAATAGAGACGAAGCATGGATTATGATACATTTTTGATAAATAGCACTTTGGTGCTTACTAAGATATGAAAGTATTTCAGATATTTTCTTTTTCATTTCATGCTAAAGAGATAAAACAATTTAGAAAAAAGCTATCAGGCATATTTAAACTACCGCTGAATCCAATGCTGCAATGTTATTTCTTATTTATTTGATAAAAATGCAGATTTTTAGGGCAGATTTTGGTTTCTGAAATTTATAGTACACTGCTGGCCACCCAAATTGCAACACCAAGAAAAACAAGAGATATCACAACAAAATTTATTGTGTAGATAACATGTTGACCAAGTAACAAATGATTAAATTTACAGCATTCTATGAAGCGTGGTTCCTGCCAAAATCAGTACCCAGAGTAGCCGCCGTTGTTGGAGATCACAGCTGCCACACGCCTCGGCATTGATTCAAAGAGACTTTGAATGTGTTCTTGGGGTACAGCAGACCAAGCAGCTTCCACACGTTGCCAAAGTTGATCTGGTGTGACAGCTGGGGATGAACTCTGGGTCAGTCGTTGAGCAACCATGGACCACATGTTTTCTATCGGCGAAAGATCCGGAGAGCGCGCCTGCCAGGGAAGCAATTCAATCTGGTGATTGACGAAGAACCCTTGGACAATGCGTGCCACGTGTGGCCGTGCATTATCCTGCTGAAATATGGCTGTTGGCAAGCCCTGAAGGTAAGAAAGGACAACTGGCTCCAACACCTCGGAGATGTAGCGCTGGCTGGTTAAAGTACCGGCAATGCGTACTAGAGGAGTGCGAGAGAGATATCCGATACCGCCCCATACCATAATACCCGGTGCAGGACCAGTGTGACGGTGCATAATGCAGCTGTTCAGCATCCTCTCTCCACGGTGTCTCCAGACTCGAATCCGACCGTCGTGGTGTTGCATACAGAAGCGTGACTCGTCAGTAAAGAGAATTTCATTCCATTCTGTCGTCCACATCCTTCTTTCATCGCACCATTGGCGGCGGAGACGTCTGTGGTTCCGCGTCAGAGGTAGACAAAGCAACGGACGTCTTGCGGACAGACCATTCTGCTGTAAACGACGTCGAATGGTACGCGCAGACACTGGATGATGCGTTACAGACTGAATCTGCTGTGATATGGTTCGTGATGTGACTGAGCGGTCCGTCACTGCCATGCGTACAATCTGCCTGTCATCACGTGACGTGGTGCACTGAGGTCGATGCGGTCGATCACGTCTGTCCGTCGTACCCTCCTGCACCCAACGATCACATATCCGCATCACAGTTGTTTGGTTTCGTCCAATACGACGACCGATTTCCCTGAAAGATAACCCACAATCTCGGTATGCCACTATCCTTCCTCTGTCAAACTCGGATACTTGATCAAAAGATGATCGTTGTTTCCTACGAGGCATAATTTATCGTTTTTTTGAAAAAAAAGCAAGAAAAACACAATTGCTGTACTTGAAACCGTCGAAATCTCCAAGCCTTAAATAGCGCTTTGAGGTGGTGCCACAGGCGCGCTTGATGTGCGTCTGCGCTGAAATTCTAATCATTTGCATATCTCACCTCAGCTAATGCATGTTGTAAATTTCATATTATTTGCATGCTTCCTTCAGGGTGTTGCATTTACGATGGCCAGCAGTGTAAAATGTAGATGTAAGGTAAAATGTAAACTTTTCATAATTTCACAAAACGGTCTTTTATGCTACTAAGAAGAACTATATCTTCGTGCTTTAATCAGTTTACTGGATTTAACCCATTTATGCCTAGTGTTCCTTTTTTGGGACGGCATTTTCGCTATTAGTCGAAAACGTTATTTATTTTTCCTAGCCTTTGTTCATGAGTATTGAGCCTCAACTCTACAAAATATTTTAACATGACCAAGTAGGATGTTGATATTTCGATTTTTATGCATAATGATTTTAAAAGAAATCATCCCTTGTTCAAGAAGTTGACATCAGAAATTTATCTATTATTTCTGTTATTAGTAAAAATCGAAGAAAGTCGCAAAAATATCCAGGCACAAATGGGTTAATAAGCTTAAAAATCAAACGTAATTTTTATCAAACGACATTAGGAAAAAATGATTTTCTCATTTTGCATTTCTAGAAAAGTGCATGGACTGAACTTTAAGAAATTTTCTGACCTGTACTTCCTGTATATAGAAATCCTGTAGAGTATATTATTTTGCATACGTGTCAAAAACTCAAATTCAAATAATCACTTGCACAAAAAAGCGAAATTGTCTAGTTTTGTAAATAATATATCCGATCCGACGCAATAAAATCACAAGAACTAAAATTTCTCAATGTTTTGTATGCTTTTGTGTAATAATTCTTCCTCTGTTTATGATATCAGTCGAACTTTATTTACTTTTCTTCAGACAGTCTCATCTTCTGGAATGCGTATCTTAGGGAATCCTTCTTGAAAATAGAAAGTAACGAAAAACTTGTTTTTCTGAAAACTATGTATAACAACTTTGTAAATTTAACAATGTGTATTTTTAATACACATGTAAATTTAAATAAAAATATCTTTGTTTAAGGTTTAGACGAGAAATAATTGTTGATGTATGTTTGTGTTCATTACATCAATAAAAAAAGGAGAGCTATTTTGAAGTAAACATTAGGCCGTTTATTAGTGAATGGAAGTAAAAACTTTTGTAGCTCAGAGGATTCATGTATTAGGCTGCTTTTTTAGCCTTTGAAAACTAAGCATTGGGCTCTTCTGTTTCGTATTTGCTTCAAAATTAAGAAGCCCTCCCGCTAACGATTGGTAGTGCTGTCATCTATCGGCTTCAGAATAAGGTAGAAATGAACTCTGCGGGAGTTTGTGGTAGAAATTAACACCCTTGGCAGGTACTGCCGCTTTCTATCTAATTTAGATTTGGGGTTGGTTCGAAATGCTGCAAAAGCAGATGTGCCTAATAGTCCATAAAAAACAAGACAGACAGACAAGACAATCCTTTGAAGTGCATGTATTTTCACATGAACCTAGAAGACCGACTGAATAGACTGCGCAACTTTGAAAAAGGGCAGCAGTTGCCATGCGTTTCTTATACAGCTGGCTATGCGGCGGCGCACCCAGCTATGTTAAAAAAAACTTTTTTAGGTCTGTGATACCAGATGGGCTATTTGATCGATATATGTTGTTGGTAGTTAAATGGATCCATGGCAACGTCTGCACTTTTCCAGATTTGGGATTATTTTACCATTTTTTTTTTCAACAAGCAGTGAAAGCTCTGAAATGGGGTGGTTTCCATCGCGCCAGAGGGTCATGAAGTCAAAGGGGATGGAAATTTTTAACTGTATTTCAGAGAATTTGATTTTGCACGAGGCTCGAAAAAATTTAGCGTTTCTCTTATCAAGCTTTATTTTATAAGTTTGCAAACGTTCAACCCATTAGCTTTAAGAGGCAGGAAGCAGAGAATCTTAGGCTGTAGTTTGCAATATTTTCAAAAATAAATTACGTTTTAAATTATTTTTGGCAATTCAAAATCTGTGCTTTAAAATTTGTTCTGAAAGTTACATGGCGCACATAAATTTTCTGTTTGAAAAATATAACAGTATAGTGCAGGAAGGAACACTCTTAATACGTGTAAAATAATTTTCCTGCTTTTAAATCTTTTGAAATTTTCATGACTACGGTAGTCCCCCCCCCCCCTCTTCTTCCTCTCATGAGTAACGAAAAACAATTCTTAACATAGATTGTAAATCGTCACTATATTTTTCTCAAACGTAACGCACATAAATTATCAGTTCAATGCACAGGCCGATATCGCCGGTGACTGCTGTTGTGAAAATGGAAATAAAATTATTTAGAAAAACTACACCCTAATACATGGAATTTTAAAATGTATTTATTCCCTCGAGGACATTGGCAAATAGGAGAAAACTTCATCTATTTTAAAAATTGGAGATTCGAAGAATCTTGTTCCTTGCATCCAACAAACAAGCGACAATTCCAATTCAGTTATTCTTGGCGGAAACAACAAATGCATTACGAGGCTGTGAAATCAGACTTTGTAATACTTCAAACTCAATTTTCTTTCCTATACCTTTTAGATTGATTTACTTCCGGTAAGACGAAATTACCATTTCTAAAAAGCAACACATCAAAATAAACTCCTTAACTTTCTTGCTGTACGTCGTAGAGCTGTATAGAATCAACGAAACGAACTGTAATAAATAAAGAAAGAGAGAAAGGAAATGCAGAATACTTATCTGATTCAGTGATCTCACAGTGGAGGAATGATTTTATGAGACTTCTTAGGAAAATGAAACATTTCCAGTACGTTTCATTTTGAGTAGCTTTATTTTTCTTTAAAAAAAAATTTGAATGTATTCGATAGAAATTTTTTCTAAAGTGGAAAAGGCTTTGCTTCCACACTCAAACAAAATGTAAATTACTTTTAAAATGTTCCCCAAAACAGTTCTAAATACTACTAAATAGTTACGCTAATCCCTGACTCACTGACACATTGATTCACTGATTCTCTAACACTTCCAGACAACCACTCCAAGATAAAAAATTTTACCGCAATTACTCCAAAAAGGCTTTAGGCACAAAAAGCGTGATAGCATCTGCATCGTTTGTACGATCTGCTTGAAATTTTTCTCAATTGCGTATAAAAATATAGAAAAAATCTGCGCTACTTTAAAAATCTGAAAATCTACTCTATTCCTAATTTTAAAGTGATTTTTCAGCTCCATTTTATTTCCAAGACTTTTTATTTCCGAATCATTTGACAAAATTAGCTGTCGCAGTTGACATGACGTCCTATTGATGTCAATGTTATTAGCCTTTGAAGGGAAAGTTGCGATCTCAATTCATTTCCAATCGTTTTTCCGGATAACATTTTAATTTTTTTTTTCGTTAAAATGATTTCCTCTGCATGAAGCATTGGTATAAGAGGGTCTTCTTTACACAAAACGAAATCGTTCGAATGCGAAAAGTTTTCGCACATGTGTCAGAAGAGCATCAAATTCGATTTGGGTATATAATAAAAACTGAATACGAAGCTATTTATTTTAGGTGGACGAAGATTAAATGCACTGAGTGTAGACGTATTTCTGTTAAAGGATTTTTCCAAGTTTTTTTCTAGGTTGTTTCCGTTATGATGGCCTCCACACGGGCTTTGACTTCTAGTATAGTGTATTTGATTAAATAATCTCAAGGTAACTCAGGACAAAATACCAATACATTATCGCGAGACTAAAATTGCTTTACTTAAATATATAATGTATAAATATCTGTATAAATATTTTCCCTCTCTCCTGGAAAGACTGAATCAATTCCTTGTATTGCTACTGTAGACGTTTTCTTATATTTGAAATTAAGGAAATTAAATGAGAAAATTTTGTACGATATAAAATAACATTTGCACAGGAGCATCCATTTTTCAACTTTAAGTCCTTAAATAGGGAGAAATTTTCCAGCATGATCTTAAATTAGCAATGTAAAGCTTTCATTCATTTAATTGCGAGCCTATTACCCTGAAAAGGTGGGACTTTCTTGAGAAGTGGACTTATTACACAGGTAAGGTTTTTAAGGAATTTATGACGTTAAATTATTATTTTTCCTCAAAGATCAAGAAATATACCACAGAATGCTCTGCATTCATCTTGAAGTATGCAGCTTTGCTTTAACGTGAAATAAATTTGAATGACTGAATTTCTTTTCACATGCAGGTTCAATAAGTTGAAGAATGAAGTCGTATTCACGTGCGTATATGTGGTTATTATTATTAATTCTATTCTACTCAAAATATTCTTCAATACTGCAACTAATGACATACTAGGGACGTGGCTAGGATATTTTTCTTGGGGGGGTAGAACATTAAATTAGTTGTGAATATAAAGGAAGTTCAGTACATCACAAATCTTATGCTAACTATTCGGAAATTTTTAGGAGGGATGGATCTAAATATCTCCCCCCCCCTCCCCTGACAACGTTCCTGTCATGTACCTTAACCTTTTTTAACCCATTTATGCCTAGCGTCCCTTTTTTGGGACGGCATTTTCGCTATCAGTCGAAAACGTTATTTATTTTTCCTAGCCTTTATTCGCGAGTATTGAACTTCAATTCCACAAAATATTTTAATATGGCCAAGTAGGATGTTGACATTTCAATTTTTATACATAATGATTTTAAATGAAATCATCCCTTGTTCAAAAAGTTGACATCAGAAATTTATCAATTACTGCTGGTGTTAGCAAAAATCGAAGAAAGTCGCAAAAATATCCAGGCACGAATGGGTTAAATTATAATTTTACCTTCTCAAGAATAAGCTGGACAGATAGATTCCTACAGTGCCAAAGTATTCACTTTATGTCAGCATTTATCAAGACTCAGTTCACAATTACTCTATGTATTCAAAATAAATGAGGTATTTTGTTATTTATATTTCGTAAAAATATCCACAGAAATATTGAACTAACTGAAAAAAAAATATTTTTGTTTGTAATTTAATTCATGATTCAATCACAGTTACGAATGCTTGTTAAGGAACGCAAAGCATTTTAATTATAAGAATAAACTATAATTTATCAATCAACCTGCATCACAGAAATCTGGATACCGTCTGCAAAATTCACAAATATTTCAAAAGTTTAAAGTAATATTTTTATTAATTTTAACAGATGAAAAGCGTATATTCAATAAAATAGCAGAAGTTTTATTCTACTGAGATTTTGAAGAATTTTGAACTAAGATAGACTCTATTTCCAAACATTTAGCAATGTAAATATCAAATATTATTCTGAAATTGTAAATAGAGGAAATCTGTATTTCAGTATAAGTAGTTCTTAAGAAAACATACCCAAAAGAAATGAATGTTTACTGTACTAAGAGTTCAGTAGAGTGTTACTGAAATTCCCCAAAAATATCAGCATAAGTCAAAACTAGTGAAAATGTCGGCATTTATTATTACTTTTTTCTGAAAGCGACTTGACGGTAGAGGATTTTGTGCAAATTGACTTATTTAATTCATTAACTGCAGTTAGATTAAGAAAACTAAATATGTAATTGTTAATTTGTAATGATTGAAAATCAATCGTGTGTATTTGAGAATAAGTTGGGGTTCTAATTTTCTTCAACAGGAAAATTTCAGCCTTTTCTTGATCAGTAAAATTTTGTGAGGTCAGATTTCAGAACAAGAATATTAACCTTTTCAGGACTGGAAGATACGTCACTTTGTTACCCATAAAGACGGCGGAATTCAATTCTATGTCTTAGATTGCGCTGCGACAGTAAAAATTCAGAACATTTGCATTCTGGCAAAATTACATTGATGAGCTCATATTGAAGGTAGAGCTCTTTTTTTTCACGAAGATCATTTTTTTTAAAGAAGAATGTCTTCGAGGTAATGTCTGTCTGACGACAGCTGGCTGTGCGCGCGCAGCCAACTGTCGTCAGAAAAGGAGTCTCTAGATCTGTGGCACGCGATGAACGTTTCGATCGTCCGCCATCTTGCTGGTAGTTAAGTAGAGCGATGGCAACGGCTGCCCTTTTTTCAGCATTGGACAATCTATCCGGCTGTTCTCGCATTCTACAATTTTTCAGCAGATGCCATAAAAATAATCGTGACCATCTTTTTTACGGTAAATGACGTGCTAAAAAGTAAAGGATTCCCGTGGAGCTATGTCAACCGCAACTATTTTTATAGAAATCAGATCTATTCTTCGTGACTGGCAACAGTCAAAACTTAGAGTTTGGTGTTCCCAGAGTGGGAACACTGCGCGTTAAAGGGTTAAAACCTCTTAAAAAGCTTTCGACCAAGGCACCGCCCATCCTTTACGGATAACTCTTGCGTAGCTTGTGCCATAGCTTGTGCCATCGTGTGCCATAACACAACACAACAGATCTTCAGAGGTAAATTCTAGTTGTTTCCAACCTTTACTTTCCCGCTCTTTTCATACCCCTTTCAGCTGAATCTACTTTATGTTTGACATTAGGTAATAAATAACCACTTCTCATCACCAAGCAAGACATTTATTGATGTTGACATCCCTCCTCAACTTAGAAAATAGGTTAACAGATATCAGTGGGTGGGGAGGGGCATTGCACCCAGCCCGTTTATTTAGAAGGGGTTGGTGCAATGCCCTTCAACCTGTTACTTGGTTTTTAATAATCAACCACCTATGTCGAAAAAGGGAAATCTGTTCGCTTGGCTTTCTTTATTTTCTAACATTTTAATCACAAGGTATTTTTAATTAAATATTTGTTTTTTCCATATGCATGTTATTTTTAAATAAAATTCCCTGAAAACTTCATTAAATATTTTTCTGAATGCAAATTTTTAAAGAGTGTTTTGGATGCTTTTTTAAATTGAAATAATGCAGAGGGTGCCTTTTTTATTTCTTGCATCATGAAAATATTCGGATGTCTTATAAAAAAAATATTTGATGCTTAAATGAATGGTTCTAGTATACTTTGTTAATTTGAATTAGTTCCGGAAAAAATTTAAACCATATGTGCTTGAAAAATAGACAAAAAAATATGTATGAATATTGCATATTTTTCAATTAAATATATGAAACTATGGTTTATTTTTAACCAAGAAAAATATTTAAAATAGTTGATACAAAAAAAATTAAATAAAAATAATGTGTACTCATACAGAAATCAGAATTTTATAATTAATATGTTTTTTTTCTTGTTTGTTTGTTTGTTAGTAATTTTTTAGAATATATAGAAATCAGAACTTTATAATTATTTTTTTTTTTCGTTAGTAATTTTTTTTAGTTAATGGTATTTTAATGCATCGTGTGCATGTATTTATTTTTAACGGAACATTCTTAAAATAAAAGTGAAGTGAGTGTTGTTTTTAAAAATATATTTTAAAATAAGAAGCACATCCATTAAATGAATAATTCATTTTTCTTTTAGGAAAATAATTATTTATTAAGAAGTTATGTCATGGAATATAATTAGAAGATCCTTACATATGCAGATAAGTAGGAAAATATATATTTATACAGATATGTTTGGTTAGAAGTGAAGCATTTTTTTTTATTGTTTGTTAATGTACGTGTTCTGCGAAGTTCTTAATACTCATTAATGTACTACAAATAGATTTGAAATTTTTTAATTTGATTGTTTTCGTAGTTCTCAGTTTTTAATAATATAGAATATTTTCTTACTTATCATCCGTTGGCTGGAATTCTCATAATGCAAAGTTTTAATTTGAACGGGGGTCTATGATACGGAGTTATGCAGAAAAACAAAACATAAGTAGTCACTGCATCAACCCTGAACCACAATTACTGACGCCGAAGCAACGCACCTGATACTTTTAGTAGCGTTATATGATATGTAAGTTAAAATCAAAAGTATTTTTTAGTTTAATCGTGATGCATGGGCTTTCAGTAATGCTAAAAGCAAAAATGAAGTTTTATTAATTATGGTAAATATTGAAAACAAGAAAATTTAAGGAAATTAATTCTAACGCAAGAATAATATAAAGCAATTTTTTAAACTGGTATCAGGAATGGCATAAATTTAATCTAATTTTATGGCTCTGCACTAAGCAAGAGCAATTTAATGGATTTTAATTTCATTTAAAAATGAGTTTATTTTTTAACTATTTAATGGTGATTTTGTATCTGAAAGTAAAACTCCCGAAACAAAACACTGAAACTTGTCAGCAACTGTTTAAAAAAAACCTAAATCATTGATTTCAATTTAACATTTTACTCAGTAATCGCCTTTGTATTTGTTTTGCAGTTTTAAAAATGTAGTTTCATTTCTAATAAAAACGCACAACAGTGCTTATATTAAAAATAAGAATTTATAGCTTTTAAAAAAAATAGAAAACAGTAAAAAAAATCTGAACAAACGTTTCAAAAGGCAAAAAAGTTCCGTTCATCATCAGTAAAGCATAACTAAACTACGCTTTGATTTTTTTCGCTATTTCCCGCATAACATTGCTGAATGTGGCACTGCAACGCCCAACATGTATGCTTAATGGTCACTCCGTGACTTTCTGACAAAGTTCGTAGTGATGTAATACGTTCGCAGAGAGGTTGCAGCGACAGACAAGTGACCACAATCTCATCGTTTCTACGCTATGTGGCAGTAATGGATGACTGGCAGCAACCATTTTCTTTCAAAAGGCTGCGGACCTTTTCTTTGGAAAATAAGGATAAATTCACTTCTTTACACCTTCTACAGTCCAAACACAACCTTACTAGCCTTTGTAGACATTAGTAAGAGAAGTACGATAGCAAAAAGCATTAGAAATAGTATTAAACCATGTACTTCATGCATAGCCTTAAATATGAGTAGACAAAGCAATAATTTAGCAATATCAATAGATAAATGTGCATTTCGTTCAGTAGGTAAACCAGAACTATTGACGCGATAATAGAATCTCATATAAATCATACTTTAAACATTTAAGAGACATCCTTGATAACAAACTGATGTGGATACGACATCTAAAATACGTAAACAATAAAACAGACAAATCATTACAAAATCTGAATCAATTTCTTCATCGAACATGGGAATATTAAAAACCATACTTAAAATATGGTACAAATCAATATTAGAGAAAATAATAATGTATGGGTTCATCATTCTGATATAATTTAATAAATAGCCATGGGAAAAAGTTACTATAATCAATCCAGCTAAAATCCTTATTATTAATCCCAAGGGCTTACAGAAAGATCCCCCCACATCTTCACTTAAGATGTTAACGGACATAGCTTCACTGCACGTAACTGTTTTAAAAGAAATAATTTGTCCACAAACAGTATGCCCACTAAAGTTTTTTGCCACACTCTTAACCTCGGAAATGTTGCTGCTATATTCATAAAAGTGGTGTCTATATATAGTAAAGTAGCCATGCGTTACTCAATGAAACCGCCTATGGCGCCACCTGGTGGAGAACTGCGCAGTAAGCATTCCTATCTCGAAAAAGGAACGAGATGGGGAAAAAGTGATTTACAAAGCCGTTGAGCATCATCCATTGGGTACGAAAAGACACCTTGTGGACATTAACGCGATTAATAGAAAGCTTAAAACGCGCGTTTGATTTTTCTAATTCACTACACTGTGACGTCACGAAACTTCAACGGGAGGAGAAATGATTATCTTTTGGGCAAAACTCGATTCGCAATGTGGCACAGGGATATCGCTTGAGATCTCCAATCAAAACGACCGCGGTTCAAATGCCAAGGGTTGCATCCGTGCACTGGTTGCCTTTATAAACAGAGTAGGCAATACGTAGCGTGTGCAAATAGTGCCGCATCAACTCCAAGCAACTTGCGCTTGGTGTTTGACATTTTTGCAAGACGCAAATACGTAAGAAGTCACTTCTGATCTCCTGATACCACTATGAAAGAGACATCTGTGGGTTGCAGGTTATTGTTTATGGACATGGAGCGATTTTCCGAATCTGTTCTCTACTGTTCAGTGAATGCGGACGCAAGGCCCGATCAGCAGCAAGGTTGTACCGGCAACGTTTCCCTCTAGACCTGCATCCTTCTCATCAAACCATCTTAACTGTTGTAAAACGTTTAAGGGTGACAGGCTGCGTGACTAGTCGAACTGGAACTGGTAGACCAGCTAAAGTAGGACAAGTTCAATCGGATGAGATATTAGAATACTTCTTCGTATACCCAAAATGCAACACAAGAGAGATCAGTGAACACTGTTGCCTCTCCAAAGATCAGGCTTGGAAAATCCTAATCGAAATAGGCGCTCATCCATACTAACCAATGCCTTAACAGGTTTTACAGGACGAGGATCATGAATCAGAGACTGGTTCAGGCCAATATTCTTGTCAGATGTAGTGTGGACGGATGAGGCATGCTTTTCAAGGAAATGGCAAGTACGATAGCAAATCACCCATTATTGGAATCTAGAAAATGCTGGATGTTTTTCCGACCTTCGAAATCAAATGCGGTTGGCTATTAACGTTGTCTGTGCAATTTACAATAACAAGGTGATCGGTCCGATATTTTACAATGGCACATTAACAGTTGCACGATACTTAACAATTGCTACTGAGCATAATACCTGATTTTTTGGAGAACCTGCTGTTGTTTAATCTTAGGAATCCATAGCTTCAACATGACGGCGTGCCTGCTCGCAAGACATCTCGACCCATGTAGCACACATGCTGGCAGTAACGTTGAGGCGACGTTGATGCCAACATGTGTGCTATATGGGCAGTGAAGCAGTACCTCTTCAAGGAATTCGTATGACGGTCTCGTAGAGTGGCCTCCACGTTCACTTGATATTATTCCACTGGCATTGCAGTGGGAATACCTGCATTTGCAGAGGGGATACCTGAAACAGCAGGTGTACGACGAGACCTCCGAAAGCATTACAGGACTCAAACGACGCATTAAGGACTCTTGTGCCATGCTCTATACTCCAACGAGTGCAAAGTGACATCAAACCGAGGATCCATGCATTGCAGCTGACGGTGAGAAGTTTGAACATCTCAAATAAAGGTATTTTTATAACTAGCTATTTTTTCTTTCTCAGATCATTCTGTCACAACTGCGAGTTTTAATTGTTCTATTCTTCGCATTAATATCCACATGGTCATTTCGTGATAAATCGATAATGATCTACAAGTTTGTAAATAACTTTTTCCCTATCTCGTTCCGTTCTCGAGATAGGGATGCTAACTCCGCTGTTTACCACCAGGTGGTGCGATAAGTGATTTCATTCAGTAGCGGATGTCTACTTTACTATAATTAGATATCACTTTTATGAATATAGGAGCAGCCATTCCGAAATCAAGAGGGTGGCAATTGACTTCAGTTTTCATATTGTATACTCTCACATGCACATACACGAAAGCTGTTTTACATAAATACTTTTTTTTTCTCTATTTCAAGTTTTTTATGCTTTTTTCCCCAAGGAATGTGTGTAATTTTAAATCAGTTCTGCAAACATTTTGGAGCTAAATATTGAAAATTTGTTTGAATTGAACTTAGAAGAGGATTTCACGATATTATTTACATTATAATCATCCACATATGCAACATCAGATAATTTACATGTGTGATATTTTATTTCTTCCTTTTTTTTATTGAACAGAAAACATATTTCACTGTCGTGATGTAGGTCGACAGTAGATGATAATATATGGCAATTTTATTCCAGAAACTCGCATAACTTATTTTTTATGCGCACAGATTTTTGATAAATATCATGTTTCCGGTCCCAATTCGTCTTCAGAATTTATTTTCAAAGGCAGAGAGTATGTATTCTATTCCATAAACAGTGCTCATTTATTATAACCCCAGAGAAATGATGTGTTTCTTTAGTAGGCAGCCTATGAATTCTGGACAAATACTTCGCAAAGCATAGATATCCAGCAATGAGCAAATGTTGGATATATATACTTTAAAACTCGTGTAATTTAATATTTTACTGGGAGGCTAAATTGCCTTAATTCGAAAGCCAGTTCTTTTCATAAATACAATATTGTGGAGATTGGACGTACGTGCGTTTGAATAGATCATACCCTTATACTGCAAAAAATTACCGCACAAAAGAACACCATATATAGCATAAAATCCAAAGAATTAAAATATTTAAAGGTGCATGTACGTACTCTAAAAATATATCGTCGCTTACATAAAATCATTAGCAACAAGTTAATTAACAACTAGTTAATTAACTTGTTATTAACTAGTTGTTAACAAAGTTGTTATAAAATTAACAACTAGTTAATTACATTTAATAACCAGCTTTCTAATCTTTAAATAATAAAATAGCCACGTGTAAAATTATGCGATGAAAAATTATTATGATTCATATAGAAAAATTATAAGACTAATTAAAATAATTTTAGGAGTTGCAATCATACAACAACATGTTCCCAATAAAATATTTTTATTTCTTTTCAGTAATCATATAGAAGTCTTCATAGCTAGTTTTCCCTCTTCGTAAATTGCTAATGAAAGGCAATATGCGGTCGTAAAATAATCCATGCTGGGAGGAAAGAAGGTTAACGAGTTGTAAAACATTTTTACCTTTGCATGAGCGAGACTGCATTGGAGTTCAAATGCAACTTCCGGCAATTAGAAAAGTGCCTCTTTTAATAAACATAAAACATCAGAAAAAAAGTATCTCAAAATCAGTTTCAAATGCAAGATCTGTTGTCAGAATAAAATCATTTATTGGGGTTTTTTTTTGCATAGGAAGGTTTCTATAATCTGAGCTTTGCGCAGACAGGAACATAACCCAATTTTTTGAAGCTCTAAAATGGTTTATATTTTTTAAAAATATAATTTAACAAGTATTTGTTTAAGCCCATTGAGCTCAATGATTTGCTTCAAATGAAATAATCTTGTTAAATCAACGAAATTTTCGTTGATAATTTGTTGATTTTACAAAACTTTTGTTGATTTGACAAAATATTTCATTGGCGCCGTAGTAGCCAGGTTGGTATCGAGTTAAATCTGTGGAGCCTCTTGTTCCCTTGCTGGGTAGGTCGGTGGGGAGGGGGGGGGGAGTTGCGGATCTGGGAATCCCCCCACCTTCTTCGGTGACGCTCTAAAACTAAATTGTGGGGAACAACGAACCTACAACCCAAGGCTCACGTTCAGAACTTTAAAGCTATACAGTTGAGCTCACAATATTCAGCAATTAAAAAAATTAATTTACCAAACCAATAAAACTTTCAAAAGTTAAACATAAAGCCTTTATTTGTTTATTTATTTTTCTTGGAGTATTAGTTTTAAGATAAAAACTCAAGTAACTTTGTTTTATAACTGGAATTGTTTGCGACTAAAAACTAAACTAAACTCAGTGGACCCAAGATATGGGCTGCCAATCCACGTCTTCGTGAACATGGGCTCAAAGGTGCGGAAGTATATGCCCCAGCCCAGGGGCGTAGCCAGGGGGGGATATCGGGATATATCCCCCCCCAGAAATTTTTGGATTAGTGATGAAATTCCGTCTATTTATACACATATAAGTTCATATCCCCCCCCCCCCGAAAAATTTTCCTGGCTACGCGCCTGCCACAGCCAGGTGTTAAGACTGACGCTGAGACACCAGTTTTTAGTTCTGAAGTAAGTTTGATTCTAATTTTACTGAGTCACTTAAGGGACTGATGAAGACTGAGTCAATCTTGCCCATCTGTGAATCGAATCGCGGCCTTGTGGCGTGGCAACACAATGTGCTAACGATTACGATTGAGTTTCATTATTTGAGGCTACAAATATAAAAATTCGGATTGATTCTGTTGATCCTGGCAGTACAACGCGCAGAGTATACTATACCCGCTACGAGCGTCTCTGTTTTCCTTGTGCTTCCCTAACTTATTTTTGAAAAGCGGTGAAAACTCATGATTATTGAGAAATACTTTTAAATTTTACCACACACATTGCTGTAAAATAGTACAGCGCAAGTGCTGCAGCTTTGGAATACAGCCCTTTGTGTTGTAAAACGACGCAAAAATGACGTAATGACGTTGATGAACCAATCACGAAGAACCTTGCACTGCAAATTGACACAGTCCTTACATAACAACGTGATTTCGTTACGTTTACCCACATTTTGTACTGTAATCTAGGTAAATAGTCCTTTCAGTGAATGTCTTAAAATAATGTAAACCCTCCCAAGGAGAATATTTTAAAGATTTTCTCATTACTTAAGCCTTAAAGTGCAGGCGTTTGCCATATACATACGAGTTATCTTATATAAAGAATTGGTTATATAGAGAATCTGACATAAAGAATTTGATTACATACATATGCAAAATCTTTATTATTCAAATCATTTCTTAGAGTCAAAACATAAATTACATCCAGAGCTTACTATAAGAGATATTATTAAGCTAATACTTACGTAACGTTTATAATATATATAGATGTAACTAATACAGAAACGGTACAAATAAAGGTAAAGCTTTCAGCATCTACGTCTATAATCTCTCTTCTGGTCTCTTTTTCTACTTCGGAAAATACATTTGGCGACGTGATTAATTTTTGCTATGAGTAAATGTCATTTACAGAATTCTTTATTTTGTGAGCTTAAAGCTCCTTTTTCTATAATTTGCAATGCTGCTCAATAGAGATGAAAAAATTTTGGAAAGTTCAAAACGTTAAAAAGATGAAACCCTTTTTTTACTCACTCTGCTTTTTCTAGGAGTTTTGGGAAAGTGATGTCTGATAATATTTCTTTTATTGTTGTTATAGTAGATTGAAATATATTTTTTAACTAATATCAGTAAGTAATTACTTTTTTTTATTTCTCTGGTGTATTATGTATGTCTTAATATTATTTAAAAATATTATCAATAAATAAATAATCACAATAATAAATATTATTTAAAAATAATCGTAAATATTATTTAAAAATATTATCAATGCATCCAAGAATGCTAGATGTAGGATATTGAGAAATATTTGGTTGAAAATACATCTCAACGAAATTTAAATCGAAGTTTACTGATTCTAATGTAAAGTTACGGAATTTAATCCGAAGTTTACTGATTCTAATCTAAATAAAGTAATGAATGCTCATACTTACGGTTTTTAGAAGTACTTTTTAATAATTCGTAATTTATAAGAAAATTTGTGTAATCTAAAAATTGCCAACTATTATTGTTTTATTATTGCCGTTAGGGTTAGCAATCAGTAGGACATTTTTAGTGATGTGTGATCTGTACAGTATTCGTTGAAATATGAAAAAGTGTATTATTATTAATAATACTAGTAGAAGTCATTGTATATTACATTAATTATTAGTAATAGTAATAGTGGTATTTGTTTTCTAAATGAATTACTAATTAGAAATGAACCCTCATTTTGCTTCCATGTAAGTGTTCTACAAATAAAGATAGATTTACCAAAGTTGAAAGATACCATTGTTTTGCCTGTACTGTTCGTCAGTTAGAGCAAAAGGTTCAAATTATTATTTTTTCTTTACAGTTCATTTAAAGCATGAATTATAATACTTATTATTCAATAAATCAACATATCTATAAATATATAATATCACTGGGAACTAAAATTATTTTTTAACGAAAAAAACATAATAGATAGGGCATGCAATCTCGAACTGTTTTTTATTTCGCGGGATTTTGGGATTTAGATTTGTTGATCCCACGGGATTGACATTTCATTCAACTAAAACTTGATTTGAATAGAGAAAAGTAGGAAAAAGCAAAATTATAAGCACTATCAAGTTTAACTTTAATAATAATACTTTATCTTATTTGATAATTAATAGAATGCCTTACATAAATAGGAAAATTATAGTCATTTATATTCATAAAAATATACTGTTATTTCTTAGTCGCTAATAAAGAAGAATATAATAAAGACAACGTAAAGAGGCACTCTTCTTCATCTATTTTTGATAGAGAATACAGAAACACTTAACAAAAGATTTTCTTTTTTGTGTGAAACCCTGAATGAGCAATACATCTTTTAGTGGTTAACTGAAGTTCACCTTTTAAACAATATTATAGTATGTAATCATACTGTATGATTAATACTTACAAATTAAATTTTTAAAAAAGGAAGTTTGATACTTACAAGATAAAAAATAAATACTATAATACGGCTCTATAGGGTTCCAGCATTTGGTTATATAATTGACAGACTGTATGTTTATGTTTATTATTTTGATTTTCTTGTTTGTCAGCCCGTCTTTCTGTTCGTTAACTAACTGCTGTTAATATGCATCAATTAATATAAAATTTATGCATATGTTATTGATGTGTACCCTATACATCCTATTTATAAGTACTTTAACTACACTTTATTAAACTAAATACTTTATGAACAGTACTAAGTCCGCGGTGGCCTAGTCACTAAACTCCGTTCCCCTAAGAACACGGAAAGTGAAGCAGCATCCGGCTTGGCCAGTGCTTCGGACGGTGAACTCCTAATCTTTCCCAATGATTGTGCCAATTCTTCCTGATTCAAGTCCTACCCCAATTATGCCTCTTCTAAAAAGCCTTTCTTCAAACGCTATGACTGTATTCGATGCGAAAATCATCGTTATTGAAGCGTTGAAAACCCTCCCTACACGTTCTTCCACTAAAAGAGACCTCAACATATGTACACTACTGGCCAAAAGTATTGCAAGTTTCAGAAATCTAACCCTTTTCAAGATTAAGCCCTCTCTCCCCAGTCAAAATTAAAAATCAATATAGTTGATGTTTTTTAATGTCAGCATGTTAAATTAATTACTTCAAAGACAAGATAGTATTAAGTTGAAGAACAAAAATAATTATTTAATTTATTGAAAAAACAGCATAAAAAATATATAGGTTATTATAGAAATCATAATCCATTTTGGCACGCCGGAATAAAATTAAATAAATAATTCATTTCAAGGTTATTCTGCAAAAAGAGGATAATAAATAAATGCAATTGAACTAAAGATCATTTATTATGTTGCTGAGCAGCCTTGACTTTAATCACAACAGTCACTCTTTTAGATATGGAATCCGCAATGTTTTACAACACTTCCTTCGGTGTTTCAAGGTGCCAAGTTAAATTATTGGTTCCTGAAGTTCTCATTTTGCTTTTTTTGGTGATTTTCGGATGTATTCTTTCCAATTATACTACATAAATTGTCCAAAATATTTAAATCTGGCAAATTGCCTGTCCATTTTTTCTGAGCTTATTCTTGAAACGATGGTTAGATTTCTCAAACTTGCAATACTTCTGGCCAGTAGTGCATTTGAGAGTATTGAGAGAAACAGAAAATTATAGAACCTCCCGCAAATGACGAGAATTCGACTCGTAATTTGACATTTTCAGTCGAGATTAACTTGATGGTTGGCTGGTTGGTGTCGTGTCCATGGGGGATCTATAGATGACCATGAGTATACAGAACACAGCTGGCTATCTCCTTGATGTTATCGGAGTATAGACTCTTTTCGATGTCAAAGGGTGAGAATCCCCCGAGCTGAGCCAGAGATCTTAAAATGGCAGGGCAGTCAAAAATGTGTTTTGGAGTCAGTGGAATATTATCGCAATTATTGCAGAGACGGTAGATTCTATTGCCATCTCTTTGATTAACTTGATGATACCAACTCAAATCGCCCCTTCCTTTATTCGGTTATGTTGACAGATACTCAAGTTTATTACCATTGCGTCTATGATCTATTTATTTCGGGCATTCTTTGCCGCTGAAGCAATCTATAAAAAAAAGCAAACGAAGCAATGTGTTGCAACTCATATATATCTTACATTTCCCTTTCACAAACCAATAAACATATCTTGAAATTTATCCTTTAGAAACGTATACCCCGTGGAATATTTTTTCATTAAAGTCGGTTAAAATTAAAGCTTGACATGTCATGAAAAGCGTAGAAAACAATACGTACTGCGTACAAAATAGCTCTGTGTCTAATACAAACGGAAATTAAGTGAAAATTCCAGGAAGAATGATGGTTGAGAAGTAAGAGGAAAAAAAAAGAAGTAGAAAAAAGTTGAACTAAATAAGACAAAGGAATTAAATAAATTGTTCTCTGTACAGAAAGATAAAAAAGAAGAGAATCCTCATTAGCGTGATATTTTGACTTGAAAAAGGAAGATTCGAAAAAGAAATTAAAATCGCTGTCAAAACTTGGAGTAAACAAGGATTTAATTTTAAAAGTTGCATTTATATTCAGCTGTGATATGACAACTGAGAAATGAACATAGTTTTAAAAAAAATCAAGTATAATCTCATCATTAGCCACTTTAAGTTAAAAATTAGAGGGTTGCTTATTCGTAATTATCATAAACATGTCTGCAAAATAATATTTGTCAACCACTTACAGCTTAAAATAAGAAAAGAATTGGCAACAGGCTTGTTTTTTTTAAACATCTTGAAACTAAAGCAATTATTTTTCTGAATAGGAATCGAAAAAAAAAAAAAAATGAATCGTAAAGAAAAAAAAGTCTCAAATTTGTCAGTACTTGTCATATGTTTAACATTTGTTGGCATAAAAATCATGAAGTATTTCGTAAATTTTTATTTATATCTACTTAAATAAATAATTAGTGTATTCTGAGAAGATGGGAAAAGCGATTTAAAATAACATTTCATTTTAATTTGGATTTTTTGAAAAAGTTATGGAAAACGAATTCTGAGCTTTGAGATTTGAGTAATAATTAATTATCGCTCATAGAAATATTGGACATTAATGTAATAAATCAGTTAAAGTTAACTAGCATTGTTAAATAACTAGTTAAATAATGTTGAACGTTATCTCACAGAGCAAAATACTAGTGAATGTGAAGATCAAAGTCACTCGAAGCACGTATCAGAGGAAGTAAAATTTTGGATTAGTATGAATACAAGAATCCTGCAAATGTTTCAGTTATGCGCAGCATGAAAAAGACACAGAAAAAATACAGAGAAATAAAAAATTTCATCTTCAAGGATATTTTTGTTTTAGTTAACACACAATAGCAACAGGAAAGTACCGTTTGTTTTAGAACATTTTTTTCTTAACTTCTAATGTCAATGGATTTTTTTAAAGGAAATTTAGATATTAACACAAGTATCAACGTCGGATATTTCAATAAAAACGTAAGTTTTCAATTTCATATTTTGATTCAGAATTTTAAAACTGAACGTAGAAAATTTCAACCGTTTCTAACTCGTGCACTAGGATCAACAAAATACAATAAAACCTGTCTAATTTGACCACCTACTGGAAGAACAAAACTGGTCATCTTATAAAGCTAGTCACTTTACGAAGACAATGAAGTATGTTGGTTGTAAAATGAAACTGTGCAAATGTGGTCACAATAGACAGGTGGTCCCTTACTAATTTGCTTACTAGCCGGTTACACTGTATTTTCTTTTTTCCGATAGTGGACACTTGGCCATAAGGCTTTCGCCACTATTAAATCCCGAATTGTTAGTCATTTTATTATGGGGGAACCCAGTGGGTGGCCAACGTGACACCCTATGAAAGGGACGTACAAGTTAACACCCACGCCGGGAATCGAGTCCAAGCCCAAGGTGTGATAGAATGATTCGCTAACCACCACACCATCTGGACGGGAACTGGTGGATGAGAGGTCTGGTTCGCCTTCCTTGTCGCTAATTTCCCGTACTTATGGTCATGGGTTCGATTCCCACCAAGCCCTGGATATTAGTGTTTGACCAAATGTCGTGCTTAAAATGGTACTCTGAAATAAAATGAACTTGTACAGGAATAATTGAGATGAGCGCCTAAAAGAGAGGCATACATCTCGGTAAATCTTTCGATCAAAACAACCCATAGCAAAATGTTAAAAACTGCCTAGAATCAGGCAGGGTAATTGCAGACGAAACCATATGCCTGCCGTGCTGAATTCCGAACTACGAGTTTTCTGTCGAAAGTGAAAAGCAGCTAACCGTTGAATCATGATGATGATCTACCGGCTTGCAAAATTATCCGATCGCCGCTTCTTCACGTAAATTTCATTGGTCGAAAATTATTTAACTCTGTAATTGGAGTTGTTTATCTCGCGTAAATCTTCTCTCGAGGGTGGGGTACCGTTCGAATCTGAATATTTTTGCTCTCTATAGTACTATTCGATTGTTTAGGTAATACCTATTTTTTTGTGTTATGGGAGCAGCTTTTAAAACACAATATCCTGAAGTTCAAGTAATTTTCAGGGAGTACTACAGCTCCCCCCTTATTCTTATTTTACCCTTGGACGAAACCAAAAAAAGTTTTTTTTTTACTGTTTGGCTCCGTAGAAGGAGGAACTTTTTGCAGCAGAAATGGGTGGACCTTTTTTACCACCCGACACGTAAACAGATATGTGTGGTATTTGCAAAGTTTATACCTGTTTGTTAGTTTTACTTTACTTAGGTGTTATCACTAAGAAATTCATTATGCGCATCATCATATTATTAGAAGGAAGAAGTAATTTTCGTTCTCAGATTCTGAATTTAGAAAGGTTTCTTTGAAAATGGAAAATCAAGCATGCACTTTCACAAATTTGTCTAAATGCAAACAAATACATGCTGTTCTTTGTTGTTTTAAATCTTGGTAAAGCATTTTTTATGAATTCTTTTTTTTAATAGCTGTACTTTATTTAATCTCACAAGTAAAATCTTCTTGGGAAAAATTCAGCATTTTGATAATAAAATCGTTGAAAAGTTATGCTGCAAATTACCATAGAATAATCTACTAATCTACATAATTGAAGCAATCTTTATGATGTTATTTTACAAAGTTTCTTTTTTTTATGTTTTAAAACCAGTTATTTGGAGTGATTTTATTACTCATGCATTTATTGGATAATGTATTATAAAGATATGCTATTAAGAAAATTGTTCCCAATTTTCTTAGCTTTGCTTATTAATTCACACTTGTTCCTTTGTATCTTTTTGTACCTTTCATTTGTACTTAGTGTGCTCTGTTGTGCATTTTATTTTATTTTATTTCTTTATTTCTTTTATATTAAAATCCAAAATTTTATATTTAATACAAGATAAAATCTCTGTCAAAATATCGAATGAATTTAAATAGCTCTTTATCCTTATTTCTATTTTAATTACGTGGTTAACAATTCCCATAAAGATAGCAATCATTATTTTTTAACAATTTTAAAACAACTTCTTAGGCTGTGTGTAGATGGAAAAATTTAATTTTAAAACAACTTCTTAGGCTGTGTGTAGATGGAAAAATTTCATTTTAAAACAACTTCTTAGGCTGTGTGTAGATGGAAAAATTTCATTTTAAAACACCTTCTTAGGCTGTGTGTAGATGGAAAAATTTCATTTTAAAACAACTTCTTAGGCTGTGTGTAGACGGAAAAATTTAATTTAAAAAATATTTTAAATTTCCTAAATCAAATAATTAAATCCTCTACAATGGACGCCATTGTTTTGATAAAAATAAGTGAAAAAAAACTTATTTTTTAAATCAAGCAACGAAAAGGAAATTAGATCGTCCTGTTTTAAAGCACTGACCTAAATATTTTCTTATTTCGCTTTCGTTATGTGTCATTAGAGCGGAAATAAAACAAATGCAGGGAATCTCTCCTTCCAAGAAAAATGTTAACTAAGTTTAAGTATCCATTAAACTCTTTTCATAGCAGGAAATTTAAACAATGCTGTATTTCAGGGTAAATGATTTAATTTACTCTTGTTCCCCCTCCTTTTATTTTGCGGATGAACATTGCCATCTCATTTTGAATGCCATAAAAGAAAGCGTAAATAGAGACGTTTCCTCCGACATTATATGAACTTTTGAGGATCCTTTATTTAAATGAAAGTGCACATTTTTTTTTCTAAATGAATTTTTTATTTACTTCAAAAGCTAAAAAGAAAATATTTAGTTTAATTTTTTTAAATTTCATTTTCAGCCTAGTTTTAAATTTACAATATAATTTATTTTAATCGTAAAGCTTATAGCTGTCAATTCCGATGAACACAGTTGCTCAAACAATGAAAAATATCTTTATCAAACATATTTCTACAAATACGAAAACAGTTTTAATTTATCTTTACTTAGGATCCTTTATTTAAACGAAATCGCATTATTTGTTTTTTAAATTTATCAAGAACAATTGTTCTATAAAAATGAAATAATTTTTTGCTAAGCTTTAACTATATCACCAATAGCATGATACTTCAAAATAAATACTTATATTTAATAATGATTATATAATAAAACATGTACTTAACAGCAAATACTTATAAGTAATGTAACGTTACAAACACGAGGAACTACCTTAATTTTCTGATATTGATTTATTGATATTAAACGTGGAATTTCTTGATGTATGAAAAGTTAGCAATTTGCATTTGCTAAATTATAATATTCAATAAAGACATACATTTCACATTTCCAGTATCCAGAATATCTCTAAAATAGTTTGTATTTCATTCAAGGCATATTTATAGCAGTCATTGATTTTATCAGTTGAACGTGTTATACCTTTGTGTAGCATGTTAAATAATTTTCAACGCTCCCAACAGATCTAAAGTTAAGCTGTCGAAGTTTGTGAAATTCAATATTGAAAATATCTGGACTCGACTATTTAACTATACCAATATGCTTTCATTTTTATTAAATAAAGCAGCGATATTTTTAATTTAACTGCTGAATATTTTAAAACATAATAGTTACCTACATGAGTGCATATAATAAATATAGTTCAGAATATTTACATGCTTTATTTAGTATGCAGAAAGTACTTTCTTTTCATTAATCAGTAATATTTGTAATAATCAAATTTTGACTTATTTATTTTAATTCATATATTAAATTCAATTTAAATCGTATATTAAATTAAATAAGTCAATTAATAATGCCATATTTAAACAAAATAAGTCACAAATAAGTCATTATAATTAGCATTAAATTAATTTTATATGTATATAATATGACTCCGCAAATTTTATATTTTATGTTAAATTATTTTCCCACACCATTTCTTAAAATTTATAAGAAAAGCAAAGAAGAGATACCCAGCTTTCTTGTTGTTTTGTCAATATTCTATATAAAAATGCACACCGGAGCTCGGAAAACATGCAGTGACCAATACTGGAGCTAGTACTCAGCACAGAAGAAAAATTTTCACGATTAGTTCTCTTCAATGAGGGAAGGAGAATCAGGAAAAATCTGAAGTAAATTGTTTAAAAAGAAAATCTACCTCCTCCCATCGATTACACTTTGCCGAGTTCAAGCATTTTTGAAATATAAAAAACAAATTCGGGTAAAAGCAAATAGAAATTTATCTCTAATTAATACTTCCATGCTGAAAAACATAATGATGACTACTTTTTCATATTCTTGATATATGATAGTCTTGAGTGGGGTGTTTACAATATTTAAGTGAACTTTTGTGTGTTATTCTTATCTGTTGTAAACATTCCCTGACCCACATTTGATGGAAAATTTAGATTTCTTGCATATACAAATGCATATTGATGTCAGAAAAGAAAATGAATTGTTAACAATGTCAGTTTAACAATTTTTACAAAATCCGTGGCCTAATGCCACCGATATGTAATCTTTCCTTCACTTTCGTGACCCCCCCCCCCCCATTTCCTAGCTTTTTAGTGACCTCTGTGAAGTTATTGGCTTTTTAGACAACCTGACTTGTTTTAGTCGGCAAAACTGTAGGTTATTACTATGAAAACTGAGTCAATGAAGAGTTTTGCAATCAGACACTCAGATACTTATTACTAGTTTTTAAGTAAATAACATGTTTTCTCAAAAATGTGAGCGTTAATACATTCATAAATTACGAATTTTGAAATAAAGAATCTGAATAGAAGCAATAAAATTATGAAATGCGTACCCATAACCAGAAAGAAGAAATACGCTTCAAAGTACAACACATAAAACATAAAGATATTTATATTAAGAAAAAACAGTAATAATGGAACATAAGATACATCTGAAATAGAAACTAAAAGACGTCGCTTTTCTTAATTGAATGAAAATGCTATTGCATACCCTCAGCGTTTTATTTTTCTTCTGTTTATTTGATATTATATTGCGAAATATTTGATCCAATGTTGTTCTGTACTACATTACATAGTAGAGCATAATAAATGCGTATTTTCTTTCATGGGAAAATTTTCTTTCATCAGAAAATTATTTAGAGAAAGGTATTTTCTTTCATGCGAAAATAACAACTATAAATTTATAGCTTTGTTATATGCTATGAAGTTATATTTTCGCTTATAAGACTAGTTTTGCACATATGGGGACAATAAACTGCTTAAATATTATAACTCTTATAAAAAATGACTTTTTAATGCGAAAAAATAATTTAATTGCAATTTATTTTATTAGTTACACGAACATTTCTAAGCTAAAGAAGTTCGACTTTTAAAAGTGCAGAACCAAGTACACGGATTTTTCTCAATATTTCTGAAGACTAAGTATTATTCTTCATGTAATTTACTTTAAAAATTCAGAATTATTGCTACTGTCCCATCTACATGCAAACTGAAATTCTCAGTCAAGGAAATGAATAATGTGCGACAGATACTTTTTGAAGTTTAATCTTCCAAAATAAAAACTTTTTATAATAAATATTCACTTTTTGAGAAATTCCTCTTCATATTTCTTTTATACTCTTATTTCCATTAAAAAATAATTACCTTTAATTTACTTACTATTCCTTTAGTTTCATTGATTTCGATTTATATGTTTCCCCTACTATTAAAATAGTCATTGGAAGCACTATTAACATTTAACTTTACTAATACTAAGCTGAATGTGACAGTTCTAGCAATGGTGCAATATAAATGACAGTGTCACACAGTCAAGACTTTTAATATAGAGTCAGGTGGGATAATTACGATCACATATAGTTACAACCAACGGAATTTTAAAAAAAAATTATAAATGCTAAACTTTTGTAAAAATATTTTGATAAAAGTATTTGCATGCATGATTTCATCATTAATATTAAGTATTTTTAAGATAGTAACAGTTGAAAAACAAATACCATGTCAAAATTTTCAATAGAGGGATTTCCGTGTACAAAGCTAATATCAAAAGGAAAATTGTTTAGGCAAGATAATTCATATGAAAAAGTATGTTGGTAATGAATTCCGACATGCTTTTATTTTTATAGCATAGTTAAATATGTTTATATACATGGTCATAATTAACTCATAGTTCTTAAAAAGTGGTGGTAGTTACTTACATTTATAAAAACATAGTAGAAATTATTTAAAATATTTAACTTATTTGCAATGTTTATTATCAGTAATAATTTGTTATATTTATACAGGGTGAATCTAAAATCTTGGGCAAAACTTTAAGGGGTGATAGGGCACATAATGAGGAATCGTAATCACGTAGCAATCTGGGGTGAAAAATGCAGTTTTAACCCATTTGTGCCTAGCGTCCCTTTTTTGGGACGGCATTTTCGCTATTAGTCGAAAACGTTATTTATTTTTCCTAGCCTTTATTCATGAGTATTGAGATTCAACTCCGCACAATATTTTAACATGACCAAGTAGGATGTTGATATTTCGATTTTTATGCAAAATGATTTTAAAATAAATCATTCCTTGTTCGAGAAGTTGGCATCAGAAATTTATCTATTATTTCTGTTATCAGTAAAAATCGAAGAAAGTCGCAAAAATATCCAGGCAGAAATGGGTTAACTTACCCGGTAATAATCTCTTTTGGAAAAGCATTGAAGTGTCCGTCTAATTTCTTAATCAAGTTTCATAAACAATAAGCTCGTCTCCGAAAATTTCATCCATGAAATAAAATAAACTTTTTAAACTATTAATTTTAGTCTTGTGTTTTCGGAGAAAAATACATTAGTTTCTGACGAACAATGGTCGGAAAGTGCACTGTCGTTTCAGCACTTTTTCCAAAGCGATTATTAACACCTACATGAAGACGATGTTGCCGACCCCATATTTCTATGTGATTCTGATTCCTTATTATGTGCCTTACCACCTCTTAAAGTTTTGTCCAAGAGTTTAGATTCACCCTGTATAGTCTCCATTGCTACAGCAAAAGTTGTAAGCCTATCAAAAGAAGTCAAAAGGTTATAATTACCTCATTTTTCCCCAAATTCCCCAAATTCTTACAATCCTCATTTCCCCAAATTCTTACAATTTCGTGGTTTCTCGTTGTTACTCATCCCCCATGGTGTAAGAAAGCCTACACCAGGTCCAAAAGACCCCGTAGCACCAGAGCATCAAAAACCTCCCCCTGCTTAACCAACAGCAACCTCCAGGAGGCACCTAAACATGCAAAAATGCAGGCAAGACTAAGTGGAGGGAACAGGAATAAGGTGAAAAATATTTTGCCCATTCTGAAATTTAAACAATTTTATGATTTTGTTTGGGTAATTTTGACCATACCCTTAAATTTTAAGCAAATAATTATTTAAAAACAAAATTTTACTAGGCGTTCTTAAAATATCAAACTTTTCTCCTAGTCAATGCATACAGCAATTTCCCTATTGTTAAAAAAGTTAAAATTTCACAAAGGGAAATTTGAAAAAAGTGGTCGTAATTACCCCCCCCTCAACCCCCCCCCTCCTCATCTTACTCCTCTGGCTAATCTGTATTCCCCAAGATTTTTCTTCTGTGCTGAGATCGATGCTAAGAGAAATAGTTCCTGTCCAATATGTATGTATGTATTTATTAACACGAAATATGACTTTCAATTTCAACTTACTTTATGCTATTATTCAAATACACAATTCTTTCTTTTTCCGAAAATTCTAATTTCATCTATCAAACTAATTATGACTAATCACATAATTACAACCCTATTTCAAAAATACAGAACAACTTGTAAAGCAATCAGTTGAATGCACTCAAGGAAATACTTTGAGTTAAAAATGATTTTCCATTTATCTTTAAATATAAGGAGAAGAAATTGTTAATTTATCCTTTTAAAATACTATGTTAAACAATATGTGTACACGAGCAGCGTGTTGTTTTAATATATGTGTTTAGCATAATAAATGAATCTTTATATTGTCAAAACCAAATATTACTAATTTTATTTTCAGTGAGTGCTTTTGGAAGGTAAAACACGATGCCTATTACTAAAACTGCTATCAATGCTGGAAGTGTGAACTTAAATTTATGAATACGCATTTTGGTTAAGCAGCAATTCGAATTAGCATTCGAATATTTATTAAAGAAGCATTCGAATATTTATTAAACAATCGATCCAAAATGAAAGAAAAATGAGTCTTTTTTAAATTCATAGTATAAGATCTTGGATTCGGTTTCAAACATTCTGGAATGGTAGAATACAAGATAGGTCACTAACAATATTAAAACAGTTTTATTGTACTAACATGCTACATAAATGATGAAATTAGTTTTGAAATTCAATCGAAAATACACGAAAAGAGGTCACCTTATAAAATGAAAAAAACGTCTACTTACAAGGTTACAAAAATACATAAATTGGATAGCAATATGAACTATAACAATGCTATTTAGTTTAAAAAGGTGTGAAAAATAAATCAAGTATTAAATGCCATAAATGTCACTTAAAACTAAGAATACGACTGCAGAGATTCAACTCCACATTCTATAAATAATAAATAAAAGAATAATAAATACAATATTTTGAGATGCAAATAGTACCAAAATTAACGTAAAATATATATTCAAAGCGTTATTATAATGCATAATATATGAATTGCTTTACGCAAACGCTCATTATTATAAATATTGTTACACATAGAGTCAACATATAGTTTAAAATAAATTGAACAAAAGTGTTTTGAACTAGTGCAAAACCATTTTAATTGAATAATAAATACCTTTATCTTGCATATCAAAATAGCATATTTTTACGAAACAATTTCAATGAATGTAGATTATAATCTGATTCAGATGACATTTATGTTTACAAAAACTAAATAATCCCCATTTTATCTACTTAGAACATTAAATTTCTAAAAATTATAACTATAATATTAGGAACTGGAAGTACATTTCAAAAACATAACGCCATTTAGCTTCTCGCAAAATGTTGAAAGAAAAACATTTTCATAGGATTTATTTTTCCAGTTGCTTGCCAAAAAACTTTAAGCATAGAAAAACTCTGAAAAAAGCTTTCTTGCAAATTGCAATTCTGAGGCTAAACATTGACCTGCAACTTAACTTTTCTTTCAGAAATGTTGCCATAGAACTAAGTGTTTTTTCATTTATTCATGCTTTTTGTTTTTGCTCCAGTCTTATCATAACATAAATATGAAAGAAAATTTTGTTAGGAAAAACAATTATATAAAAGAGAAAAAAAAACACGTGAGGAAAATTAATATTTTAAATATTAACATACAAATAAATATAATTAAACATAAATGCATATACATGCGTACATGTATATTTATATGTATTATATTGTTTTGTATTTTAAAATGTCAGCCGAATCTTCGTGTATAGATAGATGTATAAGGGTACTCTAAACCCATATGAAAAATAATAAGAAGGAGTAGGGTTTCCCAAGTTGCTTTCGACTGGAAGTAAGTATTAGACTTGTAAATATTAAACGAAGATCTCTTCAATATTCATACTGATTGCTCCAAAATATGAACCATTCTACTGGTAACCTAAAGGTCGTGGGTTCGATTCATGATTATCAGTAAAGACCATCATGTGCTGGTGGGAAATGAGACGGCCGACAGACTTGCTAAGGCTGCTGCTTCTCCCAATGCAGCTAGCAGTGGTTCCCAACCTTTTTTAATCGCGACCCCTTTTAGATTTTTCAAAATTTTCGCGACCCCCCCATCCGCATGTTGACAATAAAAAATAATAATGGAAAAATATATCTTGAAATTTAGAATGATGTCTTGTTAACAGGTACTGATTATTAAAAGTAGGATTGAAATTGATTTGACTGACAAGTTTGGCTATTCTTGTCTGAATATAGGTAAAGCCAACCGCATGTCAGACATCTAGTTTATGACTGGCTTTTGTCTTAATCTGCAAAAGAGTTGAAAATCCAACTTCACGCAGGTAAGTGTGGATGCAAATGGCGTTAACATTTGACACGAAAGCTCAGAAATTATCGGATATGAGCAACGCACAGCACACCAAATTGAGTTAACGGTTCTTCTTGGTATAAATCACTTGCGGAGGAGTCATTTTGCAAATTCAAAAATTCACCTGCACTTCATCAGGAAGATCGGGGAAATCTAGAGATGTGTGAAATGGATTTCGCCCGAGTGCAACCTCTTGTTCATCGAACTCTGGGAAATATCTTTGAATTTCAGATTCAAGGGCTTCAAGGTGGCTACTAATTACCCCCTTTAAATTAATTGCAATTCCTATTTCCGATTCTTCTGTCTCAATGCATAGGTTCTCAAGCATTAGTTAACACTCCTAGATTCACCGACGTCAGTTTTTGTAGCTTTGATACAAAAGCCCTGATGAGAATAAGGATTTTTTCTTTCAAAAGGAAAAGGGAGAAATGATGTCTCATGCCAAAGAAACGTGAAAATAGTTTACTATTAATTTCCTACAAAAGCGGTCTGCGGCGACCCCCGAAAAAAGGCATGGCGACCCACTTTGGGTCGCGACCCCCCGGTTGGGAACCACTGAGCTATAGACTTTGATCTTTTTAAATCTTGTCAAAAGAAGATACTTAAACATCAAGGTATACTAAGTATGCCCCACCACTGGTACGTGCCGGATAAGAAGGGAGGTCGCATTGATTCTGGATTGAGTCGCCGCGACTTTTCTTGCTTATCCCGTCTTCTGATTGGTCACACGAGAACTCTTAAATTTATTTGAGGGTGTTTCCTACGTGCACCATCTGCAGTAAACATCAAACTTCACCTGAGCATATGCTTGCGTGCATGGGTTTATGAAAGAATGATCTGTTTGCGGCCAACCCTTTACAGATTCTGGGCTTTCTAAATGTTTTTAACCCATTTGTGCCTGGGTATTTTTGCGACTTTCTTCAATTTTTAGTGATAACAGAAATAATAGATAAATTTCTGATGTCAACTTCTTGAACAAGGAATAATTTATTTTAAAATCATTTTGAATAAAAATCGAAATATCAACATCTTACTTGGTCATGTTAAAATATTGTGCGGAGTTGAGGCTCAATACTCATGAATAAAGGCTAGGAAAAATAAATAACGTTTTCGACTAATAGCGAAAATGCCGTCCCAAAAAAGGGACGCTAGGCATAAATGGGTTAATCTTTTCAGTATTGTATAATTGCGTCCATATATATTTGTAATAGTTAAGATAATGAAGACGCTTGACTTTAAGAAGTTGCATGTACCAATAGACAGAAGTTTACCTATCACTCTCAGTGTCGTAATCTGAAAACTGAGCTTTTCTTTCAATTTCAAAATCCAAAAGTTTGTCTTGACTTTTGGATCACCCGGTACATTGCAATCTATGCGTCGTACGGATTTTTCTTTCTGTTAAGCTTGAAAAGTTGTTGTAAGCTTGAAAAGTTATCTAACCTACAAATCGAAGCGTGAGATTAACGGCATACAAGCGCTAATAAACCTGAAAAGTGGTTCAATGCTAAATCCCGACGTGAAATTAATAGCAGCCAAATTCTAAAATAATAGTATTCAAAGAACATTTTTTAAAGAGCACACAACTGATGTAATTCTGAAAACGTGGACAAAGCTATATAGATTATTATTACAAAATAATGTTTTCTGTTAATTAAATGACAAAATAAAACTTTTATTATTCTTTAATTATACTATTTTAATTATTCAGAGCGTTTGTTCAAAACGTTTAAAATATTGCACTCCTTCGTGACTGCATTTATCGTAATAAAACAAGCTGATCGGAAAATATTTCAGAGAATTGAGATTAGAATATTCCAGAAAAAAACTTTCCGTTCAAAACTTTAATAAATAAATAAATAAAATCATGCCCCTCAGATATATGCTGCGAGTTGTAGAGACATTTCAAATGGGATAACTTCGAGAGGAGAAAATCCATGAAATAGTGCACTGAGTGAATTCAGTTTTCGTTATCCAAGTTCTGTGAATTTTTAAAATTGTTTAAAATGTTTTTCAGGGTCCTGAATCCATTTTCTGGAATGCATCAAAACAAACAGGAAAAAAATGCACTTCCGTTAAAAAAGGATTTTATAGTTCGGATTTGAAGTGTTTTCGTAGTCGTTCGAGAAAGAAACTTTATTTTTTTATATAAACATTCTCAGCACTTTAGATAAACATCAATAATTTATTACACGGTTATGTTGAGTTTGAAAAGCTGAAATACATTTTTTCTAAATGAAAAAGGTAAATAAAATTCCTTGCATTGAAAGAACACATGCTTGGATTAAACCACCTTTAGTGAATATATAGTAAACGTGCTAAAGGTTTTCTCAGGTTTAAAGTAAATGAATCAATTTTTCAGCTGAATAAATATATAAACCAGTAAGGCTTTAAATTGAATAAGTACATCTCATATTTTTATTTTTTTTTGTTTCTATCGTAGTCTTATAGTACATTTTGAAATCGAAGGTATGCAGAAAATGCATTATTAATATAGTAAGATACTAATAAAATAGTATTTAGTATATAGTGCTGTATAAAATAATTTTTTATAGTAATACTAGGGGCCATGGCTCCTAGACTTGCTACGCTCGCTTATCGTGTAAAAAATTCGGCCCTTAATAAGGGTTATTCGTAAAAAAAAGGCCTAATTTCAACAAACAAAAACCAAAGGTTGGATCAGATAGAATGTTACCAAGCTGCACATAGCTTGGCTCTTGCATGTTCTTTGGAACATGAAAATTTAAACTTATTAAATTTTTAAACTTCGTCACTATTGTTTAGTTATGTGAAACCCATGGAACACCTTGCGTATTAGCCAATTATGGCGATTTTTCATAATTTGGTGACTTGCGTATATGTGCAGTTAGTAATTAGCTCTAATAAAACAGTACTTCATATGTTTTCTTTGATAAAAACTACGGAACAGCTAGGATAGCTTTCCACCAATGGCGACTTTTCATTATTTGGCGACTTACACATGCTCACAACCTATAATTACTGCTCATGTAAGGTTTCCGAAAAACCGTTATCCATATTTTCATATACATAATCCTTTGCAGATTGGCGTATTTAACACCACGAATTATATCATCTGGCAGCGCTGGCAAATATCCAAAGTGTACTATAACTGCTATAATGACATAGTTAACGCCACCCAATATTTCTATTGGTAGCCGATACTCCAGCTGGACCGAACCGGCTTTAAAATAATCTGCATTTTAATTATTTGTCATTTTCAAGATATTGGGTTTTAACATTTTGGAACTCGCGCTTTAGATTCACCCTGCTTGCAAGGATACCATTTTGCCAGATCGTACCTAATGCCAAGATGGCGCTTTTAAAATCAGTTACAATTAGTTATTCTGTTTTGGAAAAACGAATAATCGCTCATTCTAAACTCCTGCTGTCTAACTAAACTTCCTATTTGAAAATTGTCAACGTTGTGTAACACACTTTGAATTATTTATTTCATATACTTTTTAATTTGTCGTAAAATTGGTGTAATTCTATTTCATCTTTGACAAATTCACGCTATTCTATTCATACTTGGAATAGCTTTGTTGCAAAGGAATGAATGACTTTGTGCGAAATCTGGCAACCATTATGTTTATTTTTTCAGTTCTTCTAAAATTATTGGATTTTCGAAATTTTAGTCAGCTTATCAGGTTTCTCGGAATGTTTCGAATCCGTGGACACATTAGGTGAAACTCAAATCCCCACGGTTTAGGAGGAGATAGCCGAACAAGCTCTTGACAGCGGCGGCGACGGCGGCCGTTACTTTTTTTTAGAATAGAAGGATACTAAATATGGCTAATATGATGCGTTCTATTGTTACAATGCTGATACTTTTATTGCGTTCATAAATACATAAATATTTCCATAAATTTACGTACATACATTTGTACGTTTAAAAATACATACATACTGATTTTGGATGTCTCGAAGTGTAAGAATTTTACTCTAGCAAATATTTATGCTTACATGGCTTTCGTACGAATTTTCCTTGCTTAAATATTTTATGAGTTTTTTTTAAATTTAAGTACTTCTAAAAGTAAGGTAAATTGAAAAATTGCAGTAAATAAATAAATCAAAATTAGATATAACAGGTTGAAGAGCTGGTATATTCCAGAGTTACAGTTTGCAGAATGTTCTTTTTGTATGAAAATTGCAGTTTATGAGGAAATTGTTCAGTTTGACTGACTGACTGTAATATACTGAAATACTCTTTGTGAATCGCTTTGAAAATTATTTGCCGATTTTCTCGGAACAATTTTTTTTGTTTTTAAAACTTTTTAGAAACTAAGGGTGTTTTTTTAAAGAATCGATTGTGTGAAAGAAAAATTCTCTGAATAAAGAGAGATAATAGATAACCTTTATCTGAAATAAAATTTGCCTAGTTATGAACCTTATTGACTCTTAAAACCCCAAAAATATGGAATCTGAGACTATTTTATGCTTGAAAAGCAATGAAACATGAATCGGAAACAGAATCACTTAAAGCATAATAAAGAATAATTTCACCATGCATGAATTTAAAGGGACAGAAGTGTTCAAATGAAAAAGTTAGAATGAAATTTAGGAAAGCGAAATTTCTAAAAACTTTGAAAATATAATCATAAAAATTATTTTAAAAAACTTTCTTACGTAGTATTTCTCTTGGAAATACTAACTCGAATTATCTAAACATTTCAATGGTCTAGCGCAAGTCACACACACACCAGGCTAATACAATTACTATTTTCCATCAAAGTCAGAAATTCAATTGCTAAAATTCATTTATTTATTTTTCAAGTGCAATTAAATTACCGTTTGTTTGAAAATGTATAAAACAAATTTACCTAAAAAAATGATATTTGCTATTCAAAGCTCATCCGTGTGTTCTTAATGCTATTTTTAATACAATTATAAAAATATTATTAGTTCATTCACAAGAATATTATGCTTATGAGAAAAATGAAATAAAAGAATTGAAAGTTTCTAATGAAACAATTTTGTATTTTGGCGTAAATTTCCTAGGTGTCTGCTGTAGATTATTCTAATCACTAAATTATTGCTTTCCGTTTAAAAGTTTAAACATTTTTATAAAACAGAAATAATTTGCTAAAATGTAGGGTTTTCGCAAAAAAATATGTATAAAATGTCTGAAAAGTTATAAAATATTAATTTTGTATGTGTGGAAAGTTTTACTACATTAATTATAATTTTATCCCTTTTCAATGTATATGCCACTTTAGAATTAAGGTAAATTTCTGTAAATATCATTTTTTTGTTAATGTGTGTTAAGATACTTAAATGTGAAACACACACAAAAAATTAATAAACATAAATTTATAGCTTTTTATTTAACTCTACTACACACTGTTTTTAACTCTTTGCAAATAAATCAGCAATGTTAAAACTAAATTATGGAATTATATCCAACAGCAGTCGTAAAAAAATCAGAAATACAATAACATATCATTTACAAGCCAAATAAGTGTTTCCTAACTGTTTAAACAATGAAAATGTAAATTGATGAAATGTTACTAAAAGCATCACGGAATTCTGAATTATAATTGACGAATGCATAAACAACACAGTCCTGAATTAAAATCACTAGGAACAATTCTTTAGACAAAAAAAAATATAAAAGGTATCTAAATTTTTAGGAAGGAAATTAAATTTCCCTGATGCATTGCTTTTGAGAAGAGAATTCCTGATAATAAGGTATCTTTTAGATTCATTCCGTTAACGGCAAAAGCTGCATTTAAAATTTAAGGCATAACAACTTTTTTACAACAGACTTTTAACCGTTATTCAGTAAAACTGTGCTTTCCCGAGAGTAATTAATTGAACTTTCAGCTAAAATTAAATTTCTTCCATTTCAGCATGTCTTTCAAGTGAAGAGGAAAAGAACCCATAAAAAAAGATTCCTGAGGCATTTTTACAGATTTTTGTTTTTCAGATCGTCCCTGTTTATTTATATTTTTCCTGTTTGAATCTTCTAAAAGGAGTTGAGTTTTAGTTGTTTTAACTCTCTTTTATTCTTCTAATATTTAAAATATCATGTTTTTGTGTGGTGCTCAAATTGTGGAATTCAATTTTTCATTGAAAACGATATGTTATGCAAAATGAGGATAAGCCAATATATGCTATATTAATATTTAGTACTATCATATTTCAAGCAATTTGAACTAAACGTACTCAATTTTACACGAAAAGTTAGCATGAGATTTATATTAAAAAAAAAAAAATATCTACTTACAGATACCAGTAAATCTGTAAATAATACTACTGTTGACTTAAGACATTTCTCCGGTTTTATTATTTTAAGCCATTCTACTTAATTTCTGGGGAGACGTCTGCCTTAGAGTTGAAAGACATAGAAATGCTAAATGCATCAAGAAAATCTGCCTTTTTACAACATGCAAATAACAGGTATTTCATTCATGTGACGTCTCTGAAATTGTTTTCGGTCGACTCGGGTTTTTGGGGTACAGAACGACGTTTTTTGTCAATGACTGTTCTCAAATGAACGAATGTTTGACGATAAACAGCTGGTGCTAAGTGCTTCTAAGGTGTGGTGTAGTGATAATGAAGTATATGAAAAAGCATATATACGTCATTATAGCGTCATAGCACATACGTCATATACGTTAGCATAGTACTAATGTAGAAAATGCTATTTTCAAATAGGTGAAATCTGAATTTTCTTGAATTTTAGGGGAGGGGGGGCAATTGCCCCCTCTTGCCCTTAGAAGGTTACACTTATGGGGGTATTCAGCTTGAAATTATGTATGAAGTCGTCCGATTATAACCAATCAAGACCCATTAAAATGGTAAAAGAAGGATCCATCTGTTTAATTTGTTGCATTTTTAATTTGAAAAATTTCATAATAAAATTTTGATAGAAATTTATACTATTTGAATTTGAGGGACCTGGGAATGAATCGAATTGCCCAGGCCATAATATGTCTCTGTGTATGAAATATTTATCATTGAACGTTGCAAGAATGCAAGGCTAAATACAATAGAGACAATAGTTATTAATATTAAATAAAAAATATGTATAGATAAATATTTAGAGTACATTTTGTACAACAGTTTCATTTCCAGCTTATTACTACTATAACTCTTGCACATCAGTGCAGTGTAACTTTAATCTTCTTATCCACTGAAGCTATTCTAAATAGTATTAAAATGATATAAAGTTTATCCTTGATTATTATAGCATTGATAATCTCTGTGATGAAACGGAGCTGATATCGCTTTTAATAATACCGTATTAGCATAATATATAGCACGGTAAACCGTTCTCAATAGTTTCTATAACCTGTATTCCCATTTATAATCTGTTGGTTCAATCTGTGCCAGTGCGTTTGTCCGGTTTAAATTTTTTAAACTGATCAGCATTTACTACGATTCTAATTGATGGTGATAAAAAAAAATCTATATAAAATATACTTGGTTGGATCTATTTAAAACTGCACGGCTGAAAGTGTAGTCAAAAAATCAGATTTTGCCTGATGCTTACAGGATGACGATAGCGAAAAATCACTCAATTTCTTATTGAACTCTTTTATACAGTTTTAATGAAACCATTTGCCCTTATCCTTTGATAATGCAACTGCCTCTTTTTGACAAAGTTTTGAAGTACGATCTCCGTGCCCCAAGCGAATCAACAAGCTTTAGAAGACACCACGATTCTCTCTGGGAAGATCATATTTTTTGTAATATAGTAATTGAGTTTGCTTAATAAGTGAACCATTTTTAGGTACCGCTGAAGAAAATTCAATTTTTACGGTTCTTCGCCAGTGGCTAGTATACCATATGTGGATCACAAGGGTAATACTGCCAAAATTCTTTTATGTAAATATGCTATCAGCTCCCAAGTTCAACCATAGGGAAATTCAAACTCTGTTCACCATCGCTAAGTTGCTTATAGGTGAGTATGGGCTGAATAGCTTGAAATAAATTAAAGGTACTGCGCATCAAGGGTGAATGAGCCCTGGTGTGCTCGTTGCTGATAGTTGCTCGATGGCCTGATGTGCCAAATAGTCCACAACAGGTCAGGAAAGCAGTTTCCTCGAGAAGCAAAATGGATAACTTAAGTTCGTCTGTAAATGGAAACGCAATTTCCACTTTGAATATGGTCTGAATATCTGTTTGCATCAAAGGCTAGGATACGGGGCGGTTATAATAAATTATCTAGTAAATTGTCAGTTAAACCTTTAACGCGCAGTGTTCCCGCTCTGAGAACACGAAACTCTCTCGTTGTGACTGTTGCCAGTCACGAAGAATAGGTTTGATTTCTTTAAAATAGTTGCAAGTGACATAGCTCCACGAGAATCCTTTACTTTTTAGCACGTCATTTCCCGCCAAAAAATGGTTACGGTTATTTTTACCAGCACTCACATCTGCTGAAAAATGGAAGAATGCGAGAACAGCTGGATAGATTGCCCAATGCTGAAAAAAGGGCAACCGTTGCCACCGCTCGACTTAACTACCAGAAAGATGGCGGACGATCGAAACGTTCATCGCGTGCCACAGATCTAGAGACCCTTTTTTGACGCAGCTGATTGTGCCGCACAGCCGGTCTGCGCCAAAAAAGGGTCTCTAGATCTGTGGCACGCGATGAACGTTTCGATCGTCCGCCATTCTGCTGGTAGTTAAGTCGAGCGATGGCAACGGCTGCCCTTTTTTCAGTAATCGGAAAGGGTTGCGCCACAAAGGGTTAATGGCGCAGCGTTGGTTACTGTACATCTAACCCGGACCATCGTGACTCTTCTGCCGAGCTTGCTTGTGTACTCCGATGAGTCATCCAAAGAGGCCTGCGGATGCTCGCTTATTGGTTCCAGCACTTAAAACGTCATCTAACGGCCGAATCTAACCAATGAGAAACGTCCGTAGGCCTCTTTCGATGACTCGTCGACGTAAACAAGCAGGCCCGGTAGAAGATTCAAGATGGCCCCCATCTCACCCACGATTCGTTTTGGACGTAGGATGAAACCTGATGCATATGGATTAACTTCCCTAAATCGCTATAAGACATTCATTGTTGATTAAGTTAAGATTAATTTCTTGCGACACATTTGCAACAGCAACTGAAAAAAAATGACATACCTACAAATTATGAACTCTAGTCTTAAGCAACTTAATGTTTATCAATATGTTGCGCATAATTTAAAACTATCTCATTTCTTTTAAAATTTCTAGTATTTTAAAAGTTTTCAGAAGAATCTAGTTAACTATTTCAGAGTTTTTCTTCCTCCATCAATAAAATATTCAGTATTTATAATTACAACTTGCGTAAATCTCAGCATGAGATCGACTCTTTAGAAATTCTTTTAAATTTACATTTCTCGAAATTAACAATATGTTTTACGATCAAAACTCTTCCACAAATTTCTGGTTTTAATAGATAATACTATAAACAAATAATGATAGGTTTACGCAGAGTTATTTTGTAACCCAGGGTTTTTATTTCATGGCTTCTTATGTTCTTCTTGCAACAGTTTCTAAACATTCATAACTTGTAAAATACTTTATAGCATTTTTCAAATTTTAATTAATTAAATAAAATTGAATGCAAGCTATATCTTTCGTTCAAATTAATTTATAAATAAAATAGAAAAATTTCTTTATTTCAGTATGATTGTTCTCAATTATTGTATTAAATTCGAAATGCATACCTTAAGTTAACTTCGAAGGATTGATCGGTATTCAGGATTCTGAAACAATACAAAAAAAATAACGATTTTATTTTAATGAAACTTCGTTTTTGTTTAACTTCTCAATATTTTATTTCATATCCGTTTTAATGTTAATTTTCTATTGCAAATTTTCCTACTATCAATTAGAAAACTGTTGAATTATGTGCGACTTTTATGACACCAATAGCCAAAAGAGCCTCAGGCAAAACAGTGACATTTTCTCTTCATATTCTCTATTAATTGAATTCATATCAATTTTGAGTAATCAACGTTAATCATCAACGTTAAAGGAATTTATTGAAAAGCTGAATTCAAATGCAACGTTTTTTTTTTTCATATGTGTAATGTATAAACATGAAATAACAATCTTGCTGTATCGATAAATGATTCAGATTTTTATCTCTTTGTACGGTTTGGATAGTTATCTTAGTTTCATTATGATATATATATATATATATATATATATATATATATGGAAAGTTTTTTTCAAATATGCTCTTTTAAAATATGTTAATATTGGGTCCTTAAGATACGTCTACAAATGATGTCACACTTTGAAAGGGGGGTTCCATAAAATTGTGATAGTTTATGGCATGGGAGAAGGTAATAAAAGTAATGTGGCATCGCATATTTTTTGTGAAAATAAAAACCTTTAAATTCAGCAGACTAAATTTTGTACTTATTTGGAAAATATGAGAATTTGATGGGTTTTATTTTTATTTTTATTGATTTATAATTATTTTTTTAATAAGCTAAAAAAACGTTTATGGTTTTTTTTTTGTTTATATTCTTTTGCTATATATATATATTCGAGAAATGTATTCGGGGCGAATTCTCAAAATTTAGTATCAACCAAAGATTTTTCTTTCGAAGAAAATCATACCCAAAAATGGAACACGCTAAATTTTTGTAGCGAGGCATCTGACATGGGTGTGGTGTTATGGTAAAATTCCACACTTTGTGTTAAAGGGGGGGGGGGAGAGATATTGAAAGAAATTGTGATGTGATTTATGGACGATCCCTTTCTTTCAAAAATGCAAAAAAGTTACTCTCTGCAATCACCATTTTCTTGGGGTTACTTAAGCTCAAAACGAATCGCTTATACTTTCCTCTAACCTTAAAAAAATAAAAGCAGCTTTAATAAATGATTTAATAAAAACCGAAGTAAAAAAATCTGATTTTCAAACATGAATAATGCTTAAAGATCGATGAATGACCTGCCGATAAAAAGCGACATTTATAGTCAGTAAAAACCTTCTATTAAATCCAACCAATCAGAAAAGGGCATAAAATACAGCCTCCAATCACTCCAAGATTGCGGAAGAAATTGCTTTCAAGGGGGATCTTCGGGGATTTATGAGGAAAAGGGCTTTTAATAAGCTTACCTAACTTCTCCGATATCCATGCACGAAATTCGCTCCGAAATAAAGTTCTCAAAATTTGCAAAAGTTGTACGGCGCTTGTTACGTAATCTGAGCCAAAGTTTCGTAAAGCGATGAGTCGCATTTTTGTCAGAGAGATGTCTGAAAGATAAATTGTGTGGCACATATTATTACATTTTTGAATTTGCGACTAATAATCTAAAAAGGCATCTTTAAATCGAACTTTTGAAACCGCATTGGGTTTATATATGAAACAAGTTTGATATAAAATTCGGAGTGTCTTCAAAATTTCTTTCTTGAACTACACTTAATTTTAAATCAAATGCACATGAGATATTCAATACATAAATAATATATATTATATAATAAATAAAAATATTTTTTTTCAAAACTCTAAAATCGTTTATCTTCAGTGCCAGAAGTTTTAGCAACAATTGACAATTCTTGTACAGAGTTGGCCTAACTGTGGTTTATGATTTTTCATTTGTTTCTATTTTCATGTGTTCGATTAGATTCATTTTAGGAGATCCTTTATAAAAGCCTTGACCTCTTCCATATGCTTTTCTTCCTCGTACAGATCATAAATTTGATATAAAACAGCCTAAAACATTTTAAGTAAGTCGTCTAAATCGTGTTTATGTATTTATGTTTTAAACCAGTTTAATTTCAAATTCGAGTATATTTTAAAATTTATCTTAAACTAATAAATTTAAAATGCACAAATGCTACAGTATCCTGGCTAAAATGTAAAGTAATATTTATCTACTTGCAACAAAAGTATTGCAACATAGTGCTCAAATTCAATCACTAGACACCACAAAATGGTAGTAGTAATACAAATTTAAACTAGAAAGAGATTTTATACATAATTTAAATATTCTGAGCTTAAGGAGGAATTTATATCACGACTCTTTATTCACAATCATAAATTCTAGTTTTATCATCCATCAACAGAATAGCCTTTGAAATGCATTTTTATAAAATTTATTGGATATTTGCATAATGTTTTATAGTTATAAAATTTTCTAAATTTTAAACTGCTTCACCACTTTTATGAGTATTCATTTTACTGATTTATTCAAATCGTGTCTCAGAAATATGCCTATAACCATTTGAAATATATGGTATTGGATTCAGTTTTTGAGTGGGGCATTGTTCCAATTTTTTGTTTATATTTAAAAATGAGATCGTGTAAAGAACATTAACTTTTTACGCAAAACGTTTCAAATATGAGAAAGTCACGGATATGCACTGAAAAAAGTCGTATTTGTAATATTTTTTATATTGAAAAATTATTTTAAGGGATGTTAATCCTCTATCAACTGAAGGTACATAGAAGTGCCGTAAAAATAAAACTCTGTTAAAAAATTGATTCATTGTTACCATTTGTTTGTATAATACCTACAAAATACTTCATTTAATCAGCTTTCATCACGACCGCATGTTTTATATCTTTTCAGATGCCGGTTTAATGATTAAATATTAGATTTCCCAAAGGTGTGTTGATCAAAGTACTACTTGAATTTTTCAGTTTTGTTTGTGCTATACTCTTTTACAAAAAGCTCGCTAATTGTTTCAATAGCGTGCGCACTTAGGAGAAGTGAATAGTCATAAATTTATTAGAAAATAACTTGATACATGATAGAGCTATACATAATGCACAATAGACATTGGACAAATAACTTCCCAATTAATAAATCCGAGAATTAGATAACAAAAGTTTTTCAATAATTCTTCTCAATCAATAATAAACAGGTACAACGTAGTATTTTAATGGTATCCCTACCAATTCATATATTCACTATTGTTTTATTCAGAATGAGATTATGTAATTCAGCCATTTCGTTTTCATTAAATCAATAGATTTCATTTTCTCTTTCACACGTCGTGGCGCTTTTCCATTCTTCTTTCTCCCTTGAATCAGCAATATAATCCTATTAATGGACTTTCAAACACTGTTATTTGGGAATACGCACCCGTAACATTACTGAACAGTTGCGCCTATTACAGCACATGAAATTTTAATTTGATGCGCAGACTCGCAAATGCTCAAGACCTACTCCCTGGATGGGCTGAGGAAATTTCCAAAATTAATGAGTAGAGTTAAATAATTCAAGTGTTTTAATAATCATTTTAATGATCCTTTTAATTGGGATTTAAACATTTTCGTAGATAATTAAAATATATTCTTATAAAAAGGGTTTCTAATTGTTTTGAAAAACAGAGATTATTTGCATTTTAAATTTTCATCAAGAGTTTAAATTGTATAGTTTCTGATTTTAATGAACACTTATAGGATTACACTTTATATAACCCCCCCCACACACACACACACGCACACTTCAAATAAATAAAAATAAGCCTTTTCTGTGATAAGATGGTATACTTTGATGAATTTAACAATAAACGTAAACATATTTTGTAACTAAAACCTGCATTCATTTATGAGTAAATTGATGTTGTTTTGATAATTTGATATTTATGAAGAGCATATATTTTTGGCATATACGTGCTTATTTACACATTATGTTATATTAAATATATGTATTTTTTTTTCTACAAGCATCTTTTTTTGCGTTCTCGTGCCAGCTCTATTCCAGCCATTCCACAAGCTTTAGAATGATCACACAATAAAGAATATCGGTATTCTAGATCAGGTGAAATGTAATTTTTTGTTTTCAATTCATCACCGAAATTGGCGTTCGCCTTATAAGGCATTCGACGAAATTCGCTATACGAATACTAGCTGCGGGGGTAAATTAAACGTATACGGATCTGTTACTAACTACATAATGCATAGTATGTGTTTTTCATCATACTAATAGATGTGTGATACGCATTGGTACATTCTTTGCGTATTCCTTGCGTATTCCCGTGAAATACTTGGGAAACGTCATTCTCCTTTTGTTTCCATTGTTGCATTTCTAAACTTAATAAAATGCTACTTTTCATGTTTGGCTCTAAAGCTTTCGTCTTTGCGTCTGACAAAACGGCAGGCTCAAGCCGGACATGATATTAAAAACAAGAAAGGCCATGGCACCCTGTGAGTCTCTTATTCGACGAACCCCAATTTCGGTGATGTATTGCAAACAATAAGTAACATATCTCCTGATCTAGAACACCAATATGCTTTATTGTGTGCTCATTCTAAAGCTTATGGTATAGGCCGGTCTTTGAGACATTTGACTGCTTGTAGCTAGAAGTGTGTTTGCGGAATCACCGGTTACAGTTTTTGGCTGTAATTCGATTTTTAACTTCGCCAATGTTTCAGCGCTCATCATACAACAGAGATATCCTGATGTAAATGGTGCCACCCTATAGGATTTTTTCTGCTAAAGGAGCCTCACAAATTTGGGTTTTTTCAGTCGGCATAACAAAAACATAATTTCCTTCTATCCACCATAACTCGTAAACGGTTAGAGATAGGACAGGGTTTCTATGGCATTTTATGCTATACATAGTCTAGTCTTTCACCCCTTTTCGTTGGGCAGATTATATCAAATTCAACCTGTATATATACAAAGTGCCCGAAAAGCCCTTTAACACCTTTAAAAAATTCACAGAAAAGCAAGAAATTGTTGTATGAATATGCGATTCGCACAGTAATGCTTCACAGAATCAAGAATTTATTTTTCACTCTTAAAACGAATTACTTCCAAAACGTTTTCACAGATGGCACTGCATCTCCGGTTTTCAGCAATGAGAGCCAATAGGGATTTTTTGTGAATTTCAAACAGCATTGACGGCGAGGGTATATTCATTCTAGCTATGGTGATTGCGACTGAGAAAGCGCACTGCGTAAGTTGGTATTTCGAATAAAAATCCATAACTACAGTTCGGAGAAAGTTTCGTAACTTGCTTAAGAAAAACTATCCGAGTCGAATTAGCATTTTGGCCTGGTATGAAAAGTTTTTAGACACTGGAAGCGTTTTAGATAGGGAAAGAAGTAGTCGGCCACGAAGATCGGAAGTGACTCTATAAGACATGGACATGGATGATTTGAGTGGTACTTTTAAGTTATCTCGACACCACCCAAATTTGGCGACTTTTTTTTGTCGCCAAGTAGCTCCGATGTTTTTTGGCAACTTTTTTTGTCTCCAAGTAGCTACGATGGTTTTAGGCGATTTTTCCTGTCCGCAATTACCTACCGGATATTTATTTCGCCTTAAACATTGGAATGAACTCGAGTATCGTTTAGATGTGGTTTGAGAAACAGAAAGTGAACACATTGAACTCTGTTAACGAAAACTATTGCTTTCTGCTTAATAAAAAGACTGTACACCTCACAATACGTTTGTTTTCTTACTGTGACGGTAGAGCGCCACCTATGAACACAATTTGGAAGTAATTTTTTGTTACAATGTCAAAAAAAATTCGAGAACCTGAGAAGTATTATTGTGCAAACAGCATATTCATACGACAATTTGTTGTTTTTCTATGAATTTTTGTCAAGGACTTTTCGGGTACCCTGTATATGTAATGTGTATATAAAAAGTGAAAATATAAGGAAAAAATTTTAATCTACGCGACTATATTCACTGTTTCACAAGTTTTACCTCACTTGTTCAGAAAAAGTACCTATAAGCATTCTTTTAAAACGAACGCCGGAGAAATAAAGCCATTCACCTTAAATATATGGTTGTTGTTTTGTTATTGCACTTTGAAAGAAACTCTAGATACCATGACTGATTTAGCACCTCTATATTTTTCTCAAATTTCGTATATACGAATTTTATTGATCAATCCTATTTTATTGGACGACATTTTCTGAAGTACTCTACCTAGAATTTCTGTAGCATTCTTTTGTTCGTTTTTGTGTACTGCTGTTTATATTTTCAGAACCTATAACCATTTTTTTTTTTTTTTACTGATTTACGATAAATAAAATTTAGTTACCTTTGCCAAGACGTCATATTTCGAGCCAAATATTTTCATAAAATAAGTAAATATGTTTCTATATATTCACTTAACCAAATGTTCCTTAGATAAACGCTCTCTTTAAATAAATTCGTACAATTTTAATAAACTCAATACTATTTAAGCTTAACGCACTTAAAATATCGTTACTATCTTTGTAAATAAAGATTTAATACTTTTATGTATATTTGGCTCAAAATTGGATGTCTTGGCGATCCCTTTTGAAACTTTTAGGGCACCTAAATTTTGAAAGCTGGCTACAGATACAGCATTGTGCCAACATTCTAAAGGCACTGAGATTTCTCGCAACATCTCGAAGCTTCTGGATATACCGGGATTATATAAGACCGCTGCAGTGGAGAACGTTGCCTCTTTGGAGCTTGAACAATAAGGCAGCACCTGTGTTAAATGCTTTTACTGGAATAGCGTGTTTATCTCTGCTTTAGAGCTATTACTTCTGCGGAGTGAAATGTTTTGTATTGGCCAGTTGACTGGAGATACAGTTTATACCATTGTGTAAATGGAAAGTGTTGAATAATGTTGTGCTTTCTCTAATAACTTAATGCCCATTTTATTTACGAAAGAATATGTTGCAAAGTGTTAAAAGTGTGCTAAAACTTTTTGCTTGTATAAGATATTCATTACACTGCTTCTCAATAATTTAACTATTTTGGATGATTAAAATATTTATAATTGCTTAGTTAGCTATTTATTTTAGTAGATACATTCGTTGTCTTTGAGTGTCATATGATTGTAAAACAGAACAAAAGTTTTAAAATTTAATAACGATCCTACTTGTTCTTTGAAATTAGCATGTCAGCAAAACCAAATATTCAAATATTGATTTTTTTTCAAATAACAAAGTATGAGATGAAAACACTGGAAAATGACATAATATTTAAAAAGAAATTTTAAACACTGAGTCATTTCTTTTAAATTATTTGATGTATTTCACTAAACTAAAAATTAAAAAAATTAAAAAATAAATAAATAAATATAGCATCCTTTTCTGAATTACAATTTTCCTTTCATATTAATTATGAATCACAGAATGATATTGCATGAGCAGGAATATACATAAATTTTATTTTCATGGAATAATTATACTTATTCTCATGAATAATATTTCTCATTAAATAAATTTTCTTCATAAAATCTCAAAATTTATACAAAAATCTCATTCATAAATTCTCATATACATAAATTTTATTTTCATGTGTGAATAATTATACTTATTTTCATGAGAATAATTATACTTATTCAGTTCTAAAAAAATCGCAAATATCTTTTGATTCTATTTAGATCAATAGCTTCGACAATATCAACTAATAATAGTTAATTTGTTCTGATGTGACCTTATATTAGGTTCTAAGACATTGCGCACTGCAAATTCAGATTCCTAGTAGCATATAGCTAAATATTGATACATTCCTCAACCTTTAGTTTCATCAATTTTCCAGAATATGAATAAAATTGGACTTATGGAATATACAAGGATCTGTAAATTGACTGATCCAATAAAACAGAAAATAGATTAAACAGTTAAATAGAAAATAGGTATGCAGACATCCCTTTAACTCTTTTAGACCCTGCGTTCACAATTGAGGATACAAAATTTAACCTATAGTACCTTACAAAAAGGCTGTCATAATTTCTGCACATGAAGAAAACTTATTCTGATTATTATTGAGTGTTCTTCGAAATTTTAATAATCAGTATTTTATTTTTTTAACTAAAAATTTAATATGTATCACTAAAACAATATTCAGTTCAAAGGGAAATTGTTTAATCAGGTCTGAAAGGGTGAAAGAAAAACAAAAAAATATTTATAAAAATAAAGAAGAATTAAAATATAAACATGTGTCAAACAATGTCTTATTCTTGCAAAAATTAAAATCGCAAATGTCGCTAAATTATTTTTTGAGCTAACGATTTGAAAACTATTTGCATGATAAACACGAGTGTAACGTAGAGGGCCGTAAGTGAGGGGAAAATGTAAATACAATAACTGTAATTAGAAATCTGCAAATATATATATTTATTTTATGTTTGATATATATAACATTATAAGTATAGACATTTTCATGTTAATGCTTTCATGTGTTATAACTATAGTAAGTAACACTAAAATTTTCAATTTAATATAAATATAAACCAAAATAATATTTATTTCCTTTCTAGATTTTACAGATTATTTAAGCTCTAAAATGTGATGTAACTAAAACGGGATGTTTTCATGCTACATTTATTAAAAATCATGTTTCAAGTATATTGCAAATAAATTCAGATACGGAAGTAACTATGTCATACGCTTTAAGCATATTTTACGATTAGTATTATATACTAATCGTAACACATAGTATTGAGTTAATTAAAAGCGCTTGAGCTATGCGTATACTACTACTGCCTCATAAATAATTTGGTGGATTGCATGAATATATTACCTCCTAAATGCAGTAAATTTTATTATTACGAATTTTCTTTGCGGTCGACGTTTTATATCATCTCACGTTGAAAAGCACAGTATAAGAATGATATGCATAATATTATATGTATATTAATGTAATAACTGAATTATGCGGATGTCCATAAAACCATAAGATACTAGTATAATCACATATACTTAATTAGTGTGTTATATTTTGTGCGTTTATGAAGCTTTAGAACAGTCAGTTTACAGTTTAGACTAATACAAGAGTTCAATATAACATACGTATTTATCATATGTATGAATCAAATAGAAATAAAAGTTCGTTTTGATTGGACACAGATTGATGCGACAGGCTTATTCAATATAAATTAAAAATTAATAAAAAATAACACAATCTGCATAAAATCTGTGATCCTTTCTCCGTATTTCAGTTAAAATGTTTTAGCTGAGTGAGAAGTTCTCTAAATCATATTGCTTATAGTCAAAATTATTCTAACAAATTTCGCTCAGTCAAAGAAATATGCAGGCGAAGGTGGCCCAAAATGATCTTGGATGGCAAAACGATCCACATATGTTTTCTTAGATACAGGTAGCGCTATCTACCGGGAAATACACAAACTAGTTGTACTAAGTAAAGAGGAAGCAATGACAGTATTTAAGCTGTCGCAATATTACGTGTCCAAATAGTATTCTTCGAAAAATTGGGTTTTATAACATCTGTTATAAAGTGAGCACTACGTTTCGTATTTATTTAAATACTAGCTGAAGTACCCGTCCTTGACGGGTTAGTGAATGCAAATTTCCAAAAAGCAAGAACTTTCGTCAGCTTTGTAGGAGTACACAGAATGGATGTAGTATGTTGCCAAAGTAAAGAAAGCGAAGTTATAATTTTTATGTATTCTTAAAATATTACAGGTTAGAGAGTAACTAAGTAATATCAATTCATTCGCTTTAGTCGTAATTATGTGATGCGCGAACGAATATTTACGCATATTGAAATAATTTTCGCAAAATCTCAAAATCTAATCAACATTTCTGAAAAATTTGAAGCCTAGAATTTAAGTTGAGTGACAACCTATCATGTCACCCAATTTCGTTTAATTCCCTGCAGTCTGTATTTAGTGATGCTGGAACAAAATTTCAGCATTTTAAAACGATTTTCGCAAAATCTCAAAATGTAATAAAAATATTTTAAAAATTCAACGCCTATAAATTAAGATTAGCAACTACCCATCATATCACTAAATTTCGTATCATTCGTATTAGTCGTAGTTACGTGATGTTTGAAGAAATATAAACGTATTTTGAGAGAACTTTCACAAAATCTCAAAATGTAATCAAGTTTTTTTTTAATTCGACGCCTATGTTTTAAGTTGAGTGACCACCTATCATGACGCCCAATTTCATATGATTTGCTTCTGTTGTTTTTACGTGATGCTTGAACACAAATTTACGCAGTTTGAAAGGATTTTCGCAAAATCTCAAAATCCAATCAAGATTTTTAAAAATTCGACGCCTATGTTTTAAGTTGAGTGACCACCTATCATGACATCCAATTTCATACAATTCGCTTCAGTCGTTTTTACGTGATGCTTGAACAAAAAAAGCGTCACGGACAGAATGACAGAACGACAGAATGACAAACTTTTTTTTGAGGGTCGCATCGGATTCCCGGGTGCTTGAAACGGATAGAAAGCGCTAAATTTTTGAATTCCAAGAAATGTACAGACAAAAGTCTAATTTTATTTATATATATATAATCCATCATGTACAGAAATATGATTTGGTTTATTGAATGGAGTACGTTTTTAGATGAAGATTCCACATGCTAACTTTGTTATGTTTCTCAGTGTCATCCAGTATTATGAACTAAAGTGAGAAGCCATTTTGCCAATAAAAAGATCCATCGACTGAATAAACTCCAGTACAGGGCCTAGCCATCATGGTAGCCCTTCAACCGGTCACAAAAAGCGTTACTCCCATTACATTACATAATTTATTTCTACGCTTATTGTAGGCCATAATATTTGAAAAATAATTTTAAAATATTTCATTCTATTGTTTGCGACACTTTTTTATCTTTATCATTAAAATTTTCATTAAATATGCATACTATATGATTGTAAAACTTATTTTATTTCATTACTAGCTGAAGTACCCGTCCTCGACGGGTTCGTGAATGAAAATTTCTAAAAAGCAAGAACTTTCGTCAGCATTGTAGGAGTACACAGAATGGATGTAGTATGTTGCCAAAGTAAAGAAAGCTAAGTTATAATTTTTATGTATTGTTAAAATATTACAGGTTAGAGAATAACTAAGTAATATCATTTCATTCGCTTTAGTCGTAATTATGTGATGCGCGAACGAATATTTACGCATATTGAAATAATTGTCGCAAAATCTCAAAATCTAATCAATATTTTTGAAAAATTGGAAGCCTAAAATTTAAGTTGAGTGACAATCTATCATGTCACCCAAATTCGTTTCATTCCCTGCAGTCTTTATTTCGTGATGCTGGAACAAAATTTCAGCATTTTAAAACGATTTTCACAAAATCTCAAAATGTAATCAAAATATTTTAAAAATTCAACGCCTATAAATTAAGATTAGCAACTACCTATCTTATCACTAAATTTCGTAACATTCGTATTAGTCGTTATTACGTGATGTTTGAAGAATTATAAACGTATTTTGAGAGAATTTTCACAAAATCTCAAAAATCTAATAAAAATGTTTAAAAAATTGGACTCCTATAGTTTATGTTGAGCAACCATCTATCGTGTGACCAAATTTCATATCATTCGCTTTAGTCGCCATTACGTAATGCGGGAACAAAGATTCACTCAGTTTTAAACGATTTTCGCAAAATCTCGAAATCTGATCGATTTTTTTTAATTAGATGCTAATAGTTTAAAGTGAGTGACCACCTATCATTTCACCAAATATCATTTTTTCACCTTTGCAGTTATTACGTCATGTGTGAACACAAATTTACGCAGTTTGAAATGATTTTCGCAAAATCTCAAAATCTTGTCAAGATTTTTTTTTAATTCGACGAATATGTTTTAAGTTGAGTGAGCACCTATCATGACACCCAATTTCATATCATTCGCTTCAGGCGTTTTTACGTGATGCTTGAACACAAATTTACGCAGTTTGAAAGGATTTTCGCAAAATCTCAAAATCCAATCAAGATTTTTTAAAAATTCGACGCCTATGTTTTAAGTTGAGTGAGCACCTATCATGACACCCAATTTCATATCATTCGCTTCCGTCGTTTTTGCGTGATGCTTGAACACAAATTTACGCAGTTTGAAACGATTTTCGGAAAATCTGAAAATCTAATCAAGATTTTTTAAAAATTCGACGCCTATGTTTTAAGTTGAGTGATCACCTATCATGACACCAAATTTCATATCATTCGCTTCAGTCGTTTTTACGTGATGCTTAAACAAAAAAAGCGTCACGGACAGAATGACAGAAGGACAGAATGACAGATTGACAGAATGACAGACAGACAAACTTTTTTTTGAGGGTCGCATCGGATTCCCGGGTGCTTGAAACGGATAGAAATCGCAAAATTTTTGAATTCCAAGAAATGTACAGACAAAAGTCTAATTTTATTTATATAGATGTATAGTCATAATTACTATTTCATCTTTTATTTTACCTATAAAAAACAATTTAAAATTATTTTCAAATGAAAGATCATTTTGCTAGTTGGTGAGGGTAAAATGATCATTTTTTTTTCTCTCTATTCAATGTTATTTTAAAAGGATTATTATTATAGTATTTTTATGATGCAAAATAGAGTGTAAAATATGATAGCAAAGGGGAATTTTTTAATTTAAACATTTATGTTATTTTATACAGGTTTTCCCCTTAAGGGGATCATATTAAGCCACCTTCCTCTAAGTAGCTAAGGGAATCTTATTCTATCATGATGAATTTGCTTAGATCTTTTGATTTCTGTGGTAAAACATTACATGGAAAATATATATTTTAGTAAGTATATATGTTAATATTTTCCCATCATTCACTTTCGGTATAAAATATTGACAGCCATATGTTCTGTTTTTTATCATCAGTAGAAGACGTTAGAAATGCATTTTAGTGTCTTTCATTCCTTTACATAAAAGAAAACTAATGTTTTATAAAAGTTTACTATTGCAAAATTCCTATGTAATCTTATAAATGAAAATGAAATTCTGTTGTTTGTTTGTTTGTGGATATGATTTGTATACAAATCCACAAAAATGGACCTATCAGCCTGAAATTTTGCACAGATATGTAAAATAATATAGAATAAATCATAGTCCACTTTAAAACTTTTGAAAGTCCACCCGTTCCCGGAATTTAAGAGATTTTTTATGTTCTCCACGCAAAAAGCTTTCTGTAATTGTAACCCCTGTACTGAAAAAAGTGTGAAATAAGGATCGTGGTTGCCATGTGTGGCGATTTTGCCGAATAAGAGGTTTTAAATTCTCAAAGTAAAAATAAAAGAATAATAATGATTTTTTTTGTTAGTTTATATTTGTAAGATTATTAATTTTTTAATATAATATCGTGTGCATGGGAAATCGGAGCAGGAATGAAATGTTTTATACGCAAAACAATAAGATTTGAAGATTTCCGAGGCTAATATGTAAATTTTTTTAGTTTGGCGAAAAAATAAAATGGCTCAATTGCCGATTTTGAGAAAGTGAGTTCTAGCGGTTTGCCCAGTTTTCGGCTTGGCGCAATTTATTGAGAGCTTAAGAAAATAGATTTTTGAAAACAAGTGCAAAGGTTTTATTAGAATACAGCGTTAAATTTTAATGATCCGTGAAGAAATAATGCAGTTATTAAGGGATTTCAAGCGATCTATCTTCAGAATTCTCGCTAATTGAGTACATTGATTTAAGTTGGGGGAATTCCGCCAAATTTCAGAAAATTGAAATCTTCTCATTTAGTACATCGGAGTAACGATGAATAAAACACGTTATAGTTGATAATTTTAACAAATTCGTCTGTATTAAGGGATTCCACTTTTCAAATAAATGCGTGCTTTACTTTTTGGCGGCCAAACCATTTCCCATATTGATTGCTGCTAAGTCAATGCTTCAAATGATTTCCTGAAAAAACGCTTCCAAAATGGCGTACGTTGGCACTTTGGCGAGGCTTAGATTTGAAACTGGATTTTATTTGAGACTGGGATATATAATGACACTGGTTATAGATAAAAATGAATGTTGGTATGTGTGTATGAGATTAAAAAACTCCAGCACCGTTGAGCACCGTTGCACCATGAAATTTGGCTCACCTAAGTCTTTTATCATTGAGAAGCTTTTTATGCTATCCGTTTTCCTCTAACTTGCCACTAGGTGGCGCAGCAGAACGTCGAATTCTATTCCGTTTAGCCGTTTACTATGCGAATATCGTCCAACCAATTTCGATGAAATTTGGTACACGCGGATATTAGAACACGGAGAATATTTTTCAGTATCCATTTTGCTGTGACTTGCCGCTAAATGGCGCTGCAACGCATCAACTTCTATACCGTTCAACCGTCGGCATAAAATTTCTTATACTTACACATTTCAGCACGAAGAATATATTCTAACTGTGTTCCTTTTGATGTTACTCACCACTAGATGGCACTGCAATGCATTATTATTTTAACTCGCCACTAGATGAAGCTGCAGCAGGCCAAATTCTTGACTATTCAAACGGTCGCTATGAAAATCAGTATGCATAGCTATTTGAACAATGAGAATATTTTGGCGTTATCCATTTTGCTATAACTCTCCATTTGACGGCACTGTAGCAAATCATTACTTTAACTAACCACTAGATCATATATTTAAAATGTCAAAGAAAATAAATGCGTAGAAACTGATACTCATATATAAAATTTGGTTTCACACTCATTGTACATTCAGAATTAGTAGTTACAAGTAATTACACATCTGTATTTATAAGTAACTACAGCACATGGTGCTAGTAAAAGTAATTCAAAAATTTTCACCATATTTAGAAAGTATTTTTAAACTTATTCTTGGCTGGACTGCAAACTTTTGAGATGTGCATCTTGTAAAATAAATCATAGAATTTAAAAATGTAATTTTTGTCTTAAGCGGTTAATTTAAAAAACTGTTTAGCTAATTATATAAGACATATTTATGCCAACATATATATTGAATAATAGATAAAAATATGCATGCGTATAACTAACGGACTTCAGTAGTTAAATATTATTTATATGTGTGTTATAAATTGCTCTATAATTACTATAAATATAATTTATATTTTTAAAAATTTTAATAACTTATCTAAATTAATCCATTTTAATTCTCAAATATACTTTGAGATGAGATATAAAACACTTCCTAGTCTTTGTGCTACGAAATATAATTGTTGTCAAACAGAACAAGCCAACATAATCTTTAATTGGAATCATTTGTCATACACAATAAGAAAACGATAATACTACAATACTGATTAACGCACATTCCAACTCAAATGCCCAATTAAAGGGCGACATCCAGCCAAACTATATATAAGTGGTCTCTTTACAAATTGTAACAAATATAGAAAGAGTAGAAGTATATTTTACTTTATTTTCCACATCAGCCAAAATAGAAGGACAGTATTTCAAAGTTTGAGAATATGGAGATATGAAATTAAAAGCTTCGTAAAAAAGTTTTTAAACAAAAACATACTAAGATACGTAGAGGAGAGGAGGTGATTATGGAATACCATTTACATTTCTAACTGTAACTTCATAGATTTTTAAATAAAATCCCCCAAAACAGCATGAGTACATGCTATAATGAATCGTAATGAAATGTCAATTGCAAAGAAATACACAATTTATTTTGTTGTTATAGAAACAAATATTTAAAAAAAAAGTTACGAATGGAGTATAATATGGAATAGTCGGGTAATATGGAATAGATGGTTTAAACCGATGAAAAGCAATTTATATTGCTTCATATATAGTTATTTGTTACTATAAAACAAATTTTTATGTTTTGTAGTTTAAATCATTATACTGGAGTCATTTCTGCTTCGAGTCGATTTAGAAAAGTTGTAGATATAATTTTCTATCTTTGCTCCGATACAGTCATGGTGAGCCCACAGAGAACAGCTGGATCTTTGAATCCAAACTTATCGTCGTTGATCATTAGAGAATTTGTCGTGACAAAAGATGCATTCAGCGTCTTTGTTTTCCGGGTCTTTAGTGGATGACATGAAACCCATTACAATATTACCCAGTATTCCATAATACCCGACACGCCATCTCGGAAAACGAACCTTTAAAACTAATTGGCAAAACACTGTCATCTAAAAAATAACCACAGTTCAACAAACTACCATTCTCTTAGTGTACATTATGCGTAACATCAATGTTCATGTCACGTGTTTACTAGTAAGTTAAAATGTTTGAAAACTTATCTACAAAAACTCTTGAAAATCACAAAACATACTTTGTTCTGTAGCGAGTGGTACGGCAACAGAGAGCGGTCAACTCTTACTGCATTGTAAGAAGGGAATCTTTCTTGAGTTGGTCATGGTATTCCCTTGTGGCAATAGCAACTAACAGAGCCAAAAACTCGGTATTCCATATTTCCCGACTATTCCATAATCACCTCCTCTCCTCTATATTCAAGAAAATAAAAAAAATATCTTTCCTTGTCGAAAAGTTATTTCCACGACACGATTAAAAATTTTTATAATATTGCACTCGAATGAAAGCCGTTTCGGTGTTCTTTTAAGAATGACATGCGAGATTTTTCATTATCATGATGCGACAAAATTTCTTTGTAATTTGTCATTTTTGACTTTCTTAAGAGCCCACTTTTCTTGGGCTTAAGAGCCCACTTTTCAAATTAGATTTTAGACATCTCAGAATGCATAGTTAACCCTTTGAAACGCAATCATTTTCACATTAAGAAGAACAACTGGATATATTGCGCAACACTGAAAAAGTGCAACCTTTGCAATCGCACGATTTAACAACCAGCAATATCCAATCTCCAAATGCGTAACACAGAGCTGATGAACTGCGACTGCTGCAAGCGATTGGCAATTCAATCGATCGCCATATTGCTGTTAGTTAGATTGAACGATGACAACTACTGCACTTTTTCAGCACTGGCGTGATTGAACCATTTTTTTTCACGGCTAGCAACAAAATCTCTTAAGCGGAATTTTTTAAAACTAATTCTGACACCTGCAAACCTGCACTCTCTAAAGCTTTCCCCAAACCATTAAACTCCGCATACATCATTGCTACCAGCTTTATTGCCTTTTCAAAACTTTTTTTATCAATAAATACGACAACTACTTCTAGAATCTAACAGAGCGTTTGGCTTACTTTTTTAACAGAGAAAGCCAGGAGCTCTATGAGCAGTGCATAATTCATTAAAACCCTTCCGTTGTATAAAAAAATGTAATTTTATTTCATATTGGAAATTCTAAATTATTTTCGTGCCAATTCATCGCGTAGAACAAATTCTCCAAGAAATTTGTTTCTGTTTCATGCAACTTCCTTTAAGTACGACTTCTTTTATTGATCTTTATCGCATCTACCTCTATGGCCCTGGAAAAAAAAAAGATACAGAATGTGCCTAGTGATCTTGTTGTTCAGATGCCCTTTAAGCTCAAAAATTCTGCCGACTGGTTTAATGACTTGTGTTAATTTTTGCAAATGGCAAAGAGCTATGGTCATTATTTCTTATAACATAGTCCGTGATTTCATAAAACACTTGGTGGGATTACAGGGGATTTTATTAAGTCACATAGACACTCTTGTGAATGTCAGTGAATAAGTTTTCAGTCCTTTTCTTTCTTTCTTTATTTATTTATTTCCCTAATTCACCATTAATTAGGTACGTTTTCATGTAATTTTCTGTCTTTAATGTTAATTTTTGCAAATGGCAAAGAAAGAGCTATGGCCATCATTTCTTATAACATCGTCCGTGATTTCATAAAACACTTGGTGGGATTACAGGGGATTTTATTAAGTCACATAGACACTCTTGTGAATGTCAGTGAATAAGTTTTCAGTCCTTTTCTTTCTTTCTTTCTTTCTTTATTTCCCTAATTCACCATTAATTAGGTACGTTTTCATGTAATTTTCTGTCTTTAATGTTAATTTTTGCAAATGGCAAAGAAAGAGCTATGACCATCATTTCTTATAACATCGTCCGTGATTTCATAAAACACTTGGTGGGATTACAGGGGATTTTATTAAGTCACATAGACACTCTTGTGAATGTCAGTGAATAAGTTTTCAGTCCTTTTCTTTCTTTCTTTATTTATTTATTTCCCTAATTCACCATTAATTAGGTACGTTTTCATGTAATTTTCTGTCTTTAATGTTAATTTTTGCAAATGGCAAAGAAAGAGCTATGGCCATCATTTCTTATAACATCGTCCGTGATTTCATAAAACACTTGGTGGGATTACAGGGGATTTTATTAAGTCACATAGACACTCTTGTGAATGTCAGTGAATAAGTTTTCAGTCCTTTTCTTTCTTTCTTTCTTTATTTATTTCCCTAATTCACCATTAATTAGGTACGTTTTCATGTAATTTTCTGTCTTTAATGTTAATTTTTGCAAATGGCAAAGAAAGAGCTATGACCATCATTTCTTATAACATCGTCCGTGATTTCATAAAACACTTGGTGGGATTACAGGGGATTTTATTAAGTCACATAGACACTCTTGTGAATGTCAGTGGATAAGTTTTCAGTCCTTTTCTTTCTTTATTTATTTCCCTAATTCACCATTAATTAGGTACGTTTTCATGTAATTTTCTACCTTTACCATCAAACACATAATGTGTTCAACTCATAAGTTTTATTATATTTGTTCCCAGAAGGTAAGTATTAAACAAGAAAGTTTAATTTGTCATTATCTATTTATTTCTCATCATATATTTATAAAATTTTATTTTAACACTGCAATAGATATATGTATGCATATACGAAAACAGATATAACCTTCATTTTGAATGGCTCTTCAACATCTAGACACTTTTTTATTTGAAATTTTTTTCAGAAGAATTTTTCTTTTAAACACGCTTTCCGTGTTTTCGTAAATGATAATTAATCAATTTTACGTGATATTTCTGCAGAGTGAAGAATAGTTTTCATTCAAAAAAAGTACTTTAATCTTTTCATTTACCATCTAAGCATTTTTTATGAGAAATATTTTTTCAGCAACGGATTTTTGAGCTGTTGATTTTATAAAACTTTTAAAAAGTGTGCCAAATAATGCAAAAATACTAAATTTTCTTTCACTTCACGTGAAATGCCGGAATAAATTTCATTATTTTTTTTAACTTTGATAATGCATCAAACACGCATTTTAACTTTTTTTAAACAATAGGCGAAATTCTGTTTTATAATCTGAGACATTAAAAAGAACTTTATTACTGCTTTTGAGGTTAAATCAAATCGTTGTTGGTTTTTTTCTTAAAGAATAATGTTCAAGAAAACATAAATGTGTTTGTAAGTGATTTTCACTAGAACTGTTTTTGCTTCTCCGTAATTGAGAAATGAGTGTTCTAGAAAATATGGTTATTTTTTTCTGAATGAAAAAGCTAGAACTTGCTCCGTTGAATGTTTCTTGGACAAAACTTTTTTTTACAGCATATGCATGATGTAATATTTGGCTTACGCTTAAAGAGTTTTGAATGAATAAATGTAATATTTATCCAAAGTAGTTTCACAAAAATTTTTTACAGTATTTGCATGATTTAATGTTTGGCTTACGTTTAACCCATTTATGCCTAGCGTCCCTTTTTTGGGACGGCATTTTCGCTTTCAGTCGAAAACGTTATTTATTTTTCCTAGCCTTTATTCGCGAGTATTGAACCTCAATTCCACAAAATATTTTAATATGGCCAAGTAGGATGTTGACATTTCAATTTTTATACATAATGATTTTAAATGAAATCATCCCTTGTTCAAAAAGTTGACATCAGAAATTTATCAATTACTTCTGGTGTTAGCAAAAATTGAAGAAAGTCGCAAAAATATCCAGGCACGAATGGGTTAAAGAACTTTGAATGAATAGATGTAATACCTTTATTGATTTGCAAAAATATTTCCCAAATATACAGTATACAGTGTGTTCCATAATGATTGGGATAAACTTTAAGGGTGTGGTAGAATACTTAATAAGGATTCAGTATGACATAGCAATGTGAGGTCGGAATTGTAGCTGTTAATAAACATTTTGGAAGCAATGCTGGGATAACAGTGAACTTTCCGACCCTTGTTCATCAAAAATTAATGCATCTTTTGCAGACATCACGTGATTGACATCAATAGTTTAAAAATTCTATTTCCCTTCATGGATGAAATATTAGGAGAAAAGCTGATTGTTTATGGAACTTGGTTAAGAAATTAGACAAACACTTCAACTCTTTTCCCAAAGTGATTATTAACAGGTAAGGGAAAACGGGTTTTTGACCTTAAATTTCTATTTGATTCTGTATCCTCATTATATACTCTACCCTCCCCCCTTAAAGTTTGTTCCAATAATTATGGGACACCCTGTATATATTCTACACGTAGAGTATCTCTTAAATCTATAGCTATTTTTTTTTCATTCAATGTTTCAAACATATTTCTGTGACTTCTGAAATATTTGTGATATACCAAATTTTGTTTCTTAAAATATTAGGACGTTATATACTTGACTGTTCAACTAAAGCATTTATTTCTATTTCTCGTAGAGTTCATTGGCTTCTTTAGTTTCTATGAAACTTTTGCAAAATTTTCTTGAAACATAATATTAAAATATCTTCAGTTAGTAAAAAAATAGCTATAGGCGAGGAGATTATGTAAGATGAATAATAACGTTTAAATTCTTCCGAACTAAAAATAAATAAAAATGACTTTTAACCACTACGTAACCATGTGTAACCACTACATAAAAATGACTAGCAAATAAAATTAATTTGTTGCATAGTTGATGGTTACTGAATTTAAAATGCATGATTTGAATTTTCTACAAATCTTAATTCCTTATGAACTGTGACCTTGCTACGAAAACGGTTTTTCGCGCATCAAGTGAAATCATATAACTATTATCAAATGAAAAGTTGAAGTCAACAGCTTTCTATCAAAAAGCGTTTTAAAGATATATTATCTTTTCATTTTAATATTCATTACTACTATCTTCATTCATAACTTTCAAGGACTTTTATACGATAGCATCTTTTTCTACTAAAATAAAACATTAATTTTGTAAATAAAATGTTTTTGAGCTGTCAATTTGACTCATCAGTTTGTTTTATTAGTCTCTTACAAATGTAATTTTTTGAAACAATACACATAAGGCATTACCTTGCTTTATATGCTTTTATCAGTGTGCTAATTTCATTCTTTATACTGCTGTAAACGAAAACTTACACTTTTTGAAAAATAACCATTACATATATTAATCTATCAAGGATTCTTTAACTGGTATAAAACAAAAACATTCTTAATATGTAACAATCTTTGTGTCACTAATTTATTGTCATCAGTGCTAATGTCGAATATGTATAGAAGGTGGTTGTTTTGATTACAAGAAAAAAAAATGTTTTCAAAATGTGTTACATTTTGCCGAATTTTTTTCAGTTCCACTCTTTGAATGAATATTTTTAATTAATCTTATTTATTGCTGTGAATCGCCGCTGATTTTCATTTAATGACCAAAAAGAAAGCTTAGATTATTCCATGATCAAGATAAAAATCTCCAACTTTAATAAAACAGTGTAAGAAATATTTCTTTCTTCCAAAGTTCCGAAATTAGTTGCAAAATCGAACTGTGCTTCATCCATTCTTTTCATTATTGTCTTGTCATCTATGTAGTCAAATAATGAAAGAATCCGTCAATATACTTGACTTTGTTCAGTCGGTGAATAAGATTCTGAAAGTACATAAAGTAGCCTTCAGCATAAACTGTGCTTGCAATAGTGCTTCAAGCCCACTAATTAGAAATAAAGAAAATCGATGATATCAGTGAACAGCCAGGAAAAAAATTGTTTTAAAAATACAATATTATTTCAATTTCTTCCGAACATTTTTGAGTAAGAACAGGCTATTTCAATATGCATATATTGATTTTTTTATTTATTGTTAAGTATGGATATTTTTTGAATATGTCCTAAGTGTACTACTGTACTTCAAAACTAATGAGGTTATAATAGAAAGCATACACTAGTTCAAAAGTATGTTTCAATGTATAAATATAACTTCAAAAACAATTCTTTATTATCGGTATTCATAATGAAATATTTTAATTTTTAAAGCATTTCTTACTTTCGAAATCATATTCATATCTTTTTACTGTAAAGAGTGTTTTAGAAAAAATCATTACGAATTTTTTTAAATATATATTTCCAATTATAAAGGAATTCTAAATAAGCTAATTACATTTGTTTTAGCACTTTTTTACTATATGAAGGGATATTTAACTCTCTTTCAAAAATAAAAGATGTAATAATGCGACTATTTGATACGACTTGTAATTTTTTTTGAGCTCATTAAAATAATCTCTGAAGATGATTTATGCTATTGTAATTAGAGTGCTTGCTTTTAATGATAAAATCATTATTTGTGTTTACTTTTTAGTATCCGCTTAAATACGCGTAATTTTTGAATACGAAAAAAAGCGTCAAGGACAAATAATTCTCCCCTTAGTTCAAAATTGTGTCTGCCCAAAATAATATATTGATAATTTTATGCGTTATTTTCCTCTTCTTTGACGCATTTTTTTTTTTCACGTGAAATCTGGCATCATAAAAATTGATTTTATCAATTAACGTGAATCAGTAAGAAGCTGAGTAGCGAAACTATTACAAAAAAGTGTAGCTTATCATTTATTAAGGTCAGATTAGCTATTATGATAACATTAGAACTCAAACAATTTGGAAGTTTGGAAAAGTATGTTCCTAGCAAGTAAAACTTCGGTTACAAATGTTAAAAAAAATTTTCTTCCTGTACAAAGAACGGTTACTTTAACTAGCTCTTGATAAACTTGAAATTTGTTAGGAATAAGGAATAAGGTTAAGAACGATATTATTATATGCGAGCTCATGACTTCGTAACTGAAATTCAACAAACAGGTTCTTCCGTGCATACTTTTTTCATTATTACAAAACTTCACAATTCTTCAAAAAATTTTATCGTTCTTCAATAGATCAGTAATGAGACACTCGATACATTACATGAAATAAGTTTCAAGTACTTCGAGCAGGGGCGTAGCCAAGGGGGGGGGTTAGGGGGGTCATAACCCCCCCCATGAGGAATTTTTTGGCATACAAAATGTATGTTCTTCACTCCTTTACAACACACATGTATGCATATATGTGAGTTGTAGTAGTCGTAACCCCCCCCATGAAAAATTTCTGGCTACGCCCCTGACTTCGAGAGTATTATAATGGGGATATGTCAGATTATAAAATTTATGAGTAAATTTCGTTGTCTTTCCGTACAATTTTTCATCATAGCAACTCGCATTAACCTTTCGAGGCGCAACCCTTTCCCAATGCTGAAAAATGGGAATCCGTTGCCATCGCTCGACTTATTTACCAGCAAGATGGCGGACGATCGAAACGTTCATCGCGTGCCACAGATCTAGAGACCCTTTTTTTGACGACAGCTGGCTGTGCCCGGCACAGCCAGCTGTCGTCAAAGAAAGGGTCCCGGCACAGCCAGCACATTCTTCCCCCTAAAGGTCCCGGCACAGTCAGCACATTCTTCCAGATGTCAGTGCTGTCAAAAATAATCGTGACCATTTTTTTTACGGGAAATGACGTGCTAAAAAGTAAAGGATTCTCGTGGAGCTATGTCACCGGCAAGTATTTTTATAAAAATCAAATCTATTCTTCGTGACTGGTAACAGTCAAAACGTCATAGTTTGGTGTTCCCAGAGCGGGAACACTGCGCGTTAAACGGTTAATCATAAGCTTATTTGTTAAGATTAGCGCTTAAACTTTGTCTCTCCAAGTTTACGTGATATCGTCAAGCTACGGTCAATTTTTGGACTCAACATTGGACGGGTTTTCTTGCATGTATTCCCTGTTTACTTAGCATTTCAATATAATAGCATTATCGGATAAATTTGAAGGCTTCCATCGCTAATAATATTTAACGTGATCTGGAACGTTCGTGTAAGGATCTGGAAAACCTTTGTCTATTAATTCACCCATATTTCAAGTGCCCCTTGATGTTTAGCTACTTGTTGAGTGGATTAGAGGACTCATACGTGTCCACTGTTTGGTTAGTGGAATACGTTATATTGTACACTGTTTATTGTGCGTTGTATTACATACTGTTAGGTAATAGAGATGAATTCCGTCTCAAATAAATAATTTTGCCGTTTGTGCAAATTACAGTAAAAAAAAATTTTCATAAAACATATTTTTTGTATAATAATTCCATTGTATTCACCGTTTCTAGAAATACAGCACTTTCGTGTTGAACAAAATATCCGCTAAAATAATTAACTATTTATGCATATTACTTCGGATATCTGAAAAAACAAGTCTGAATCAGAAGTATGCCACCTAGAAATGCAAAATATTTTCTATTATTCATGAATTTCGTATAAATAGGAATCAAATACTTCGTTTTATAGTCTTAGTTGCATAAACAGTAATGGCATATTTAAAATATTTAAATAAAAAATTTATAGTTTTAAGGAAAAAAAAAAGTTTTGGAATGAAAAGCTCTCCTGTAACAGCAAACTTTAATCTAAATATTTTATCAATGCTTTTTTTTTTGTTATCTTAAATATGATCGTTAACAGATCAAATTAAGTTTTTAAAAATCTAACCACAGTAGCATTAAAATGTAATTCCTTAACTTATTGCATACATAACAAAATCAATAGATTTCAATATGAGATCCTCTAGGAGTTGGTACAACATCGAAAGCATTTTCCATTTTATTCCAAGTATTCGACAGCGTTTCAGGAGTTAAGGAATGAATAGCAGCTGTGATTTGCTGCTTGAGCGGCCTCTACATTATGACACGTTGTCCTGTAAACAATATTTTTGACGTAATCCTACACGACAAAATCCAAATTTGTTATTTCTGGTGATCGATCAGGCCTGCGAATCGGACCACCACGACCAAACTATCTGTTTGCGAAATGTGCCACCCTGCTGAAATATCACATTGCGAAATCTTTCCCACAGTCGCCTTGTTTACTGCGTTCTTCTGAATCTCTTGCTAAAGTTCTTTGACAATGAGGGCCATCTAACAAATCCTTTCGCACAAAATGATAGGAAGCGAAAATCCAGCACGGTTGTAATTCAGGCATCATTCAAATACCAGATTCGTACTTTAGTCCTTTTTAAATATAATTTTGCAAAGTGTCCAACAATTCTCTGACACCCTGTATTATACATACATATATATATATATATATATATATATATATAGTTACAAAAGGACCCTAATTTTGGTCAGGTAACTTGCAGAAACGTAGCTATTATTGTTTTTTTCGATTAAATTGAAATGTGTGTGCGGTGGCGCCTGATGATGGAGCACACCATTTCAATATTAATTCCATTTTCCGTCTATTTGTGGTTACATGTGATTAGGCTTAAAAAGCACACCAGTTCTAATTTGGCGCTTTATATCCAATTTTTCCACTCTTTCATTGCCTTAAAAGGCTATATTTAAACACTTATCCGGTATAAGCTCGTTAATTGGCACCATGTGCTATCTACTTTTTTATTTTTTTATATTTTTTTCACTTTATCAATGGATTATCTTGGGATTTCACTTTACGTAAGTAAGCTATTATATATTATATATATATATATATATATACATACATGAGACGTCAGATATTTCAAGTAAAGTTTCAGAGTTAAGGCAGGTAATATGGTTTATTGAACATTACATTTAAGTTACAATTTAGAATGAGAAGAGGGGAGGGGAGACGGGTACAAGAATCAGCGTGGACTCATGAAGCAGTTCCAGTGGCAGAAGTCTCTCGATTTTCGATGTGCGGGAGTATTTACGCTTACCACACCACGTGGTTTTCGAAGACATAACTCCGCCTCTCTCTTATCTCTGATCGAACCACACACATTTACCAACATGACCCGCATCCGGGGCTACAAGGGCGTGGGGACACGTGTACATCTAAAGAACTCAGAATCGACGGCCTGATGTCTGGCAAAAAACAAAATAAATAAAACATAGCTCCAGAGCGCGCGTGGCAAGTATGACAGGAAAGCAAAACCGGTACAAACAATACCCGAACTAGTAAAACCCAAATTACCTTTTTATACATTACATACATATATAGGGTGATTACAGATTGTTTTTAATGTCGAACAGTATCAAACACAGTGAACTGGCTGTCGCATTGAGGAAAAAAAATAACCTTTTTGAAGTAAAACTTCTTTAATGGCGACTAGGGAGTAACTCCGATTTTTTTTCTGACGGAAGTAACGCTCAGTAAAGGAAGTGACGTGCGCTCTCCGAAAAAGAAGAACCGCTGAAAAACCTACCTTTTCGACCTGCTTTCGCCGTTCCCCGAATTCAGCGGAACCTGTTAGAGAAAAACAGTCAAGAGCCGTATCTTAGAGACATCAATCTTTATTTATATATCCATAAGCGTTTAAGGTACATCCAACATAATATTTTACATGTAATCCCAACCTCACAGGAGGTTCTCGATAATCCTTATTTTTAGATGAATAATATACAATGGTTTTGTAAAATCACAAAGAAATGGAACCTGCCTGCAATCAAACCGGAACAGTCAGGGACAGATTTACGGCGGGGCATTCGGGGAACGTGCCCTGGGCCCCCAAAACTTCCTTTTATGTTATCATAATATTTACTAAAATTATCTCTCAAGAGAAAAATTTCTGATTACTTCATTCATCACAAATATTCAAAATTTTTAATTTAATGTAACTTGTAACGCTATAAATTATGCATTCGATTCGTCATTCGATAAATTCGAAATTCGCTTATTCGTTCGGACACCTCAGCATGTTCCTCGTTTTATCTTTTCAAAAGTGTGTGACGTCTGTAAATACCCATAAAAACATTTCAAAATCGTAAAATTCATATAGGTGGTATCTATCGCGACATTTTACTGATTTGTAAGTGTTTACGTATGGTTAACTTAGGAATGATAATTGGTTTTAACTTAAATTTTCCGCAAGAATATTACTTAATTAAATTTTGTGCAGGCGCCCCCAAAAGTATCTGTGCCCTGGGTCCCGAATTGTGTAGATCGGTCCCTGGGGACAGTAGATGGAAACGTCAGTTTAAGAACACTTTTCCTGGAATCTAACCCAACTTCCAGACAGAACAAGGGGGTGGAACAACACAATTAAAGGGACAGTGGCTGCAGACGAACCTAAACAGCAGAGAGAAATTTCATTTAAGAACACTGTTGGAGGATCATACTTCGATCCCACGAAGGTAAATTTGTAGGAGGGGACACTTCTCTTAGAAAGTTGGATAACGCCGTAGTTGCAAACAGATGGCGCTACGCACACTGGGTAACTGCGCATCTTCTGCTTCTGAGCATTTTAGGTTGTTTATATTTCCACCGAGGCGAAGTAAATAGAGATCGTTGAATTAGCAGAACTTCGAAAAAATAAATACATAATCTTAAGAACACAATATATAGTAATTACTGCCTTCAGATTGTTTTAAGTACATAATTGTCTTAGAATACTATTTCGTAATGATTATCGGCAATAGTTTCGAACCGAAGTGATATTATTATTTGTCAAATGTCAGTTACATTGGCCGATAGGCCATTAAATTCCTAAATATTATGTATGTCATGTCTGTTATTATTTTGACCAAAAACTGTATTTTAAGAAATGTTAGTAAATTTAGAAGAATGTACACGCAATATTTATAATGATATATATATAGTGTAATGATATATATATTTATAATGATATATATATATGTACAACGATTTAAGAATACGGGTATGCAACACCACAAAGAAACAAACGCAGGCTGCAAACGGTTTAATAACAAAATAAAATAATAAAAAATGGACACTCCGTGGATTCTAACCCAATCTCAAGACGGAGCAAGCAACGGTTTAACACGGGGATGGAACACCACAAAGAAACGGACCCTGGCTGTAATCAATCCCAAACAATAGACAGAACCTGCAGTTTAAAAACACGGATACAGAATAATACTTCGAAACCTACCAGCAGACGAAATCAACGCTTAAGAACACTGTGATAGAAAAACACAAAAAAAAATTACACTACCTACATTCGAACCCAACTAACAGAGGAAAACATCAGTTAAAAAACACAGTTAAGTTTAATACTAGACTATGGACATTCCCCCCCATTCAAACCCAACCTCCAGTCGGAACAATTGTATAAGAAAACAGTTAAAGAATAATACTACAACATGGAAACTTCCTGGATTCTAAGTAATTATCATGAATTACCGATGATTCTTACTGGAGATTTTAATGTTAATTTTCGCTCTCAAGAATCTCGGCCGTTAGTTGATTTTTAAAAGAAAAATTGGATCCAATTATGTATACTTCTCGGCTTCAATCAACAACGCGTTTCGCTACAACGATAGATGCTGTATTAAAAAAAAAAAAATTAGCAAATTTAGAGAGTAAAATTTATGATTCACATTATAGCTACCACAAACCTATCATTTCATACATAAAAAATTATGATGGCATCCAAGTACCTATTTCCAATGAATAATATGAATATAACATTTATATAATCTTTGTAAAGTACATGAACAATAAATATAATTAAATTATAATATGATATTTATTTTAAGTTAGAGTTTAATCTTTTCAGTGATATGTGTCGTAAACGTCAAAGAAGTTTTACTTCAACCGCGCGTAAAGATTTCACGCATACACTTTTTTTATTTTTCAGAAAAATTATGAAAATCGCGTATTTTTTCAAAGTTTAAGGTCGATGCGCTAAAGCAAAATTTAAATTTAAAAAATTTTATTTTTTGCATTTTACATATCTACCATAGGCACAAGTTTTCCGCACTATAGCGTTTGAAAAACTAAAAAAAAAGTTTTTTTCGGCCCACCCTATTATTCATACTTTGTTTAATGTTTTATTATCACCTCCTGGTTCTTACGACATTGAAAAAGCAGAAAAGAATGTTCATCAGTCGTCATCGGCTTATTTATTTGGAGTTAAATACAAAGAGCAAAAGACAGACGATATACCAGGTCATTAAAAAAAGTTTTTCATTAAAAATTTTTCTTTTTGCAATTATAAAGAATACGACAGCAATAATTTTTGACGACAGCTGGCTGTCGTCAAAAAAGGGTCTCTATATCTGTGGCACGCGATGAACGTTTCGATCGTCCGCCATCTTGCTGGTAGTTAAGTCGAGCGATGACAACGGCTGCCCTTTTTTCAGCATTGGGCAATCTATCCGGCTGTTCTCGCGTTCTTCCATTTTTCAGCAGATGTCAGTGCTGTTAAAAATAATCGTCACCATTTTTTGACGGGAAAGGACGTGCTAAAAAGTAAAGGATTCTCGTGTAGCTATGTCACCCACAACTATTTTTATAAAAATCTAATCTAGTCTTCGTGACTGGCGACAGTCAAAACGTCAGAGTTGGGTGTTCCCAGAGTGGGATCACTGCGCTTTAAAGGGTTAAAGGACGATATTCAAAGTGTCCTGAAACCGATTTTTAGGTAAGCGGGAGTGTTGTGTTTTATAGCAAGAATTTTATGGAAATCTATCTTCTTTGAAATCATGCAAGATATTTGAAAAACAAACAAAATTTGGAACCCTATCAACCGAAGTTACGAAATTTGGAAATTGCTCTCCAATCCAGCACCTAAGCTTTAAAAAAAAAAAAAAAAACTCACGTACTTGCCAAATTTTGTATTATTAGGTTCAGTAGGATTGGCTAGGCAAAATAATGAAATACGAAAAAAAAAATGACATTATTAACGGTATACCTAATTTCTAATTCCCATGCATTCAACGTATTTCTGTCAAAAGTGACATTTTTAATATGTTTGTATCCTTAATTTTGGTCACCAGTGTATATCAGTTTACACACAGGAAGACAGGCACAATATAAGTCCGAAACTGTATTAATCCGTATTTTTGAAAATATGTCACTGCCGTTATTAGTTAACTCGTTACTTTTATTATTATACCGAAAAGTATAAAAATTTTACAGACGAAGTCATGAATAGTTACCTTTTCATGACTCCATCTGTTCATCTCTTCATGACTCCTCATTTAAAGGTTTTATGATTGATTATAGTCTCAGCGCTAGCAACGTTACTAAAAAGTTTATTTAGTCCAAAGACTTATATACAAAACTTTTCGATATCCTTAAACACTATTTTAAAAAAAACATGAATAATTTCTTTAAAATACATGCATCTAAAAAAAAATCTGTAAAATGTTTATGTTTAAAGATAACGATTGCGACAGCCGGATATAAATTTGAAAAACATATTTTTTAAAATATTATGATGCTGTTTTATTTAAGTATCAGACAACTGGATCTAAAATATTTCTAAATATCGGCTTTTCTTGAAATGTTACAATTATTTATAGGAACATCCGAATGCATTCGTCTTCAAAAAAATATGGAAAACATTTTTCAACGCTTTATACTTTTTTGGAGTTGCATGCATGGAGCCGAACAATACTATATGACTACCAGTGGAAGGAAAGAATAAAAGACTTTTTTTTAAGATTCGAAATACACATCTCAGACAGCTGCTCCCAAAAAATTTTAAATATCGAAGGTATTGGTATCTTTTATAGCGACTATGTTTACATATTGTCATACGTACAGTGGAAATGGCGATATGCATTTTCCGATGCATTTAAAATTTCTTCCATGTAAACTTTGCAAATCTCTTTCCTATCTGGAGCTATTTTGTTTTTGTGTTAAAGGATCATATTCTAATATAAAGAATGGTGTGCTTTGATATTTCAAAAACATCCAGTTAAGAAGTATTTTATCTAGATGAAAATGGAAATTCTAAATACAGTGTTGTGAGTTTAAAATTTTATTTTTCTGTATCCAGCGATGCAGACATCTTTTTGCTTTTGTGTTAACATTTTTTGGGGTAAATAGAAATAAATGCATCAATATGTTAACGTTCCTGTTCAATACTAATTGAATCTATAAAATGTAATATAATCTAATTAATAGCTTTCATGATGTTTGATATCTTCAAAGGAGGTGGGTAAAGATCAGCATATACACTATATATATTCTTAATACAGATACCCAGTCGAAGTAAAAAAGCTAAGGTTATTCGAAAAATATTTTTATTAAGTAGAGAAATCAGGAAAACAAAATAACTATACTTAACTATTTGTAAAAAACGTCTTTTATTACATTTCTCTCTCACTTCCACTGGCTGAATCATCGCTGGACCATCCAATAGCAGTGTCTTGAAGCGTATCAATATATCCAAGACTTCGTGTTTCTGTTTGAGTTTGATTATGACACCTGCACCCCCAAGTACCACAGTACCACAGTACAGTACCACAGCAACCGACAACTCTGGCACTAACTTTGCATTCACAATACTATAAATGTTTGGATTATGACTTATACCGGTTCTTATCTATACGTTATATACTTTTGTACTTGTATTTATTGATCTCCACTGTAGTCGAAAAACTGAGACAGACATCTCGATCTGCATAAAAAGAGCATGTTCCCCTTTGGCTAAGGTATTCATGACTGCAGGAACGACTTTGTGATTAAGCTGATATATCCCAAGAGTTAAATGCTGTAGAGGAAATTTGAAATATCAGAGTCACCTAACAGAATCTGACAGATAAGCGCTTAAGCTATTTAGCTTCGTACCGAATAGATGTGCTCAACAAAACAAACCAAATGAATGCTAGTTTTTTTAGAAGTCTATTCAGAGTAATATTTGAGAGACTAAAAATATTGTGGTTCATTGAGAGTTTAACAGATGTTTTAAAACTAAAAGATAGAAAAAGCGTCTAAAATAGCAAAAATTCAACAAATATACCAAGTTCGATGGCCATTTTATGTAACAAGCGATTTTTTAATCCTTACCATTTTAGAATAAATGTAAAGGTCAATGAATAAACTTAATATAATAAAATGGCTTTAATAAAAACTTTGATTTTTCATCACTGATGGGCGGGCAAAGGCTAATCTTTACCCACCTCCTTTTATAATGAATGGTAAAAATGTAGTTTGTAATTGGAATACTTGATTTTTTAATCTGATATGAAACCTTTATTGCTTTCTCTAAGCATTTTTTTTTCTCTTTTCAGAGGTTTTACCTTAAAAATTTCTTTTGATTGGATGTATTAGACATACCACGTGACGGTATTTTTCAAACGCATGCAAACGGCACTATTATCCCGATTAAAAAAAGGGACTTTAATGAATCCTTATAATCCTTTAATCAATCCTTATGATCCTTTCATGAGTTAGGTATTCTTAAAAACCCTTCAGATAGGGGCAGAGTCCTTTGTACATGACTTCGTATACTGAAAATGTGTTTGATAATTCTTTCAAAATTTAATCATTACAAACTATTTATAAGTTTATCTTCTTTAATTCAGTGTAAAAGGTACTGGCTATTGTCAAATATAATAAAGTGTATAAAAAGCAGAATTTAGAAAAAATTAACAAAACTCATGAGTTTTGAAATACGTTTTAAATTTCATATATTGAAGATTTTATTCAGTTTCCTTAAGGTTAATCTCAAATGCAAAATCATGCAAAATGTGTTTTGGTAAGCATAAAATGGTTTTAAATGGTGCTATTATTAAACAGAAGAAATGATATAAAACTATGTACTTCAGTTATTACTGTGTTTCGTCTAAAACCGTGTACATAAAATGAATAAACTAAAATTTAAAAAAAATTGTGCTGCGGTTGACGTATAAATTAAATGTAATAGTGGTAGTTGTGCTGCCAAAGTTAGTAAATCTAGAAAGAAAACTATCAACAGTGAGCTTCTTTACATATTGTTAATAATAAGTTTTGTATATGTTAGTAGAAAGTTGATAATTTTTCGGGTATTTCAAACAATCGTAAAAAGATTAATGTAATATCAAAATGAAATGTAACTCTGATCTGAACATGCAATTCAAATTTTTACTGAAACAGAACGTTATTCATTACTTTATTGGAAGTTTGCCTAAGCTTCAAATTGCGTGAGCCAATGAAATTGTTTTGTATAGACAGTATTACTTTGTATCGACAATCTATTCACAGTAAGGAACTAGAAATTTTTAGGATTCATACAATAATATTGAATGTGCAATTTATCAAGTATCAGAAACATTTGAAAGAATTTTCTCTGAAATTCCAATTTTTTAAAACTTTTTTTTTTATTTCCAAAGGCAAGGCAAGAGTTAATACAGAAAGTATAACAAGGAACAAGAACAGTGAAGAATTAAAAAAAAAGAACAGAATGACCGAAGTCATTGACCTAGACATTCTCTGCAATTGCACATTCAATATTCTCATCGGGAGGTTTCGGTGTAGCATCCACGAAGTGAGTGCAATACAGCGACTCAGATGGCCTCTATTCATATTCTCTGTTAGGTCACATAATGTTCAAAAAGGTTGGTAATATATTCCGATTCGGTGTAGATGTTCGGCCAAGCAATCATGTGCTGTTAGTAAACGAAAAGAAGCTGCATGCAATGACGATGCAATATATTGCGATGTGATGCAATATTTGCATCACGTCATTTAAACATTCGTAGACACAAGAGGTCCTCAATTTTTCATTGTTTGTTTCTGTTATTGAGAAGTATCCGCTGGTGTTTTTGTCTAATAGTTTGTTTTATGTTATGTTTTTTGTTATGTTATGTTTTATGTCTGTTAGGTCACATAATGTTCAAAAAGGTTGGTAATATATTCCGATTCGGTGTAGATGTTCAGCCAGGCAATCATGTGCTGTTAGTAAACGAAAAGAAGCTGCATTCAATGACGATGCAATATATTGCGATGTGATGCAATATTTGCATCACGTCATTTAAACATTCGTAGACACAAGAGGTCTTCAATTTTTCATTGTTCTGTTTCTATGTTATTGAGAAGTATCCGCTGGTGTTTTTGTCTAATAGTTTGTTTTATGTTATGTTTTACTGTGCGAAATGGTATGTCTGTGGAAGTATTTTTTTTAAACTATATAATAATGGAATCTATCATAACGTTCTCATACCAATAAACCTACGAGAGTGGTCTCCGATAATTCGTTGGCATATGTACAATTGAGATCGGTAGGAGAAATTTCCATATTACTGATCTAGATTTCTGTGGTAAGAACGTCGATTTGATGTAACAGAAGTCCATCGAAATTATTTTCGATAGTTCTTGGAGACTACATTTGGATGAAATGGTTCTGGGGTTTTATCTGGGTTTTGGGGGTTTTTATCTGGGTTTTGGGGGGTTTTATCTGGGTTTTGGGGGGGTTTATCTGGAGTTTTTAGCCTTTCTCTAGTTTACTTCACTTCTTCCTAATGGAGATTAAAACAAATATTTGATTACAATAATCAATTATACACTAAGAAATACTTAAATAATTAATAATGATTTATTAAAATAATCAGTTATATATATGAACAAGAATATAAATCTGCAATAATGATATCATAAAAATCTTAGTTCGTTCTTAGATAAATTGATTATCAACTATCTTATTTACATTATAATTAAAAATTGAATTAAAATACTGCATTAATGTTACTTAATCATAACTTTAAACTAATATTTTACTATGGACAAAAAAATCTTTAGTTCATGTAACAGATATAAAAACATTCTCTAGAAAAAGTTTTTTGGGTTCGATAAAAGTCATAACATCCCTGACTTGGTGCCCATTTACTGCGGCTTTCGTTAATTTACAAGAACAAGTTACATTAAAACAACGAAAAGCCACTCTAAAACAATGAGAAACTGTCAGTATTGAATTTTCAGATACAGTGAATATACCAGAAAAGAGAGATACACTGCTGTGTCGAACATAATTCTGAGAATGTGGAAAACAAAATAAGAATTGTAGCTAAGAATGCTCTGAAAACAATCATGTTTCGAGATCTCAGCGACTAGGCATTCCAAATACGGCCATTTTTTTGTAACATACGGGTTGTATGTTTATAAATACTTTTCAAAAATTACCAAAATTTACTTTCGTTCGAAATAATCCTACTATATTCGTTACGCTGATGCCTGACTCACTCTAACCATTCCCGGCAACTCATCCAAGATTTTATACTTTTACCTCCATTAATCCAAAAATGTTAAAAAGTTACCTACCAAAAAAAGCAATAACATCTACACCGTTTGTACGATTGACATATTTATGTATAAAACTATAAAAAACAATCTGCGCTACTTTAAAAAATCTGAAAATCCACCCGTTCCCTCATTTTACAGCGATTTTTTGCTATTTTCAGTTCCATTTTATTTCCGAGAGTAAAAAAATGTGAATCATTTGCATGACAAAAATAAGCTATTTCAAGTGAGAATGACGTCATATTTTGAAGTCACAGTCATCGAGCTTGGATGGGAAGTTAGTTCGTTTAAAAGATTTTTCAAATAACATATTTTATTTTGTTTTCATTAAAATAATCGTCTGCTTGAAGCATTGATATAAGAGGGACTAAAACCGTTGGAATGCGAAAAGTTCCCGCGCGTTTCTAGAATACCATAAAACTCGATTTGGGTCTTCAATAAAAATTGAATACGATGTTATTTATTTTAGGTAGATCAAATATATTGCTTGCACATATACTTTCGTCAAATGTTTTTTCGAGCGCCCGTTGTAATTGTCTCCACAACGGGCTTTATCTTCTAATACTACAATATTAAACCATAGTACTACATCAAGCAATAATTTAATGATATAATATTCAACCGTGTAAGTAGATGTCACCCTTACCATGTAAATGGTAAATTTACAATTTATAGGTTACTCAGAGATTACTAAATAATAATAAATATAAAAACACTTGTATAATTTTTTTTTTTCAATGGCGGGCATTTGCCGTTTAGTGTCACTACAAGGCCGGAATCGTTGATCTCTTTATTATAAAGGCACGATAAGTGGACCAGCGTTGCTTCCCATGAAGAGATGGACGAAATTAGACCCAAACTCATGCCGGGAATCGAACCCGGACCAGGGTGTGGTAGAATGCCTCTCTTACAACTACACAACTGGGCGGCTGTACAAATTAGTAGAAGTATAAATACTTCTACTAACAGTAGAAGTATAAAACACTAGTTAAAAACTGGTGTTTTATTTATCTTAAAAGTTAATCTTATTAAAGTAGTGTGTAAAGTATTTTATTTGACAGCGGACCTTAATATATGTTGATAGCAAAATTTTATTTGCATTTGCATGTAAATGTTTGATTAAAAATACCCCAGCAAAGTTTGATTATGAATGCAGCAGCACCAATTCCGAAGTTAAGAGGATAGGAAGGGACTTAAGTATATAGTTAGGCATACTGTAGATTTGATTTCCAGATTGCCTTATTGACAATTTAATTTCGTCAGTAAGAAAACGCATTGGCGGCTCGTGGGTTACTTAAATGGAGGTTCACAAAACAACTTTCGAAAATTAAACATGCAAATACGACGCAACTCACAAATTAAAATATATTTGTGTTTCTAGCAGTTAAAGCAGAACAATGCACGCAACTGAAAGAAAACAAGTAATACTTTTTCTTACATTTCGTCACCAAGATATGTTTTAGCAAAGGTGTTGTCTTGATTCATTTTATTTCAATTTTCTTTCAAAGGATACTATTGAAAATTATCATTGCTTTAGCTCCGAAGCACTTCCTTTTACTCTCATCTTAATTATTTACACTAGTTCTTAAAAATAATATTGTAGTGAAAAATGATAAAAATAAAGAAAGTGATAAGAAAATGAAATAAAAATTGATAAACTAACCGAACGTAACAAACCAAGGGAAAATCCGGAAGAGATAGCAGCAAAAAAAGGTCCGTGTGCGCATTAAAAATGTGCAAACGGAATGATATCAGCAGCGCCGTACTTCTTACCTACTGTTTCCGCTTCTGTTCTCAGGGAACGGTTCAGAAGAGAGTTTTTTCGTTCGCGCGTGCGATCGATTAAAGACTGTGCTGAAGTAACTTACACTACGGTGCGTTGGCTATGAGGTTCACGTGCTCATGAGCTCAAATGAAGGAGCCGCTACTGAGAAAATGCGAAAAATGTTTCAACTGCCATGGCGTTGCTCATGAGGAAATTGTTTTTCAGGACTCGAAAAACTCTCTTATTCCGCAAAAATTTTGTAGCCCAAAAAATATGTCATTGAATCATACAAAAAAATTGTTTATTCAACAAACAAATTATTGAGTTAAAAATATCGCAAATAATTGTTTGCTGTACTTAACAATTTTTTTGTCAGCGTGCGCAGTTACTGTCGGAGCATACTATCGTTTCGTTGTTTCAATAATCTACAAGCCTACGTATGTAACCGAGACTACATATAACTATTCAAGGTAATGATAATAATTTCGATATTCATCTTTTTACATTTTATACAAATTAAGGCAAGAATTTTAAAAACAGTCTGTGGAAATGAGAAAAGATATATTAGGAAAACCACAAAGTAATGCCGTTTCCTTGTGTGCCAATTTCTCGCTTAGCAAAAACTAACTATGCCTAATAATACGAAATTTAGCATGCGTGTGAGTTTTTTAACGTGGGTGCTAGATTAGGGAGCATTTCCTAAAACTCTTAACCTATGGAGGGGTACGTTGCCAGTTTAACATATTCTGGGTGATCTCAAAGAAAAAAAATAGATATCCACACTATTCTTGCTAACTAGTTCAGAAGTCACCGAATACCCTAAAATAAATCTCGAGACATTTTTAAATTCATCCTGTAAGGAGGGTAGACGTGAAAAAAGGGGGCAATGTGTCCGTCTTTCTTGAAAGAAAAAATATGTTATCTGTAAAAACCTGTTACCTCTCTTATCTGTTACCTCTGAAATGTAACAAATATGAACCTATATTTAGGTATAGCTTGTTTGTAATTAATACCCTAGTAGCACAACTAGTTAGAAAAAACGTTCAGAAGACGTTTTTTTTTTTTTTTGACGTTCTGTGAACTTATTTTGAACTAATTGTATTAAATAGCACAGCTAGTTCAGAAGACGTTTAGAACACGTGTTTTATACGTAAAAAAAACGTGTTTTGAACGTACTGTGAACGTTTTTAGAACTAGTTGTACTATTAAGGTAGGGTAACTTTTTGAAATTTTATTTGTTTGAAATTTATGTAAAAAAGCAACATCATTACTTCCCGGTCTCCCCAATAACCCCAGATATCTGAAACATGTCACGTATACCAATACTACTGCAGAACATTTGTACCACTTAAATGATTCGTAAATAAAAACAGAACTTGAAATCTTGACCTACAAATGTGAAACGTAATATAAAGTTAAATATTCTCTTTCAGCAGCAATATAAGAAAACACGCAGTCATTTTTCTATGCATACAAAGCAGCTTCGCGATGCATACGATGTTAATATTAGCGAAGCCGTTTTTCCGTTAAACATAAAGTCCTTTCCTCTGAAATGAAATGCTTAGAGGATAAAAAAAAAGTATGTGCATGCAATATTGCATAATTTATGCGACAGTCTCGCAGCTAGCTAAGATTAGAGTACTCTCACAAAGCCTGCAATGAACTCAAAGCACGTCCTCCCTTTATGCGTGTTTTTGCTATTGAACTTCAAATGGATGATTCAAAAGTGTAAAAAGACATTTTTGAAATTTCAAGCTCAATAACGGACAGCACTGAATGCTGTTTTACTAGCAGAGTTTTGGACGGGTTTCTCGTGCATGACTGCGCGTACTCTTAAATATGGGTTTTTATGCGAACCACCAAGAAATAGTTTTCTTTCACGGAAAAAAAGAAAGAAAGGAAAAAAAAATGGAAATTTTGAAATATGTTGAGAAAGATATGCTTCAAAAGATTCCAATTTGGAAAGCATAAATGTAACACAAAATGTTACAATTGAAACAAAATGTTGTGAAATAAATAAATTTTTATTAAGTATTTTCAATAATTTTTACAATGAAAAAAAGGAAAAGAAAGAAAGAAAAGAAAAGCAAATTTTGAAGTATGTTGAAAAAGATATGCTTCAAAAGATTCTAATTTGGAAAGCATAAATGTAACACAAAATGACACAATTAAAACAAAATTTTGTGAAATAAATAATTTTTTTAAGTATTTTGAATGATTTGTACAAGGTCCATTCAATAAAAAGTCGGTGTAATTGTATAAAAAATACAAAACTTCAACAATGTTTATGCTTTTTTGTTATTTTTTGGTGATATCCAGTAACTATTATCAGATGGGCCTAGTAGTAAGATAAACGCAGAGGGCGTGCCTCTTCATGAGAAATATATGTATAGTAGAAGGGTATTGTGATGTTGATTGCATATTTCATGCAATTCTAAACTTTTACATAAACTTTCCACCTCATGAGCTTGAAAAATATTTCTGGATCCGCCTTCTGAACTAGTGAAACAAAATTAGTGGCACACGTGGAGATTTGGACCTACGTGGAGCAGCGGATATGTATTAGATTTCTTTTGACTAAAAGCTTTAACCCTTTGAAGCGCAACCCTTTCCCAATGCTGAAAACAGGGCAGGCGTTGCCATCGCTCGACTTAACTACCAGCAAGATGGCGGACGATCGAAACATTCATCGCGTGCCACAGATCTAGAGACCCTTTTTTGACGACAGCCTTTTTGACGACAGACCTTTTTTGACGACAGCTGGCTGTGCTCGCGCACAGCCAGCTGTCGTCAAAAAAGGGTCTCTAGATCTGTGGCACGCGATGAATGTTTCGATCGTCCGCCATCTTGCTGGTAGTTAAGTCGAGCGATGGCAACGCCTGCCCTTTTTTCAGCATTGGACAATTATCCAACTGTTCTCGCATTCTTCCATTTTTCAGCAAATGTCAGTGCTGTTAAAAATATTCGTGAGAGTTTCTTTTATGGGAAATGACGCACTAAAAAGTAAAGGATTCTCGTTGAGCTATGTCGCCCGCAACTATTTTTATAGAAATCCAATCTATTCTTCGTGACTGGCAACTGTCAAAACGTCAGAGATGGGTGTGCCCAGAGCGGGATCACTGCGCGTTAAAGGGTTAAAGTAATCAAAATTAACCAATTACAATGCAATATGGGGCAGTGCAATAAGCACTAACCTTGTAGAAGTTTTTTATATTTTATATTTCACATCGAATGGTTCTTGTATATTTAAAGTTACTAAGTACTCCCCATGTTTTCGCATTACTTTAAGAAATACTTTTCTTTACTGTACGCCTACAGGTATTTTGAATACCTTACTGCGAACATTTTTACATTCTGTTTGTAAATAATCTCCGATTTATGCACAAGGAGTTTGTACACAGTGTTTTCTCAATAAACCATTAATGTATTTTTATTCTCTGTGCAAAAGAAGATTTTTTTCTTTCTTTAAGAAAATTTTTTCCTTGTATTTTAAAGATGATTGCGATGAATATAGATTGAACTGCTTTCATTATAATAATTTTGTATACATTAAAATTATTTTTGTAATTTTTTTTTTCAAGCCACCTATCATTTTGAAAAATTTACATACAAAATTGGTGAAATGTAAACTGAACAAATGTGTTATCTTCAGAAAATATACTACGCATAAAAGTTAACATCAAGACAGTGAAACAATGGTTTATGCTCGATAAAACTAATCTACTTGAGGCTTTCAGTGATGGAAATACAAATTTGGATCGTTTTTTGAATCAAGAATACCTTTCTCTTGCATTTTCCGAGAAAGGGTATTTTTTATTCAAACTAAACAAAAGAATTTGAAAAAAGTTTAAATTTTTATTCCCTTCTGCAATTAGTTTCTCTGGGTTTTTTAGGACTCCACATTCATTTGTACATTAAATTATGTCTAAAAATTCCTCCTCTACGAGTAGACACGTTTCTGCTGATAATTACCAAAGGCATATGTACTTTCTTTTTTTTTTAAATTTTGAAACTTGCCAATGAACATGAGTATCCTAAAATTGCTGTCTTACTATGCTAATTGTATGCAAAGTACATGCAGCTTTTAAATTTAACTTAAAGTGCGAAGTCTAAAAATACAGTGGAAAGAAATTAACAAATAAATGAGATTAAATTCTCCCCTTCAAAGGAAAATCTTTAAAGAAAGCATGCAAAATTTATCATTTTTCTTACTTTTGGCATATGAATCTTACATTTTGCATTCATTTCATCGTCTTACCAATTGTTTATAAAATTTAATACTGTTCCGTAGAAAAAAAATAATCTTTTCGCTTTTTAGGGGTGTGTTAGCCAGTACAAATGCACAGCACTGTTTCTGAAGGTTTTTGAACACGAACAACGAGAGCTCACGTAAAACTGAAATCTAATACCTGCGAACTTTCTCTTCCTTAAATAATAAAAATAATTTGACGGTATGCGAAATTAAAAAGCAACTTATAATAAATAAATTTATTCTTACAGTACTTTTATGCAAATTTCCATAAAATTTATATTCAGGTAACCTAAAGTAAAATATTAATGAGCACAACTGATTTTTTGGCCTAAATATTTCATTTTATTCTTGCAGTATGTCATGAATACAAATATCAAGCAAACAATATCCCAAAAACTTGAGTATAAATTACATTAATATAGAGCATTTACGTTTATACACGTTGCATTAGTAGTACACGTGATCTTGTTGTGCTGGTGAACTGAAGAAAAATCATTCTACTTTAATGTAGGTTATTTAGTATCATTTTGAAAATATTTATTAGAAAATACGAATTCAAAATTGAATAAAAATAGCCTAATGAAACATGAATCAGGTCTACATCTTTCTTTTGAAGTCCTTAGAGTAACTTAGTATCAATTTTTGAAATGAATGCATCGCTATATGTTTGTAAAAGAAAAATGTTCAAAATTTTTATCATACATAACTCGATATTAAATACCTTTAAACACAGCTATAACTTTATTCACTTTTTTTCTCCTTTTTTATTACTTAAGCTCCAATAATTCAATATAATCATGACTAATCCGAAGAATAACCTCATAAAATTTATTAATACCATCAAACCTAAATGTAAAGGTCATTTTTTAGTCGATTAAAACTACGATTACACGAATAATAATTTTGAAATAAAATTTGGAAACAAAAATCCAGTGTTGACAGGTAGGAGGATTTTTCGCGAAATTTAGAGACATTGTATTTGGGTCATAAATTTTTTACTTTGGATTTAGTGACATTTTTAGCGATTTTTTTCCTTTATTTGGAGATATTTTAGTTCAGTCTTTGTTTTCAAAAATCTATTTTGATTTTTATATACGATAAGTGGTGCTTAAAAGTATGAAGTTATGAAAGTTTTCTGAAACTATGAAGTTATATTTATAGGCAAGATTATTTGAGTAGCTGCTAAGCCTTCTGTTAGCTATAATGTCCTCAAATATGTAAACATTGGATATCCAAAAAAAAAATACGCCTTAATAATTGACAAACGAAACGATATTTCTACCATCCAAATTTAAGCATGTTTGTCAACTGTTATTGCATAACTAATTCTATGTATTCTCAGATTTTTTAGAACTATAAATATAACTTTAGAACTATAAATAGAACTATAAATTTTGTTAATAATAAATTACTCTATTTTTTAGAACTATAAATATAACTGCCTATAAATATAACTTTATAGTTTCAGAAAACTTTCATAACTTCATATTTTAAAGCACCACTTATCGTATGTAAAAATCAAAACAGATTCTTGAAAACAAACCCTGAACTGAAAAATCCCTAAATAAAAGAAAAAGTCGCTAAAAATGTCACTAAATCTAAAGTAAGAAATTTATGACCCAAATGCAAAGTCTCTAAATTTCGCGATCAATTCTCCTACTTGTCAACACTCGATTTTTGTTTCCAAATTTTATTTCAAAATTATTATATGGGTAATCGTAGTTTAATCAACTAAAAATGCCCTTTACATGTAGGTTTGATGGTATTAATAAATTTTATGAGGTGATCTTAGAAAATAGAGCAGCAGTATTTCCATATTGATTGTTAAATCGAATTCGATATTTATTTGCAATTAATTTCGATTAATGCTTATTTGAATGTAGTAAAGATGCATGATACTATAAGCTATTTGAGTTGTAAAAAAAAAAAAATCCACGTATTTGTAACATTTTAGTTTGATAATTTTAATAAAAACAGTTTTAAGTATGTGCAATTATTTTCTTTTTCTTTTTTTTTTTTCTTAAATTCAGTGTATTTTTGGAAATGTAGAGACTTTTCAAAATGAAATTATTTGTGCAATTCTTTTACAACAGAATTTTCGCTAACTGTATACATGCTCACACACACGCAGTATTAATGAACGTAGTATCTAAAGCTTTGCTTTTGTATTTGACTTTATTCAAATCACCGTTCGCCCGTCACGCATGTAATTACTCAATGACCACATATAACAGCATAATGGAAATGTACGACTTACTATTGAATACAGTTATACTCACTCAGTTCACGCAATCAGTCAGTATCTCGAACTTTTTCTGAGATTGCGTGTAAAAATAAACTGTCTAATGGGTTTAATGGAAGGTTGTGAATGAGATTAATTTTACCGTATTTATTATCTATCTATCTATCTATCTACATATATATATATTATATATATATTATATATAGACGGATAGGTAATGGATATATACAGAGTGTCCCGAAAACATTGGTCAAGACATATATGATAAATTACAAAGTTATGACGTTATGTAAAATAGGTACAGGATTTTATGGCATACATTAAAGTTTTCAGGCGATTAAATCTAAAGACGAAAAAAATACAAATTTAAATTTTGTTGGTCCCCGTACAGAGGGGCGGATTTCCGGCAGCGCATTCGGGGAAAGCCCCCAGGTTCCCAACAAAAAGTGCCCCCAAAAAAGTGCCCCAAAGTGTTCCCAACAAATTACCCATCAGGGTTACAAATTTACTAATTTTGATTTTAATTTAAAATAAGAGACAGTGAAACTAACTTTTTTGAAAAATAATAGTTTTAGCTGAACGGTTTAGTCTCGGAAAATTATTCAGCGTAACTTATCATTTAGGCGTGGCCTATGTATTGATGTGCTATTGCGAGAAAACCGTGGGGCTGGTTTTCAGTTGGAACATGTAAAAGGAAATAATTTCCTAAGTGGAGCGAAGTAAAGATATGTCCCATCATAAATAAATGCTCTGATATGAACATTAGGAAAATAAATACAAAAATTGTATGGATGATGTTACTTGAAAAATACGGAAGGAAATTAACGACTGAAAATGAAATAATGTCCTTGAAATATTATTATCCTATATAATGCAGGGTGTTCGAAGAGTCCTTGACACATTTAAAAAATTCATAGAAAAGCAACAAATTGTCGTATCAGTCTGCGGTTTTCACAATAATACTTCACAGGCCCACGAGTTTTTTTTTTACATCGTAAAAAAAATAACTTCCAAACTCTATTCATAGATGGCACTGTACCATCACAGTAAGAAAAACAAACGTAATGCAAGGTGTTTAATCATTTTATTAAGCAGAAAGTAATATCTTTCGTTACCAGAGTTCAATGTGTGCACCTTTTGTTGCTCGAACCACATCTAAACGGTATTCAAGTTCATCCCATGTTCTAGCTATCATGGATTGCAGATTTTCTTAAACATGTTACGAAATTTTCTCTGTACTGTAGTTATGGATTTTCATTCGAAATACCAACCTATGCAATGCGCTTTCTCAATTGCAGTCGCCAAATCTGGCATGAATGTTCCCGCACCCCATCAGTGCTTGAAACTCAAGAAAAATCCCTATTGGCTCTCATTGCTGAAAACTGGAGATGCAGCGCCATCTATGAGCCTATTTTGGAAGTGATTTGTTTTAAGATGAAAAAATAAATTCTTGGTTCTGTGAAGCATTACTGTGCGAACCGCATATTCATACAACAATTTGTTGCTTTTCTGTGAATTTTTTAAATGTGTCAAAGACTTTTCGGACACTTTTGCATGTTGATTAAATAATCATTTTTATACTGTTATAACATCGTTCTTTGTATGGTGTGATATGAAAGTTGCTTCGTAGGGTGTAAGTTTTCGTAAAAGGAGCCCCCAATGAAACTTTTGCCCTGGGCCCCATTCTTGCAAATCTGTCAATTAATTCCCTATTAGTGAAATATAGTCTATACATTAATTAAATGAAGTACAGAATTTCTGGGCTTCATTCGAAGCTACATTCATCTTAGCACATTTTTAAGTTCACTTAAGTTGGAATTTTTTTCACATCGTGAACGCTGTTTATAAAAAACATAAATGTATGTTTTGACTTAAACCTAGCTCAACTTCTTTTATTATAGATTAGACAAATATTTGCGAAACTATTCTCGAAATCGGGTAAAGAAATAATATAGCCTATTTAAGCTTATAATCCTAGACAAAGTTTGTGTATTGAATGGTTTTTTTTTTTTCATTATTATTTATTCGTTAGCAACCAACATAAACACTCAAGGTGTCTGTACGTAGCAACAACATATTTATTCACTGGTGCTCATTATCGAAATATTGATTTACGCATTCACAATAGAAGTTTCGCATATAATTTTGTCCATAAAAGTGTTAGATATTGATAAATTTTATGCAGTATGCGAAGAGATAAAGTGTAAAATTAATTATTTAGTATACATTAAAGCATGTTCGTTTCTGTTTTGTGTAAAAAAATTGATTTCCTACTGTATAATTTATTCATTTTTAATTATTTAGTAAAATTAATTATTTAGTTTACATTAAAGCATGTTCGTTTCTGTTTTGTGTAAAAAAATTGATTTCCTACTGTATAATTTATTCATTTTTAAAACAATATAGAATAGGATAACGGTTTTTACGTAGCTTCATTGGCATTTTTCGGCCAGAGTGTATCTTGTTGAGTCTTAAAGTAAACATAAAGTGGTTATTATACTTGACACTTACAAAGTAGGAAATTGATAACAATGAACGTTTTGCATTTAATATGGTAAACTAATATTTTTAAATAATTTTGCAATAATATAATCCGAAAAATATAAAAAAAAGGTTTTATTTTAGTGTAAGATGATTTTTACGAAATAGGGTTTACAAATATCAAATGCATTTCAGTATTTTAAGGAGCATACGGGAGATTTAAATAAAGTAGTGGGAACTAAGTCGCAGAAACCTAGACATGCGCAAAACATGATAAATGAACGCGTTAAGGTGGCGTTGTGGTGGCGTTAGTCGAATGTTGTGTTGCGTACTGTTGAATTAGAAGTTACTTTTAACACTCTAAACCCATGTTTAAAAGGGTCATCATATTTTATCAAAACAACACTATTTCATTTTAAAAACAAACGGAAATATTTTATTTCTCTTTTATATACAAATTATAGATTAAATAAACTTAAATCTTTGTAAAATAACACGCATAAATGAAATTTCGTATTGAATTACATTTTATTCTTTTTTTTCCTTAATATTGTATTCGTTTATCTCGGAAGGTTCACCCCCTGTTCAGCTACAAAAGTATTTCGCCATATACACAATCAGAAAGGTTGGAACTTGCAGTATTGTTTATTTATGTGTACAGTCAGGAAGGATGGAACTTGCAGTATTGTTTATTTATGTGTACAGTCAGGAAGGTTAGAATTTGCAGTACTGTTTATTTATGTGAGTAGTCAGGAAGATTAGAACACGCGGTATCTTATGTGTATAGTCAGGAAGATTAGAACACGCGGTATCTTATGTGTATAGTCAGGAAGATTAGAACATGCGGTATCTTTTATTTATGCGTATAGGCAGGAAGATTAGGACATGCGGGATCTTTTATTCATGCGAGTTTCTCTTTAAATATTTTAATCAATTTTACCTATAAATACCAATTTCTCTTTTAATGCTTTAAATCCATAACTTAGATGTCTGCAAAATAATTGAAAATAATCTTTCACCGATCAAAACATTTGTACGATAATTTCGTCATTTTATTTTAAAGTCTGCTGCAGGATATTATTATAGTTAGATTGCTAAAGAATGAAATTAAAAACAGAAAAATCTTACGTTATTATGAGAAGAAAAAAAGTAGGCTGATAAAGCACTTTTCTATTAAGAGCTGGAAGTTGTTGAAATAATAACGGAAATTGAAGTTTGCACCATACAGGAAATTGTTTCCTTTTACTGCGATCACAGAGTTTTTATTAGAGCAAGAAATAACACGCAATTTACATCTCCTGTGAAAGATCACTCGAAACTTTCTATTATGTAAAAATATTTTATAGACTTCGATAAAATGCCCTTGTACTACTAATATTTAAATCTCAGCGAATGTAAAGAATTGTGTAACCTTCAGCACTGCGAAATCGATAATAAATTTAAAACCGAACAATTAAGTACTGAAAAATAAATAGAAACGATACGCAAGTGGACAAAAAATAATTAATGAAACATGCGAACAAATAAAATAAGATTTAATATAATACATTGCTTGTAGTTTAAAAAAAATCAGCTTAATCTATTCATTTTATGACAATACTATCTTCAAAAAATTATTCTGTTTAAGTTCATGGGCATCATAGCTTTTTTTCTATGTCTCATGTGAAAATGGTTGAAACGAATGAAATGAAATTGGGTTGTATGAAAGATAATAATTCTGCTTTAAACGTATGCTTTAAAATTTGTCAAAAATTTCATTTGTTTTTGAGATAGGTAGAAAATATATGTACATTTTTTTTCATTCATGCATCATTAAGAAACATGTTGATATGATGTTTCAAATATTTTTTGAGTTTATTTATTTTTTATTTTATTTTATTTTATTTTAATTAAAGAAGTGAAGTTATTTCAAATTTTGTTAATTTTCTGGAATCTGAGTAAAAACTGAAAACTTTCACAGAATTTACTTTGTATAAAAAAGCTGGTGCACTTAAAATCTATTCGCGGCTCCAATGACCCCCATAGTTCAAACGATATTTCTGAGAGAGCCTATTTCATGTGTTAGGTCTCTCATGTCGAATTGGTTCAAAATTAGAAGACAACTAACTCATGGGGGGCAACATTTGTCCGCCTAATAGGCGCCCTCACAATAGAATGATCAACATATGCTGCTCTCGTATTGGTCAAGCTTACGGTCAGGACGTTGAGCAGGCTATTAGAAAAAAAAATCTGGAGTGACTCCACTCAACTTTCCGAACACTTACGATTAAGATCATGACCAAGCATTTAAATAAATTTTAACCGATGAATAATTCAAATATATATACCAAAATGAAGCTCAATCGAATGTATCGTTTAAACGCTAGCGCACTTTCAAGAATTTCTCCCCATAGGCTATAATGTAAAAGGAATTTTTGGCGTAGCCCTGTAGAAAAACTATAAGTCCTATGCACATCAAAATTGATACCGGTCTTATGATGGTGGTTTATAACATGTACACCCAATTTGAGCTCAATCGAATGGACCGTTTAAACGCTAGCGCACTTTCCAGAATTTTCCCCCATAGGCCATAATGTAAAAGAAATCTTTGTTGTAGCCCTGTAGAAAAACTATAAGTCTTATACACACCGAAATCAATACCGATCTTGCGACGGTGGTTTATAACATAGATACCTAATTTGAGCTCAATCGAATGGACCGTTTAAACGCTAGCGCACTTTCAAGAATTTTCCCCCATAGGCCATAATGTAAAAGAAATCTTTCTCGTAGCCCAGTAGAAAAACTATAAGTCCTATACACACCAAAATCAATACCGGTCTTGCGAGGGTGGTTTATAACATAGATACCCAATTTGAGCTCAATCGCATGCCCCGTTCAGGAGCTATCGTGTTCACTCACATACACACAAACACACACACACACACACACACACACACACACACACACACACACACACACGCAGCACATACATACATCTCGTAAAAATAGCATAAATGGATTCAGAAGCCCTCAAAACGTGTAAATACACCAAAATCTCGAATTCGAATTTTTTCATGATTACAATACTTTCCTTACATGGTACATGTTCGGAAAGTAAAAATGTATAAAATACTTTGTGATATATGTTTCTGTTCAGCAATACTTACTGTATTAATCTATTGGCCTCAATTGGGGCAAAAATGCAGTTGAAGGGGATATTCCATTTTCCTTGCAGGCTCACTCATCAGCAAACTGATGAGTGAGTCATCTGCAAACGATCTATGAATATGTTGCGGAGTCCACCATACCGTCTTAGAAAAAGTTTTGTCTTTGTCGTTCAGGTATATCGTGGGAGGTGTGTGGAATAGAGGTGCACATACACCCCCCCCTTTTTTCCGAGTTTTGTCTCAATTTTTATGTTTTATTGCAGTTGTATCATTGATTGATAAAATTTGTATAATTCTTGATTTATAGCATTTGTTTGTCCATTTACTCACACACTCTTCTTAAGCCCTGTGCTGTTTGGACAAATATCGTGTGTCATAATTGAAATCGCTTGTTCTACAAAAATATGAGGATTTGAGAGGAATTGTTTGGATTTAGTATAGTGATAGGGCTTTTCATTTTATTAATATTTATATACAGGATGGTCATAAAAAAAAAAACTTTATGGACCTCTTGCAGCCGCTCAGTTCAACCAATCGAGATTTGATTTCAGATACAGTAATTCAGAGGCAAAATGCGCTCGAGTTTGGTATATCTTAAAACAATAAAGTTCTTACGTTTGCGGTTACAGTGAAAAAGTTTCGAAATTTTCCAATTACAAAACCCACTCTTTTCTACGAAAATTGATCAGCGCATTGAAAAACCATAAATGGTGTTGGAACGATACGTATGATGAAAACTGGCAGGGTAAAACGTTTGCAAAGAGGACAGTAACGAACAAGTGGCAGTATACGACTGAAATAGTTTTTATTGGAACTACGAGTTTTCAAGTGCCCTACTGTTAGATTAACATTTCTACTGCCTATTCCAGTGAGTCGATGCGAATAGTGCAAATACGCTTTACGTTCATTTTGGTTCTTGACGATTGTCTTCACGCTTAAATCTATTAAGTAAAATAATAATCAAACGGAGTATATTTTTACTCAATCATTGACTTCAAACAGCCATTCTCCCGATTGAGTAAAATTTGCTCCATTAATCGACAAATATCAATGGAGCGAAAAATTCTCAATTTTTGAGCATTCTACAACAGCTCCATTTAGGCTAAATAATTATCAAAAATGAGGAGTGTCTGTCCGTTTTTGATTAATATAACTGTACTCAATTATGAATATTATTTAAGCTATAGAATGAGCGTTTTTACAAAATCAGTGATTTTTTAATTAATATATCTGTACTCAATTAATATTATTATTTTAAGCTAGAAAAAGGGTGTCTTATGAAAATTTACTGTTTTTGATTTATATATTGAATGATTCGTTTTCTTCATTTTTTATTATCAGAGCTGTAATCTATGATTATAAGCCCGAGAAAATAAATTTTAAATCAAGACAAATACATTACATATATCTTAATACACCATAAAAAAGTATTTTTTTAATAAATAGAATATAATTTCACTATAGTCTCTAGTTATAAAACGAATTCACAGTACAGTCAGAATACACAAATGCAATCATGGTTAAACCAGCTGTAAGATTTAATTAAAGCAGCAACCCAATTTATTTACATGAAAAAGGTAAAATAGTACTTACTCACTTGACTGAAGATATCATAACTTCATTTGTTTTACAAGAGCGACGAGATTTTTATAATCCAATCGTAAGAAACTATGTCCATTAAAACAAAATTTTTACCGAAAGCATCCTCTCCACATTTAGGTTGAATTTATTTCACAACTCTGAATATGAAAAAGATGTATTTGGTATTCGGATATAAAATAAAATTATCACCATTCTAAAGTATCATCGGGTATCCTCTTCAGAAACTCTTTTAATTCATATTTTGATAACGACATGTTTGCTCTTCGATGCTCGCCGCAACAAAGAATATAAATAACCACTGCGTAAGCCATACGATTCCCGCGTTGTGTTGTCTGTGGTGACTGTACCGTTTTCCGTTAGAGCCAGAGCGTTGGTCACGTGAAAGTAATAGGATACCTTACTACGCATCTTTCGTGGGGGAGAGACAGAATTCTCAAATAGACAAGATTTTAGTGAAAAATGGAGTATAATAGAAACTAGCGAATCCTGAGCATTGAGGGGAATTGAGGAGATAACAAATTTTTGTCTTTAATGAGTATTTTTTAGCGTAAAAGGATTTAAATCAGCCGATAAGAAATTTAATCAATAAAGGAGTGTTAGTTTTAATCAATAGATTTAAGCGTGTTCTTTGCGAATGTTTTACGCCGCTAATTTTCCTTGTATTTGTATCGTTTCTAAACTATTCATGGCTTTTCAATACTCTGATCAACTTTCTCAAGAAAAAACAAGAGCGTTGCCATTGGAAAATTTCGAAATATTGTCACTGCAACTGTAACCGATTGAGCTCTATTGTCTTAAACATTTCCAACATCGAGTGCATACCTTTGAATAACTATGCCTGGAATCTCATCTGGATTGGCGCAACGGAATGGCGGCTAAAAGTCCGTGCATCGGGGAAAGGTTCTTGTTATGATCACCCTGCAAAAAAAATTAATTTCACCGTGTTTGAAGAAGTTCTGTTCACGCCCGCGCAGTTGCATTTCTGCATGTGTAGTAACCAAAACTAATATAATGGGAGAATGGGTAGTTGTAAAACACTTCATATCTTTCGAGAAAAATTTTCAAAATTTTTCGGTTTCCATTGTCGAAAGAAATAAGACAAAAATGGAGGAACTGCTTACCGCTTCGTAATTTCATCTGCGCGGTCAGCCCGTTTCGTTTCAATAAGAAGCAGAAACGGCAGAACCAGGGCTCTTGCTAAAGGGGGTAGGGGGAGCCTCCCCCCTGAGCATTCGTAATTTCTCATAAACTTAGCAAAATTAGATACCCAGTTGGCAAACTTGGTAAAAGAATTCTAACAAAAAATATAATTTACTATTTATTTCTCTTACACATGGCAAAATTACACAAACCCAGTTAGCAAAAGTAAGAAGTTGGTAATATATTGATAAAATAAATAAATAAATTGGTAAAAACGTATATTTGACTTGGTAGTTTATCGACATCTGCCCCCACTCCAAAAAGAAAAAAAAAAGTCTTAGCAATGACCCTGGGCAGAACAAGTCAGCTAGGCTACTAGAATCCTGAAAAAATGTTGTTTTAGCTGTATGAGACTGGTTTGCATAGATTGAATATCTAGGCCTCAGGGATTATTTTTTATGAATCTTATTTTAGATATTATGAGTAATCATTCCTGTAGCATGCATATTTAGTTCATCAATCCCCCCCCTCCCCTTGGACGAGTCGAATTGGCCAATACAAAGTAGAAATGTTAAATGACCAATTTTTTTACTTCTTGTAGCATCTTCTTTTCCATCCAAGATGCCTACAAGAAGAATGCTTCGTTGCATTATTCGTTTCGTTCGTCTCTGAAATAAGAGGAACAAGCTCAGTGAAAACATCGTAACGAAAACAGAATTACATAGCGAACGGAGCTGCAAGCAGAAATCACTTTTCAAATAAAACAGATAGACTCAATCAGTCTACCCTAACTCAAATCATTCTGCCGGTAGCACGAAATCGGTTTATTGAACTACTACTGTGAATTTCTCGTGCTCCAAAAGTAGTAGATAATCTGAAATCTACAGATTTCATTCCAGACATTTACTAATGATTCGCGAAGGATGATTTATTGGAGCAAATTTTATTACCCTCGTCGTATCTACGAAGTTCTTGAACTGAAAACTATAAAGTATGGAATTTTGTCGAATAAGACGTTGTACGTACTTGAGATATTGATCTCGACTGAAATATTCAATTAAATAGGATCAGGTGAATGTTAACAATGATGTTTCAATTCGTTAATCATTTCCCGTACTCCAGGCGAATAATTTCAATTAAGATGAGAGATGATTAATTAAGTTTTAATAACGCTTTTAGCAATAGGAAGTGTTCATAAGTTAAAACATCTTAGAATCAATAATTTCTATGTCTAATAACCAAAATAAACACTTGAGTTTGGTTTCACTAACATATGTGTGCATGTCAATTGTCTGCTAAATAGTATTCACGTAAATAATAATTCCAATTGGCGGTTGAAGTATCTTGCCTAATCTAGCAAATACCCAATGAAATGTTAGGAGAACCAGAAAGCAATGTATTTTTTACACAAAATTGAAATAAATAAATTTTCAACAATTTTTATTATTTTCATTTCAAATATGCTGTGACTAAACACGGGATACATACGAATTTTTGGGGTGATATGATCTTCTGGGGTGAAATTTAGGCTAAAATTCGTATTCTCTTCGTCGAATAATTAAATTTTGCATTTTGTTACATGTAAATCGATTAACTAGAACGCGATATAGAGTCCTTATTTTTATAGAATTCATATGGGAGTGGATGGTTTGTCGCCAAAATTCGTCAACATCGCTCAGCTGATTTAGTTTCTGGAGAAATTTTGGCGCCAAATTTGGGGTCAATTCTCTTCCTTGTATTAGTTTTATGCAGTAGCATTAGTATAATTACATCAACATACGCGACCAATAGGAAATGTTTCCGAAGATGGAATTACCTCGAAAGTACATAAAATTTCGCCGAAGGCTATAAAAGGGCAAATCCTCTGTCTAAGTTGTTATGAGTTTGCTTGCACAGAGCACGTTAACTTATACTTAGAGTTATGTTTCGTTGCATTACTGTATGAACTACTTTTTCTCGTTTGTTTTGAGAAGCCTTTTTTTTGAAGGCTGAATATTGATTCTTTATTGCTGCATGCTGAGGAGCAGTTCAGCGTTCTACTCGAGAATTTTACAATGTGTTTAGACGGTGGAAGGGTCGATTTTCTAGAACCAATGAAATGTGTGTTTCCTCCAGTAAATAGATTCATTACTAAAACATTCTGTATACACCGGACTTTAAGTTACGAACTCGAAAGCAAAGCAGAGTTTTCTGTAACACTAATGGCAGATGCACAAGAAATTTGGATAAAAAATTCGTGGAGCATTAAAATTAGTGAAATACATGCAAATGGGATGGAACTGAACAGAAAATAGAAGCTGAACAAGCTGCGATGAAAGCCGAGAAAGAAGACATGAAAGATGGATTAGAAAAAAGAGAAAAATCAAGAAAAGTTGGAAGAAAAAAGCAGAAAACACAAGAAAGTTTAGAATTGAAAATTAATCAATGCCAACAGCTGCTGAAGGTTATCAAAAAGGAGACGGAAAACTAGAATATTTATTTTAGAAGAAAGTCAAGCGAAATATGAAGAAAGAATCGAAGGAAATGCTAGAATTCCAGCAAAATATTTAGAACGCGTGAAGAATTTGAGAATAAAATTGAAGTCAGACCGGATGATTATGTCAAACTGAGAAGGTTACCCGAAAATATCAAGATGTGGTCAAGCCGTTCAATCATAAAAATTACCATTTGTGACAGAAAAACTCCCTGGGAAGCTTACAAGATCCAATTTTTAATTGTCGCCAACGCTAATGGTTGGGACGACTCTGAGAAAGCTAATAAACTGACCGCTTCTCTTAGTAAGGACGCAATAAAGATATTACAAACTCTCGGAAAAGCAAAGACAGGTGATTTCAACGCTCTCGCTAATGCCCTTGTGTTCCGACTTGGCGAGAACTGGCCGAAAGAATACAATAAAGTTCAACTTTTATCAAGAATGCAGGAGACAAACGTTGACACTCTCCAAGAACTGGCATCGGACATAGGTAGTCTGTATCATTTGGCCTATATGGACATCCAGACGATATTCGGGAAGAAATCACTGGGCGGCGTATTATTGAAGGCTTTAAAGATCAATAACTGCAAAAATCACTATTCTTGGCCAATGACAAAGATCTTTGATCATGTCCTGGATTTGCTATGAAATTGGAGGTAGCGTAGTTAGCCGTTAGAAAAAAATTTACAGGCTGTATAAGAACAGCGACGTTTAATAGAGTGTATTGGTCCAGAAATGGAAGTTGTGGTCCGGAAATGGAAGAAGTAGTGCAGAAAGGATTAAAAGAGCTGTCACACAGCGAGAAGTGAGATCAGATGGAACTAGTGAAAGAAAAGTGAAATGTTGGAAGTGCGGTGGCGAAGGACATGAACGGAAGTCCTGTGATGTACAAAAGTGCTGTCGTCGAGAATGTCGCAAACATCAATACACCAGAGAAATGCAAGGAGGAAAAGTAAACGACGGGACGAGAGAAGGGGGCGAGAGAAACTGGTTGCGAGATATTCAAAAGCCTTTTGAGATATTCCTTGCGAGATATTCAAAAGATTTCTCCAATAAATGGAGGCAGTAATAGACTATTTGTTTAAGAAAACTTAATAGCTCTCCGCGATACTTTGAAACTGAGCTAATGTAACGATCATGAGAACGGAGTTAGCTAATAAATTAAATTTGAAGATTATTTGGACACCGTCCTTGCTGAATCTTTAAAATGCGACAGGTTACAAGATTGGAATGAGCCGAAAAGCAAGAGTAGAGATCACATTTGAAAATGCTCGATATCATCATGTGATATACGTCGCCAATATTACGGCACATTCATTATCGGACTGTATTTTTGTCCGAAGCAACCCCACACTAAGCCACTTGTAAGAGCGCATTGTGAAAACGTAACATCACGATCAAGGAACATAAAATTATTTAGAAAATGTACGGCATTAATGTACGTTATCCATGAATATTATCATTACATATTAAGTAATTGAATAGGTTCCTATTATTATCATTACATATTAAGTAATTGAATAGGAAAATGATTGATTTTTTAAATTAACTAACTTTGCGTTTTATTTAAATTCATTTATCGACGTAACGCATTGACGCCATTAAATGCAAGTGATTAGGACCAGAGAAGATTAATAGCAAATGAAATATTCAATGTGTCCGAACCATCCCACGTACGAAGCAGCCACATTTCTGCCTAACAATTTACTTGCTCATCTAAGTTTACTGTTGAACTACACCGCTGAAAGAAGTAGTTCAACGCTTCACCAAACAATGAAGCAAAATTAGCTGCAGCCTGTCAATGGATAAACGTTGAACGATGTTTTGGTTCCTTGATCAATTTAAGCACCAAATAATGGTTCAACGTTACTCCATAGGAAGTTTGCAGCTAATTTATACCATTTTACGGTGGAATGTTAACTACTATTATTAACAGTATATAGCAGAGTTTGAAAAAACAACGAATATGCTAAATTAGTGCAATTATTCGAAAAAAAAAACAGGCGATTTCTTTTTACTTCATATACTTACATTTTATTGCAATAAGAACCATTTGTAAGATGCACAATTTTTACACATTACTTTTTTTTAAAATTAAGAAATACACTTAGTATCTTATTAAAATTTCACTTTCAGATACAGCCTCTATCTATATGAATTTTTAAAACTAAGGCATCTCGTATTTCAAAGAATTCGATGAATTCAAGAATTCTCTGCGTAAGAGACTTTCTTTTTTAGCTAATTTAATCGGAACTGAAAAATTTTATTGTTTTACTAGCTTTCAAAATGTAAGGCATAATTATAACGTTTTAAGACTGCATCAAGTAACATCAAAGGACGATTTTTATTAGATCAGATGCATTTAATAATAATGGCATTCAGTTTATCTATAAATTAAAATAAAACTTAGGAATACGATTCGTAAAACTAAAATATTCATGAAAAATTATAGTATTTTTACTATCAAATTTTAAGTTTATTAAGTTATTTCCATGGTTACGGATTCATCGTCTCGCTAAATCTTAAAACATTTAATCTATAAATTTTTCTTTCCCTTCCGCTAATTAAACATTCATTGTTTCTACGGGAAATACCCATGTGCAAATGTTTAATTCCATTTTACTCAGCTTTGTTTAAACAAGACAAAAATGCGTGCGTGGTTTTGTTTTATGTATTATTTGACTTAGCTGTGTACTTTGTATGTGTGATAATTTTCCGAATCTTTGGATAGACAGAAAATTAAAGTATGCCATAGTAAATTCTGTACTGAAAATCTTACTCACACCATATGTCTCTAGATTTCCCGAGTTCTGATCACGGGTGATGATGTAAAGGTTTCATTGGTGAATACCTTTTGTTTAATACATAATATAAAGCACCATTTTATACTATGTGCTTTAATTTAAACTAAGTTGTAATAAATGTATGAAACTAATGCGTTTAAATCGGCAAATGATATGTAATTAGTGATTTGGGACTTACACACTTTCCTTCAAATATAAAGAAAGAAAAAGGTTTTAAGCGAGTGATGAATTTATCTGTGGAAAAGAAAAAAGTGATTAACCTATTTGTTCCAGTGGTCCACATATGTGGACCTTTATATTTCCACTGTTAAAAATATTATTTAATATTTCTTGCAGTCTGAATTGACGTACATGTGCGTCTATGCTTTAATTTTGAATAAGTAATTTTAACGCGTCTGAATATGTAAATCTTACATACTGACACACATATGTTATTTTTGTTTGCCATTATTTTATATTTATTTACAAAATTTTTATATTAATTGACAAACGTTACACAGAAGAATTTTTGAATGTTATTGAAATTTCCTAAGTTGAATTTGTGAATATTTTTTATCTTGACAGTCTTCCTTTATGTGTGATAACAACTCTTTACTACTGAAATAGATAATGAGAACTAGGCTTTTATTCAAAAAATTATTTGAAAATACGTTTTCTACTTAAGTGTAATAGGTTTTTATAAAAACAATTATAAGATTGCTCTTTAATTTGAGATATGAGAGAGCTTGGTCGAGGGTAAAGAGGTTATGGAGCATTTGTGAATCTTATATATTTGACTTACCTAATGATATAAATTACACTATTGACAGGTGTCCTCAGATATATCAACAAGTCTTTCAGCATTTAGGGCTTGAAACTATACTTTTCAAATTTTATTTTTAATTTTGCATTCTGAAATTTTAAATAACCAGTTCTTTCTCATTTTTGAGAAAAAAAAAAAACAGAACAATGCCAAACAGTCAAAAAAATAAAATAGGTATAAGTTCTCGTAACGTACCCAGCGAAATACTCACAGATCAAATTCTCAGATTCAACGTCACATGGGGAATCTGTACACCTTCATTTTCTTTCAAAATGTGCTATTAGATATTAAACCTGGGTTCCTGATTTGGAATAAATCCATAACTACATCATAGGAGTACCTTACTAAGGGGAGCAATGGCCCCGAAAATTCAAGAAAATTCAGATTACTCCCTGTTTGTAAACATTATTTTCTCTAATTGGAAACATTTTGTCACCCCTCCCCCCCTCAATTCTACAATCGGAAACATTTTGCCCCCTCTCCCCCATTGTTACACGCCAATGAACTTATATAACACTTTTCTCCATTTGCATATGGTTATTGCTTGCTTGAACACATTGTGCTTGACAGCAATTTCTCGTTTACCCCCATAAGACGGAGCCTTTAGGTACTTATTATGCGCTGGATCGATCCCACTGCAACTCAACTCATAACTATTTTCCTCAGACAATATTTAAATATTTCAAGTAGTTGAAACTATCGGAATTCGCGAACACACTTCCTCGACACAACAGAAACCTTAACTAGAATATTTGACAGGGGAAATTGCATTACCGGTACCCTGCATTCTATTTCTTTGGGAGCATTCTATTAAGAAACCCGAGTAAAAGTATTATTTGATTGGGGGACGCAATCTGAGCAGATAACAAGAAATTGGAACGAGAAACATTACTTGAGCAGACAGATGAATTCTCGAGAGGGGAGTATTTTAGCGCCATCTAGTGTTTCCAAGGGAACGAAAATAAAGATGCCGAATTTGCCGCCTCGTCTAATATTTCGTCGGCTAATTGATGACAATAGAACGCAGATGGAAAAATGGCTTTTAAGAGGAAAAGAAAGCAAATTAAAAAGAAATGTTGTGTTTTGCTAGGTTATTAACTCTTTTTGATGAGACTGGTAAAGTTTTTGCAGGCAACTGCAGCTGCATTTTAATTTTAATACATTTTTTGCCAGGTCACTAGGGAAATGTTCTTTGGCTAATATAAATATTAAAAATGAATGAGCAATTATTTTGCCAGTGAATGAATTTATATCTTAAACAGCATATTTATTAATAAACTTATTATTTCGCATAACTTCATATATTTTAATCGTAGATAATTTTAGGTTAAGAATAATATTTTAAGGTAGGTATATGCATATTGACATTAATAAATATTCTAATATTTCAAAAACATAAATATTTGGGTATGATATACTTGAAATACACTTACATTATCTTATTGATGAATTCATACAATCGAAATAACCCACAGTCAACATCAGTAGAAAATATGATTTACAGGCACTCACCTGTGAAAAAAAGAAATATTGCATTAAAAACACACTTTTTATGCAAATTAAATTAGCTGCTTTACTAGCTTTTTCTCTCTTTCTCTTATGATTATTAATTACATTTATTATTACATCGAATGAAAGAATTATGCAGTTATGTTCATCTTTTGAGACTTACGAATTCACAACATCATACAATCACAATAAATCTGATAAAATTAGGCATAAGGAAGCCTTTGGATTGTAGCATATCAATAAAGAACACTAGAAAGTTAAAAACTGAAAAAATATTTTAAATCATTGATACTTAATGGTTAGAAAGAATGTTTACATAAAATTGCTGATAAATTAAATTTTATACATTTGCTTGAGTTAATAAATAAAGCCTCAGAACAATTATCTAAACCTGAAACAATTAACCAAATCCCTTTTTACTTCCTTGTAAAAAGTAAAAGTGCAGTGATCGAAAGAATTTTCGGTATGCAGATTTTTATGAAAAAATCAATTTTAACTAACTCTAAGTTTAAAGAGTTTGTGTGTGACATCTCAACATACGCATATATGTATGCATGTTCGGATATATGCATGTACAATCCGTTTTGACTAACAAGTCAATTTTGTCTAGCTGTTTCCTGACACATCTGTAAGTACATCCATATATGTATGTACACAACTCGCATATCTCAAAAACTACTAGTGGTAGAGTGCTAAAATTTTATATTTAAGATTTTTGTAACACCTATTTTTGTGCCTCCCTTTTTAGTTTCATTTTAATAGACAGTTTATTTCCAGGGTCACCCCAAAAATTTAATTACGCTAAGGTTTATAGACATCTTCAATAAATTTTGTCTATAGAACCGTTTGGGTTACACCTCAAAATCTCGCGAACCATCATCGAATTTGGCAAGTTTTGACCAAATACAGCCAAACTTGGCGACAGAAGTATTTCTGTATTCCGCATAACTTCATATATTTTAATCGTAGAATGCTGAAATTTTGTATTAAGAATTATTGTATTGTGAATCTCTTTTTTTTATAGCAATTGACTGGATAATTTACTTACAGGGTCACCTAATGTCTTTCAATACATTAAGGTCTGTGGATGTTTTCAATCCATTAAAAGTCATTGGTTAATCACTATTTCGGCTGCCAAAGTCTAGCTATCTCAAGCTTGACGGCTTTTGGCAAAATATCGCCAAATTAAGTACCAAAAATAAATCTCTCAAACTGAACCCTGCATAGCTATATCTCAAATATTTGGTTAAAAATCGCTAAGGATTATTATTATTGTAGTATTGTATATCTTTCGAATCATATGAGTTTAGATGAAGTGCATTAAAGATATTTATGATTTAATAGACGTGCAAAGAAATCATATGGTTTCCACACAGATTTCTGCATTGTTATATCTCAAATATTTGGTTAAAAATTGCTAAGGATTAGTATTATTGTAGTATTGTATATCTTTCGAATCATATGAGTTTAGATGAAGTGCATTGAAGATATTTATGATTTAATAGACGTGCAAAGAAATCATATGGTTTCCACACATATTTTTTGGATAATTGTTTTCAGTGACAGTAATGTACAAATATGACATTCATATTTAATATAATTAGGTACGACATTTGAATTATTTATAAAGTAGGAGAAATATTTCAGAAGAATGAAAAAAAGAAGGCATATTGATAAATTTAACTCTGGTCACACTGGCACTTTTACTGCACCATATTTTGTACTATTTCTATGATTAAAAATTTCAATGATGCAACAAACGCATGGCATTTCATATTTAAACGTTGATACTTTTGAATTTAAAATAGACTTCATTGCTATTTTAAAATATGCACTTGATATATCAAATCTTAAACATGTCTGGAGTACATTCGAAATTTCAAAGATATTTGACACAAAAATATAGTATTTTACTGTTAATCTTGAAAAGATGGCTTCGTTTTTTAACCATTTATAAACTCTTTAATTAATTCTATTTTCAGTGCATCAAAAAAATATTTTAAAAAATATTTTAATTGATTGCCAAAGACTATATAAATATACAGCTTTGAATTGAGAATTAATTTCACAGTAATTATTAAATATTTTGTGGTCATTTTTCTTAGGCTTGAAAAAGATTAATAATATTTAATTAGATATAAAAACAAGTGCTAAATATTCTTCCTATTTAAATAAATATAATAACACCAATATCATAAAAATATTTTCCTCAGAAACGTTATTTTAGTTTTATTCATACTGTTTTAAATAATTTTTTATCGTTGTTCTTTCAGCTGAATAAATGTATGATAAAATTATAGATTTTATTCCATCTGCAAGAGTTCCATAACATGTTATTTTATCATGATAATGCATTTAACTCTTAGCACTGAGTCCCTAAATACACATTTGTAATTTATGAAACTAGTATTTTCAGCTAAGCTAATTTCTTACATTAGTTTATATTATGCGCTATAGAAAATATGCACATTAAGTAATTAGTTGACATTTCAAATGATGTAGTCGACATTGAAAATGCTTTAGTTGTTATTGAAAATTATCTGTAGACTTTTAAATAAATTTATTTAATAAATATAATTGTGGCATAGGAAAGAAAAATGTCTGAAGATAAAAGTATTAGTCGTAAATTGCTATATTCTTAATTAATAACAATGTAAATGAAACTCAAAATGATTATGGGCCATAAAAATAAATTAACATCATCATCAACTACTTCAGGGAGTAGAAGAGATAGATCAATGTTTCGGCATCATTAGTTTAGCCACCCTTTTCTCTCTTGACCAATGGCCTCTCGAGGACAGCCTAAGTGTCTGACATAATGCGTCGATTACGGTTTTTCCATTTAGCACGATATTCCTGTATTGTATCACATAAATCGAACATCTTCAGCTCTTTCTTGATGTCTTTGTTTCGGATCTTATCGAGGCTGTCGTGATTCTACCGGGCCTGCTTCTGCGCTTCAAAAAAGGCCTACGGACGTTTCCTCATTGGTTAGATTCGGTCATTAGGTGACGTATCTAAGTGCTGGAATCAATAAGTGAGCATCCGTAGGCCTCTTTGGATGACTCATCGGAGTGCAGAAGAAGGCCCGGTAGAATCACGATGGCCCCAATCTTATCGGCAGTGGTGAATACCTTTATTTTAAAATAGATTATCGTCTTAACCCTTTAGCGCGCAGTGTTCCCGCTCTGGGAACATCAAACTCTGACATTTTGACCGTTGCTAGTCACGAAGGATAGATTTGATTTCTATAAAAATAGCTCCGGGTGACATAGCTCCACGAGAATCCTTTACATTTTAGCACGTCATTTCCCGTAAAAAAATAGTCACGATTATTTTTAACAGCACTGACATCTGCTGAAAAATGGAGGAATAAGAATGCGAGAACAGCTGGATAGATTGCCCAATGCTGAAAATGGGCAGCCGTTGCCATCGCTCGACTTAACTACCAGCAAGAGGGCGGGCGATCGAAACGCTCATCGCGTGCCGCAGATCTAGAGACCCTTTTTTTAAAGGCTGGTAGTTAAGTCGAGCGATGGCAACGGCTGCCCTTTTTTCCACCATTGGGAAAGGGTTGCGCCTCAAAGGGTTAATCGAATTATAAAAAGGCACTTAGCTAATCTTCCATCGGTAAGATATGAGCGAATAAAATGGCTTAATTCTGTTCATTCCTTGGAATACAAAATTTGAATGACTAATATTGATGGATTTTTGACTCATATGTCGTTACATGGAAATTTTCAATAAGTCCGATCTCTTACGTTGTAACTATAATGAAACGTAATACGCAGTGTCCTGTGATATAATACAGGAATATCGTACGCAGTGTCTTAAATGGCATTTTTAAAAGATAGCTTAGTTACTCCAGACTTCAGTTATAATAAGATATAAGACAATAGTTAGAAGATATTTAATTATTTTGCATATCTGAAACTAATACTTCATTTTTAATTCATTCATTTTTTCAGTTTTCACAGAGCGAAATTGTTAAACATTTAATATCTGGACACTTGGATACACAATTCACAGAACACTTCACCTTTCACTTTAGATTAATTATTGTCTAGTGAATTTAAAAAATGCTGTTTATTCCCCATCATACTATGATACAGAATCCTTTTGATTCTCTGTGCATTTAAAAAGAAAAATACAATCTAAAAAACGAAATTTTAGTGCAGGAATAATACTTCCCATCCAACAATAAATATAAAGTTTGTTTATAACAATGATTGTACATGAAAAGCAACTATGAATGAGTGCTTGGCACGATGATGAATAACGTTAAACAATGAACTCAAAACGGAATTAAAATTTGAGACAAAGCGCGTTAGAGATTGCAATTTATTTTCACAAAATTCTCATTACTTCTGTGAAACTCAAATCATGTCTACCTGTTTTTGAGTTAGAGTAACTTTAAAATTTCCCCCCGTTCTTTCTGTGTAATAAAGGAAGTATTTTATTTAACCTCACGCGTTCACCGAGGGAATCAGAAGGATTTTTTTTACTCGAATTTGGTTCTCCAAAATACTGCTTTGCTCCGACTAAAACTTTTGTCACATCATCAGTCCGAGTTCAAAGTCAGGCTAAAGAGTTTTTCTCTCTCAAAAGAAATGTGCCTGAAGAGTGCATCGTATTCTATAGAAAAGAAGTTTTATTCCTGTGGAGATGGAAAGAGAGAGATTTAGATATTTGCGATGTTTTTGTTTTTTGATTGTTTCATGGCTTTTCGAGAAATATTTTCAGGAATAATAAACATTAAATCAAAACTTTTCGAAAAAAGAAGGTCGTCTTTGTAAAAAAAAAAAAAAAAAAATTGTGAAAAAAAAATTCCACACTTAAAACATATATTCATTTCAAATGTGTCACGGGCTTAACCCTTTGAGGCGCAACCCTTTCCCAATGCTGAAAAAAGGGCAGCCGTTGCCATCGCACAGCCAGCTGCGTCAAAAAGGTGTCTCTAGATCTGTGGCACGCTATGAACGTTTCGATCGTCCGCCATCTTGCTGGTAGTTAAGTCGAGCGATGGCAACGGCTGCCCTTTTTTCAGCATTGGGCAATCTATCCAGCTGCTCTCGCATTTTTCCATTTTTCAGCAGATGTCAGTGCTGTTAAAAATAATCGTGACAATTTTTTTAAGGGAAATGACTTGCTAAAAAGTAAAGGATTCTCGTGGAGCTATGTCACTCGCAACTATTTTTTTATAGAAATCAAATCTATTCTTCGTGACTGGCAACAGTCAAAACGTCAGAGTTGGGTGTTCCCAGAGCGGGAACACTGCGCGTTAAAGGGTTAAACACTTTCCAAACTAAGTGAGGTATTCCTATAAGTTTGATTTTATGTGTATTTCTACATCCGACATTCATACATTGGGCTCCAAATGCCATAGAATTTAAGTATGTCTAGGAAGCGCGCACTATAACTCTTTTATTTATTTAAAGAGGTGTGTATAACATTATGTAGTTATCTCATAAAAGTGCACAAAATAATAATTTGAATAGATGACTTCTCAGGATAGAAATTAGATGAAGAAGTATAAGATTGGTTTTTTTTTTTTTTTTTTTTTTTTTTTTTACATTTACACTTTTGAATAAAAAACTTTAAAATATAAATAGAAAAACTATTGTTAATTACATATTAAAATGAACTTTTATAGATTCTAAACTTCATAATTTCAAGTGGAACATTTTGAATCAGATGTTATCATATTAAAAGCCTTTATTAGCATCACTGCTTGTTTATTTGTGTCTTTATCGATTTTTGCTGCTCTTTTTTAAATGTAGTGATTTATTTTTACTCACTTCTTTAGCTTTGTAATCTAATGTAGTGGTGGGTAACAAGTGGAACATTTTGAATCAGGATGTTATCATATTAAAAGCCTTTATTAGCATCACTGCTTGTTTATTTGTGTCTTTATCGATTTTTGCTGCTCTTTTTTTAATGTAGTGATTTATTTTTACTCACTTCTTTAGCTTTGTAATCTAATGTAGTGGTGGGTAACAAGTGGAACATTTTGAATCAGGATGTTATCATATTAAAAGCCTTTATTAGCATCACTGCTTGTTTATTTGTGTCTTTATCGATTTTTGCTGCTCTTTTTTAAATGTAGTGATTTATTTTTACTCACTTCTTTAGCTTTGTAATCTAATGTAGTGGTGGGTAACAAGTGGAACATTTTGAATCAGGATGTTATCATATTAAAAGCCTTTATTAGCATCACTGCTTGTTTATCTGTGTCTTTATCGATTTTTGCTGCTCTTTTTTAAATGTAGTGATTTATTTTTACTCACTTCTTTAGCTTTGTAATCTAATGTAGTGGTGGGTAACAAGTGGAACATTTTGAATCAGGATGTTATTATATTAAAAGCCTTTATTAGCATCACTGCTTGTTTATTTGTGTCTTTATCGATTTTTGCTGCTCTTTTTTAAATGTAGTGATTTATTTTTACTCACTTCTTTAGCTTTGTAATCTAATGTAGTGGTGGGTAACAAGTGGAACATTTTGAATCAGGATGTTATTATATTAAAAGCCTTTATTAGCATCACTGCTTGTTTATTTGTGTCTTTATCGATTTTTGCTGCTCTTTTTTAAATGTAGTGATTTATTTTTACTCACTTCTACAGCTTTGTAACCTAATGTAGTGGTGGGTAACAAGTGGAACATTTTGAATCAGGATGTTATTATATTAAAAGCTTTTATTAGCATCACGGCTTGTTTATTTGTGTCTTTATCGATTTTTGCTGCTCTTTTTTAAATGTAGTGATTCATTTTTACTCACTTCTACAACTTGGTAATCCAGTGTAGTGGTGGGTAACAGGTGATAATGAAATACGGCGCAAAATATTGGTTTCCAAACCCGGTTTAAACTGAATGAAATATTATTGTTAGACTTGCATAATGTACTACATGTACTAATACAATGAACGCTAAGCTCATTTCGAATGTATGTCGAGGCTATCCAGCATTTCTAGCCGGGGATTTTTCGCGTTTCTCATTGAAAACGCGAATTCTGATAATGCAATCTTAATATTTTCTAATAGATTTTTAAGGAAATTTTGATAAAAGGAAAGTTTGAATAAAAGTTTTATCTTAAAAAGAAATTATATATATTCGCGGTTCTCATTGAAAACGCGAGTTCTGATAATGTAATCTTACATTTTCTAATTGATTTTAAAGGAAATTTTGAATAAAAGTTTTATCTTAAAAAGAAATTATATATATTCGCGGTTCTCATTGAAAACGCGAGTTCTGATAATGTAATCTTACATTTTCTAATTGATTTTAAAGGAAATTTTGAATAAAAGTTTTATCTTAAAAAGAAATTATATATATTCGCGGTTCTCATTGAAAACGCGAGTTCTGATAATGTAATCTTATATTTTCTAATTGATTTTAAAGGAAATTTTGAATAAAAGTTTTATCTTAAAAATAAACCATATACATAATTTATACATTTATTTGTTGTGCGTCCTTTCTTATGTACTAACGAATAAGATGTTTGTATTGGAAAATGGTTTACAATCGAATTTTTAGTCTTATTTATATGGTTCTGAAAACTAAAAAAGAACTTTGTAAGTAACACGCAGACGTATATAATAAAAACAGTACGGATCGTTTCGGGTAGTGTAGAGTGGAAGGTGGAACTTTTTACGAATAAAAACGGTCCGCACTGTTTGTAATTATTATATATGTTTGTTAAACAGTTCGTTATAAGTTTCAACCGTTTAAAACCATTTTTTTAATTGTTCTTATTAATACATCATGCTTATTTCTACTTCACTTACACAATCTGTTTGTGAGTGCAGAAGACCATTTCTACCCTAGAGAAGTTATATGTATCATCATTATGTATCATATGTATGTATCATTTCATTGACATGAACTATGACGATCAATTAAGTTATTGTTTCTGTAAAGTTTCCATAAAGTGACAGTTTTACAGAAAATTTGTGAAGATTTTCAAAACTTGGAACTTTCTTATTTCATTTTAAGTAATTAGATTTTTTATTAAAATTATTCAAGCAAGTTTTGAAAATGATTTTAATCCATCTTTTGTTAAAGCCGTAATTATGCTTTGATTGATAAGAAATTTTAACACGTTGAATTTATATTGCTGCCATAGTATATTGCCTATTGAAAATAATAGTTATTTTACTGGGAGATACAAAATAATAATTATACAAAATAATGACTGAAAAAAACACTCAAAAAACTGGTGTTAAACGATAAAGTAATTAAAAAACTTTGTAAAAAACACACATAAGAAGTAACTTCTTATGTGTGTTTTTTACAAAGTTTTTTAATTACTTTATACAAAATAATATATATGTAACATTGTTTGACAGTTTGTAATTTGACAGAAAGTAGAAGTGTATCTTGAAAGAACTATATCCTACTCCAAACAAGATAAGTAATGTATGATTCATTTGAGTTTTCCATCGAAATTGAAAAAGTTATGGCTTTGACTTTATGACTTTAGTTTGTTTGTTAGACTACGTGTGTAAATTTCTGGCTATTCAGCTGTAAATGCGCACTGATTGCCACAAAATTGTAAAACATAACTCAAATACATTCTAATCTACCTATACGGCAGTTGAATGTTTCTTTAAATCAAGAATTTAACAGACTGGAGCCTTAATAAAAACGGATTCATTATCAAAATAACCTACATCAACACTTAACCATCTCCATCAACATGAAAACTAATCCATTGCTGTTCTGTTTACATTTTTTTAAAGTCTCGTATATCGTAATGAGTGAGCTAGATACTCAAATTTCTGATGTCAATGAAGCTCAAGAGATCAATCCAAAACAATTATTAATGCTTGCTGCAGCAAGTTATCAGTTAAAAGTAGAATGCTTGCGGCTTTATAAATAGCTTTTTTACTGGACACATATTAGCATTTCTACAAATACACTCTCCGTAAACATACATAGTGAATACCTCACAGATTAAGTATCTTATTAAAATTTACCATTGCATATGACATATAGATAAGGGAAGGAAGCACTGATATTTATTTTATAGAAGTGCATAAGAATACCAAATATCTGCAAACATTTTGCCCTTCTATTTGTGTCTATTGTCCTACATGAATTGTTACACTTATCCGTACACGTCAATTTATCTCATTTCGATGAAATCGCGAATAAAATCTTTAGTATCACCTGAAAAATTCAATAATTGGTGAAATTTTTTGCTTCTCTTAGGAAATATTTAGAAAAAGTCTTTGATGCATTGTCCAGGGCAACCCAAAACTTGCTCAGCTGTGTGTGGTGCCCAAAGTAATCTCTTTTACTCAGTACTGACCTAAAAGCTGCGGCTCTTTGCTTGCTTTTCAGCTACCGCAAGGTCCCTTATTCTGATATATCAGGTTGTAACGAAAGTTTTCCGCCAAATCTGCTTGAAAAACTAACTTCTAACTCCTTAGATAACTCTTTTTGAACTTTTGGTACCAAACCTGCACAGTATCACGTGATGCAACAATAGTATTTAAAGCTGTACTCATTATTCGTTGATATTCTGTAGCTGACTTTTTGCAACAGAACTGGAAGTAAATGATGGTTCTAATCCTCTAGAGTGATAGTTCCATTTGACACACCTTGTACTCAATGATAACTATATTTTTTTACAGATTTCATAGCACAGTGTTATAAAGTAAGTCTCTTTCTTTCAAATGCCAAAAATCGTTTGACAATATATGAGCAAATACGCCAACGCAAACTGTTTACTGACGATGTTTATGGTGGCGGGAAACTTTCGTTACCACCTAATACATACTTCCAAACTAATTATTAGAATTCTATTTATTTTTTATGTATACAGAAAACGCATGAAAAACTAATTTCTACAGCATATTTTGAATTATCTAAATTCAGCTATGTGTTTTTCAGGATGCACGTTACTTTCTGTGACGATTCTTTACATTTTCCCGAAAGTCAAAGTATTTTCTATTTCCTCGATCGGAAATTCGTCCCTTATATATTCCATTTTCTATTCAAAAAAAGGAAATATCTGATTCGACCGCAGCACACTAGGTTATATCTTTAGAATTGCATATGGAGGATATTTCATAGGGAATACTGATGCACTCTTCGTTTTTGCGAAACACTGAATTTGTTCGGCTAAAACTTTTGTCACATCATCAGTTTGAGTGCAGCACTGGGGATAAAGATTCCTTTTGTAAAGGAACTCTCCCTCCTCATACAGAGGTTCAATAAAATATATTTCATGCCAGATAAAAAGAAGATAAATGCAAAAATATTTGCTTGGGGTTATTTTACTGTGAATACTTTATTGCTTTCGTAAAATATTAAGTATTGTATGCTCTAACATTTTTTTTAAACGTGCGTCTATTTATTAAGCGTTTACTTCAATGCAAATGTTATGTCCGCTGAGGAAAATGTATTTTTACGGTTCGTGAGTATTTCGAGAAAAGGACTGAAAAATTTTGTTTGAAAACTTTTAAAATGGCTCTGAAAGTTTGAGGTCTAACTCTTCCAAATAGAAAAAAAAACTCATCAATGTAAATTTATGCTGTTTGAAAATTCTCCACTTTGTGTCATTAGTAAGGAGCTTTCATATATTACGATTTATTTATTTTTGTTTATGAGATATTTGCAATGACCTACATCCATACTTTTATTAAATGTATCGCTCAATAAAAAAATGGCGATATATTTACAAATTGTGGATTTATACTAACGAAGTTGAAGATTGTTGAAGTTAAGGTTATAATTCTGTCATGGAAAGTTATGTTTCTTCACGTGAAAATTTACGATTATTTTTTAAAAGGCAATTTGTTTCTTGTATAATTAAAATCAAATAACCATTTGAGTTTAAGGATTGGCATTCAATACACATCTTGCAAAATGTACTATTCTTTTTTGTGATAAATGTTACTTTTGCAAATACACCTCATACTGAAATTAATTTTTCGAATATTAATTATGTAACATAACTTTTTTCCAAGAAAATTTCTGAGAGTTGGATGATCTAAAAAGTAAACTGTTTGAAAAACGATAATTTTTCAATAAGAACAACTTGTATCATACAGAGTTATTCACAATTTCCTTCGGGGTTTCAGAAAGCTATAGAGAAAAAACTAACACAAATACAGCAAAAAAAAAAAAAACATTCCACTAAATACAGATGTTTTATTTACAGCTCTTAAAGTTCTATAAATGAGCCCTTGGTTGCACGACAGATATCAATGTGGCTGTCCAGTTCCTGGCAGACTCTGTTCAAAATGACTCAATCACTATCAACAGTATAGACAAAACGTGTGATACAGTTCTGATAATTCAAGAGGCAAAGGGACTAGAAACGCAGATTCTTGTCGATAGTCTTACAGCAAAAAGTCACACTGGTATGACTATTAAGCAGTTTTGTGTATTGAGCCCGGTGAGCAAGAGGGCCATTGGAGAAAAGGTGCATCATCTTCGGGCTGCTGAAAAATGTTATAAAAAACTAGAATTGTTTCGGTATTTAGATTAATAGATGCTCATGGCATTTCGAGCGCTGATATACTACCCAGCAAACACAGCCCTATCGCATCTGTGACGGGCCAACACCGGAACTATTGGTTCAGCGTCGGCATTGGCACGGTGGTAAGTTAGTGATGTCAATTTTGCACCGGCAAACTAAGCTGGCGCAATCAAAAGAAAACGATTTCTGGGCACGCAACGGTACGATATCGGCTAGTCTTTAGGGTTAGTAGGCGGTTTCATGCACGTGTGAATATCTACTTATATAATTGGCTAACGTATGCAGTACCAATATCGACGATATTTCCACGCTGCGAACGGCAAGAGCTAGATGTAAACATATGAGTGCAATAACAATAACGCAAGTGCACAAATCCAAATTAACAGTTCAGTGACGCCCAGTAGAGCAAGTATATGTCACGCAGTATCTAGATTACAAAATAGCAATAATGGATACGCAAAAAACGCAACTTTTGGACTTTTTCACAGCTTTAAAATGTCGAATTTACAATACTTGGCGAATGAATCGCCCTTCTAAAAAATGTCACCATGCATTGGGCTAAAGCACATTTTAGTCATTTGCTGTTTGAACATCGGCTTTTATGGTGACACCCAAAATGTATATAGCAACCGTAACCTAAATAAATTGAATGACAAATACTGTTAAAACAAAGAAACGATTTTCGTTGAAATGAGTCCAGAAATTTAGTCAACACTGCACTGAGTATAAAGTATAATAAGGGCGGGTAGTATATTTAAAATCACTCACATGTGCAATGTTTTTTTATATCTGCCTACCAGTGTTTTATGCTTAAAAGCTCAAATGCTCCTTCCACTGTTATTTTATTTATTATCATTAATTTGTTAAACTTATTCCCTGCTAGTTAGTTTATCTCTTTTACCTGACCCCCCCCCGTATAATTACAGAAACTGTTTTGAGACTAATGGCTCGCTGAGGGTAATTTAATACAGCTAAGCAAACAATTGTCTTATGGGCATCATTAACACCCACTGTTTTTTAGTCATCCTAAAATATATATGTGCTCCTAAAATAGTACAATCGAATTCTTGACATCTAAAATTGTCGGAGCTTCATAAATTCGAAACAAGGGAAATTTCTAGATCATAGAAATCTTGTAGGATGAATTATGAAAAAATCACAATAATCAGGAAAAAATGTCGATCGAAAGGACTTACCTTTTATGAAAAAAATAAAATACTAAAAATAAAACACAAATTTACGGGGAGATAAACAAAGCAATGTCATTTTAAAAACATATTTAATAAAATAAAGAAAAAAGCATTTTTGGTTGAATACCGATTTATTGCTCTTATTGTTATTTGAAGGCCCTGTTTCATACGGATTAATTAAGTAATTTAGTAATCCAAATTCGAGAAGTTTTACATTATTTAAAAATAATAAATGGGGATATATTGAAATGAAAAGAAGAGAGAAATTGTGAGGAGAGCTGAAAACGCATCCTCGAAATCTCTGTTAACCATTGAAGGAAACATGCAAATTTAGAGAAGATAACGAATTTTGAGAGAACGGAATTATTTTATCACGTATCGGCATTTCAGGATTTACAGCCGTAAGCAGCAGTAGAAATGAGCGTTAATTCTTTCAAAGGAATTGTTTAGTGTTTTTATATTTTTTCTTTACATGAGGTATCTACATGTTTTCATTTTATGAAAAAATAAAATACTAAAAATAAAACACAATTTTACGGGGAGATAAACAAAACAATGTCATTTTAAAAACATATTTAATAAAATAAAAAAAGCATTTTTGGTTGAATACCGATTTATTGCTCTTATTGTTATTTGAAGGCCCTGTTTCATTCGGATTAATTAAGTAATTTAGTAATCCAAATTCGAGAAGTTTTACATTATTTAAAAATAATAAATGGGGATATATTGAAATGAAAAGAAAAAAAGAGAGAAATTGTGAAGAGAGCTGAAAACGCATCCTCGAAATCTCTGTTAACCATTGGAGGAAACATGCAAATTTAGAGAAGATAACGAATTTTGCGAGAACGGAATTATTTTATCACGTATCGGCATTTCAGGATTTACAGCCGTAAGCAGCAGTAGAAATGAGCGTTAATTCTTTCAAAGGAATTGTTTAGTGTTTTTATATTTTTTCTTTACATGAGGTATCTACATGTTTTCATTTTATGAAAAAATAAAATACTAAAAATAAAACACAATTTTACGGGGAGATAAACAAAACAATGTCATTTTAAAAACATATTTAATAAAATAAAAAAAAGCATTTTTGGTTGAATACCGATTTATTGCTCTTATTGTTATTTGAAGGCCCTGTTTCATTCGGATTAATTAAGTAATTTAGTAATCCAAATTCGAGAAGTTTTACATTATTTAAAAATAATAAATGGGGATATATTGAAATGAAAAGAAAAAGAGAGAGAAATTGTGAAGAGAGCTGAAAACGCATCCTCGAAATCTCTGTTAACCATTGGAGGAAACATGCAAATTTAGAGAAGATAACGAATTTTGCGAGAACGGAATTATTTTATCACGTATCGGCATTTCAAGATTTACAACCGTAAGCAGCAGTAGAAATGAGCGTTAATTCTTTCAAAGAAATTGTTTAGTGTTTTTATATTTTTTCTTTAAATGAGGTATCTACATGTTTTCTTTTAAAGACATAAGATTTCAATTTTATATACAAAAATACAGATTAAGTACAGTACAACTTTATTATATTCAGTGAGGACATAGATATTTTTTAATAAATAAACATTGCAACAGTTTTTTGAAACCTTTGAGCTAAGTTGTATTTTTGAAATACTATGAAAAAGTAGAGAATATTTGAAACCATTTTTACATGGATTATATAGAATTAATTTTCCAACAACCTACATTTTAATTATTTACAGGTTCATTCTTTTTTCCGTAAGTAAAGTAGTTTGCTTAAAGGAGTTTATTTATTTTTTATCATATAATTGAAGACAAGCTTATTAAATTCTCTTTTTGTTTGTGTACTTAACGGAGCGTACAGTTTTAAAAATGTATATCATATACAGAAAAGCATCAATTTTTGTAAAAACAAATTGCAATGTTTTTTTAAGGATCATAAATATGTTGGTCAAGAAGTCCATTTAATTTGATTTACGAAGCTGAAAAAAAAAGTAATTACAAACAAGAATCTCCTGAACTCATTTCATAAACTTTCTGTGCAATTAGTGTAATGAACGTACTTGTTTTAATATTCAGTTGGAAAGGGCATTTTTTTCCTCCAAAGCAATTTAAACAACTTTAAAAATATGATACGTTATATCCAATGGGGAGATCAAGAATTATGCGAGATAAAATGCATTTTGCGTCATTAATATTTAATTATATAAACTAAAATGTTTCTCTACCACGTTAGAAAAATGCATCCCGTTGAGTGTGCGTATATGTATGTTTATTTGTTTTGCTCGAATATTTTTCTGAATAAATTTAAAAAAATTGAAGTAAAAACCTTATTACAGGAAAATAAATATTTTTTTAAAGCTGTTTATAATAACTCCTTTTTGTAGTTTAACTTTCTAACTAACATATTTTATTTATTTATTTATTTTTAGCTTAGGAACTAGGGTAAATTAGAGACAATTATTATCTAAGGAGTAATCCTTGGCAAGTATCAGGTGTACAACTTTTTCAAAAACCGCCATTTTCCTACAGATGATTCAACGGTAAGTACTGTCTGACTCAGTTTAGCTTGGAAAGTTGGCTAGCTGACGTAAAGGTGAATCCAAATGAACCGATCGAGGAGGGGGGGGGGGGAAGCTAGTGGAGCGAATGCGCGTGTTTCGTCTTGTTCATTGAATTCTTATTCTTACATCATTTGATTTCATAATATCCTTCAGAAGTTTGCGGCTGTATTTGCAAGCACAGTATTCCTAAAGAATAAAATGGATGAAACATGCAAGAATAAATCTTTTCGATGTAATAGTTCGAAGTAATGTCCAACAATTAAGAGCCGTTGCAAAAGCAAATCGGGCAGGTCAATAGAAAAAAGTTCCCATCACCATCTCAGAATTTCATGATTTTCTTTTATTGTGTTGCCTTACCCAAGGAAAGAACAAATCTGAAATATTTTTGATTTACCTCTTTTAGTTTTAGAGTTATGGGGGGGGGGGTCTAAGTACCCCAGAGGAGCAACGTCGAATTAATTTAGGGTCATTTTTCCCGCTTTATTGTCTCGACTGTGACTGGCTCAGAAGTGCTTCAGACATTTTTTTCATTTTATCCTATAATATACCTCGTATATTAACATCGCAAATTAAAAATTCATTCGAAAATTCTCAGATCCCCAAATTAAGGCCCCCCCCAAAATACCCTCAATTTCATGAAAAATACAGTTTTAAGAATGCTTTAAATCTTGGCTCTGAAGTGATACAGAAACATTTTTTGCACATTGCAGTTATATATCTTCATATAAAGTGAATCCAATGTTAAAAAATTTTGAAGGCCCCCAGGGCCCCACGGTACGGGACCCCAAACACGGTCCTTAGCTCTAATTTACACAATTTCGAAGCATTGGTGCAGCTGAAGCCGACTTCCTACAGGAAAACTATTGACATGGAAATGTAGTAGCAACATTGTAGTTTTATATTATGCAAAAACATTTCTTGAAGGTACAACTGTTTCCAAGAAAAATCCCAAAAAGTACCTCCCTATTTGGGACATTACACTGGCACGCATGGGGGCATTTCGGCGTTACTTCTAGAAGTTTAATCGACACTGACAATATTGAAAATTAACTTATTCTTCATATATCTCAAATATATCCTCCCTATATCACAAATAGTTATTTTACAGGGGCACTCATTAGAATTACATTACGCTGAATGGGGATCTCTGCAACTAGTGAACCGATTCAAAAAAATTTTTCACTGATAGAAAGCTACACTATTCCTGAGTATTATAAGCTACATTTCAGCATGTAGCATAACTAGTTTTTTTTTACAGGGACATTCAAAAGAATTCCAGGACATGACGCTATATGGACATCTCTGCAACTACTGAACCGATTCTAAAGATCTTTTCACATAAAGCTACACTATTCCTGAGTAACATAGCCTAAAATTCATGCATGTAGCATCATTTACAGGAACACTCAAAATGATTCGTAAGCATTGGCGTAACTGTCTCCATTCGCCTCTCAAATTTATTCAAATTTTATTAAACTCCATTCAAATTTTTGAACAGTGCAGTTACATATCTTCATATAAAGTGAATCCAATGTTACATATTTTCGAAAGCCCTCAGCTTTGCGGCCTCTACCTTCCAGTCATTTTAAGAGGCATCGCAAGAGCAAATTAGGTAAAAAAAAAAAAAGAAGAATTGTGTGTGTGTGTGTGTTGCCTTACCCAAGGAAAGAACACATCTGAAATATTTTTGATTTAGCTCTTTTAGTTTTGGAGTTATGGGGGGGGTCAAAGTATCCCAGAGGAGTAACGAATTTAAGGTCATTTTTGCCATTTTACTCTCTCGACTGTGATTTGCTCTGAGATGCTTTAGAGAATATATTTTTTTAATCTGATAGTATACCTTGAATATTAACATCTAAAACTGGAAATTCATTTGAAAATAGGCAGATCCCCCAAACATCCCCAATTTCATAAAAAATACACTTTTAAAGAATGCTTTAAATCTTCGCTCTGACGTGATACAGAAAAAATAAAAATTGCCCCTCGATGCGGGGCCCCAAACGGGGTCCTTAGCGCTAATTTATGCAATTTCGAAGCATAGGTACAGCCGGCTATGACTTCGCACATGAGAACTATTAGCATGGAGTTGTAGTTTTAACATAGTAGTTTCATATTATGAAAAGATATATTTTTTTTTTTTATTACTGTGTTAAATTTTTCTTGAAAACGATGATGGTTTCAAAAAATATGCCGCGGGGCCCTGGGGGGGGGGGCCTTCAAAACTTTTTAACACTGGATTCACTTTATATGAAGATATATAATTGCACTGTTCAAAAATTTCAATGGAGTTGAATGAAATTTGTATAAATTTGATTGGCGAATGGAGACAGTTACGACAATGTTTACGAATTATTTTGAGTGTTCTATAATGTATGCTGCATGTATGAATTTTAGGCTATGTTACTCAGGAATAGTGTAGCTTTCAGTGAAAAGATCTTTAGAATCGGTTCAGTAGTTACAGAGATGTCCATATAGCATCATGTGCTGGAAGTCTTTTGAATGTCCCTGTAAAAGAACTAGTCATGCTACATGCTGAAATGTAGCTTATAATACTCAGGAATAGTGTAGCTTTCTATCAATGGAAATTTTTTTCGAATCGCTTCACTAGTTGCAGAGATCCCCATTCAGCGTAATATAATTCTTATGAGTGCCCCTATAAAATAACTATTTGTGATATATGGAGGAAATATTTGAGATGTATGAAGAATAAGTTAATTTTCAATATTGCCACTGTCGATTAAACTTCTAAAAGTAACGCCGAAATGCCCCCATGCGTGACAGTGGAATGTCCCAAATAGGGAGGTACTTTTTATGATTTTTCTTGGAAACAGTTGTACCTTCAAGAAATATTTTTTCATAATATCAAACTACTATATTGATACTACATTTCCATGTCAATAGTTTTCCTGTGGGGAGTCGGCTTCAGCTGCACCAATGCTTCGAAATTGCGTAAATTAGCGCTAAGGACCCTGTTTGGGGCCCGGTACCGTGGGGCCCTGGTGGCCTTCAAAAATTTTTAACATTGGATTCACTTTATATGAAGATATATAACTGCACTGTGCAAAAATTTTTTCTGCATCACGTCAGAGCCAAGATTTAAAGCATTCTTAAAACTGTATTTTTTATGAAATTGAGAGTATTTTGGGGGGCCCTAATTTGGAGATCTGTCAATTTTCGAATGAATTTCTAATTGGAGATGTTAATATACAAGGTATATTACAGGATAAAATGAAAAAATTCTCTGAAGCACCTCTGATCCAGTCACAGTCGAGACAATAAAGTGCCAAAACTGGCCCTAAATTCATTCGACGTTGCTCCTCTGGGGTATTTTGACCCCCCATAACTCTAAAACTAAGAGAGGTAAATCAAAAATATTTCAGGTTTGTTCTTTCCTAGGATAAGGCAACACAATAAAAGAAAATCACGAAATTGCGAGATGGTGATGGGAACGACCTGCCCGATTTGCCTCTGCAATGCCTCTTAATCAAATACGCTCTATCTTTGCTCCTGTGCACCGCAATTTTTAATTCTCTGCGACTGTACTTCTCGATTTACGTATTTTGGAAACATGCATTTGCATATTTACCACAAGTATAAATAACTACTTGTAACGCAGCGTATATTGAAAATTCGCCCGCAATACACAGAGGAAGGTGGCCCAAAATGATCTTTGCGGACAAAACGATTAACGTATGTTTTCTTCCAAACGGGCAGAGCTATCAACTAGGTAACACATTAACTATAGTCGTGTCAAGTCAAAAAGAAGCACTGGCAATATTTAAGCAATCGGTGTATTACGTATCTGAATATAATTCTTCAAAAAAACTGGTTTTTATCATATATCTTATAAAGTAAGCACTGAGTTTGCTATGTATTTAGAAATACAGTCTTTAATGTACAGAAACATGACTTGGTTTACTGAATAGATTATGCTTTTAGATGTAAATTACACTTGTTTACTTTGTTATGTCTCTCAGCGTGTCCCAGTAGCATGACTTAAAGTGGGCATCTATACTCCAGCATGAAATGATCCATCGACTGAAGAAATTGTAGTACCGGGTTCTAGTCATCATGACAGCCCTTCAGACATTTGAAAAATGCTTGATTCCCCATTACATTACATAATTTTTTTCTGTGTTTATTGTAGGCCATATTTTTTATTTATAATTTTTAAATATTCCATGTTATTGGTGACATTTTTAAAATTTTTAAATTTTCATAAAATAAATTATCCCTACAATAGGATTACAAACCTTATTCTGTTTCATTATATATAGTCATAATTACTTTTATATGTTTTATTTTTTCGTAAAGAAACAATTTACAATTATATTCAAACGGAGGATCATTTTTCAGTTGGGTTGCGGGTAAAATTATCCTTTGGATTCTTTATCAAAATTCTATTTTTTTTATTCTTCAATTTGGGTTTAAAATATTTTTAAAGTGTGTGTATGAAGCAAAATATTGTGTAAAATATTGCGTCAGAAGGTCAAAGTTTTGTTATACATCTATGTTATTTTATGCACGTTTTTCCCCTTAACCCTTTGAGGCGCAACCCTTTCGCAATGCTGAAAAAGGGCAGAGGTTGCAATCGCTCGACTTAACTACCAGCAAGATGGCGGACAATCGAAACGTTCATCGCGTGCCACAGATCTAGACACTTTTTTGACGACAATAAACGCCGGCTGTGCTCGCGCACAGCCAGCTGTCGTCAAAAAAGAGTCTCTAGATCTGTGGCATGCGATGAACGTTTAGATCGTCCGCCATCTTGTAGTTAATTCGAACGATGGCATCTATGTTATGGCATCTTTGAACGATAGCATCTATGGCTATCTACCAGCTGGTAGTTAATTCGAGCGATGGCAACGGCTGCCCTTTTTTCAGCATTGGGCAATCTATCCAGCTGTTGTCGCATTCTTCCATTTTTCACAGATGTCAGTGCTGTTAAAAATAATCGTGACTTTTTTTTTACGTCAAGCGACCTGCTTTAAAGTAAAGGATTCTCGTGGAGCTATGTCACCCGGAACTATTTTAATAGAAATAAAATTTATTCTTCGTGACTGGCAACAGTCAAAACGTCAGAGTTTGGTGTTCCCAGAGCGGGAACACTGCGCTTTAGAGGGTTAAGGGATTCATCTTGGGCTACCTTCCCCCTATATATATATAAATAAATGCCATTGAATGTCTACAGTATAGGACCTCGCTGGCCACATCATGCTGTGAATACCCTCTTATTTCAGATAATCATTGTAACTAATTTTGGACACCAGTGCACTTCCTCCAACACTGTCATTGTTACAGTGGAATTACCAGTTATACTTGTTTTCTGTTCTAATATACAGAAAACAACTCTTTTTTTTTTTTTTTCTTTACAGCAGTCTACTGAGAAAAGAAGAACTTTAAAAGCGAAGCAAAAGTATGCAAAAAATAGCAGGAATTGAAAAGCTATCGACGAAAATTAAAATTCTCGCCAGTATATCTTTCACTGGAGAGGATTTGGATATCTAGAGACGGAAAGAGAAGTTTTTCAAAAGTCTAGAGTGACCATGTTGGAAGTGGCTTTTTTGTAAGATTTAACTTTCAATCTCTGAAAGTGAGAATTTTAGTGGTAGTAAATTTTGAATAAAGAACAAAAAAATTCAGTTTTTCGCTCTTCAGCGCTGTGTTTATGAAAGTTTGCGATAAAAAAATTTGCATTTTTTAAGAACGGAGTAGACATTGTTAGTGTCCATTTTGTGAAAAAAAAAAAAAAAAAAAAGAATTAGTTTATGATGTTTGTAATTGACAAAACTCATGACACAAGCTAATTTTTATTTTTCTCACGAAAGATGCGTATAGTATTAATTTAAAAATAGCCTGTAGATAAATTATTTTAAAGGTTTATAAAGTCAAAATTATATGAAAAAAATGTATCGTTACTTTTCTGTGTTTAAATGCAAATAAATTTTTCACAAGTAAAAACACTTTTATTCTTTAAAATAAACGAGACAAATTTTCTGAAAAAATTATATTGCTTCCTAATTTTTTTATTGCGAGATATTTTTTTTAACTAAAATTCTATAGAGCAATCATGTGGAAATACTGAGATCACGATTGCTATGTGGGCCATGCACAATTTTTTTTTTTGTCTAAATTAGCGCTGAAACGTAAATAATATTAGTGTTGCATTTAATATTAGTCTCAAAGATTGGCTTTTGGATAAATTATTTTAAAACCATTTTAATGAGTAATGTTAAATATGTCGAAATATAAATGTCTGGCCCAATGCGATACCTTATTTAAGAATAGAATACATTACGAAAATAAATATTACTTTTTTTACTAAGCTATTTGTTTAAAATAATCCTTGAAAAATAGTGAAACAGAAATATGGATTACATATTCGCCAGAAAAGTAACATAGCTATATGAAGATCTAAAAAAATAATTACTATGTAAACGCAGTTTTTGTGACTTTCCGTGTGTTGGACATTCAATGAGTGGTAATAACGCAAGAATAAATGCAATGGACAATTCCGATATTGGCATAAACCCACAAGTCCAGCAAGTTTTATTACATCCTTTTTATAGTAAAGTATAATTTATTTAACCCTTTGAGGCGCAACACTTTCCCAATGCTGAAAAAAGGGTAGACGTTGCCATCGCTCGACTTAACTACCAGCAAGATAGCGGACGATCGAAACGTTCACCGCATGCCACAGATCTAGAGACCCTTTTTTGACGACAGCTTGCTGTGCTCAAAAAAGGGTCTCTAGATCTGTGGCATGCGGTGAACGTTTCGACCGTCCGCCATCTTGCTGGTAGTTAAGTCGAGCGATGGCAACGATTGCCCTTTTTTCAGCATTGGGCAATCTATCCAGCTGTTCTCGCATTCTTCCATTTTTCAAAAGATGTCAGTGCTGTTAAAAAGAATCGTGACCATTTTTTTACGGGAAAGGACGTGCTAAAAAGTAAAGGATTCTCGTGGAGCTATGTCACCCGCAACTACTTTTATAGAAATCAAATCTATTCTTCGTGACTGGCAGCAATCAAAACGTCAGAGTTTGGGTGCTCCCAGAGCGGGAAAACTGCGCGTTAAAGGGTTAAGTAATCTTGACAAAAAACAGTTTTCGAAGTTTTAACAGGAGTAATATTCTTTTCTTGACAGTGTGCTAGAAATCTTAAAGTAAATCGTCTAAAATCTTGAGGGGGTAAAGAAAGGTAGTGAAAATATTCAGTAATGCAATTTAAACTTTTAATACATATCATCTCTAAAAAGAAAATCAAACATAACTATCAAGAAATATGCCGTATTAAATTTACTTCTTACACTCTTTCTAGAGTATGTTTGACAGTTTTGGGATAGAGCCAAAAATGTCTTTAAAAAACTGATCACAATCACATTTTCGGGAAGCCTGAGCTGTCAAAAATTCAACTGTATACATCAAATTATTTATTTCCCACTAAGATAAATTCGGTTTTCAGTTTCATTGTTTTCTTTTTCTTTTTTTCTTTTCTTTTCTTTTTCATTCCCCCCCCCCAAATAGCTATGTAATTTCTTTACATAAATCTTATCTCTACATTTATAAATATATTCACTTGAACATAGTTATTTCCAAATTCGAAGATACTTTGTAAGCTGCTTCTTGGGAGAAATTCATATATTTTATGCATTGTTACAAAATTGTAATATTGTTTTCCCACGTCAGTGCATATTGCGGGAAAATCCGTTGTAAAGGCATTGTGGCAAGTGAAGTGATTATGTGACCCCTTAAATTTGGCGACATGTGCGATAGACTGTCGGATTTTGAGAGCAAGGCGATAAGATATTGCCGTTTGAATAGTGTTAGTATTGTGATATTTTAATGCTTTGCTGTGATATGTGTTTAAAATGCAGTATTTTTCGTAAGATAGTTCTTCGTTTCGTGGAATACAGTTTTATTTTCGATTTTTCAAGCTTTCTGTATTTTTACTTTCCGAACATGTACCATGTAAGGAAAGTATTGTAATCATGAAAAAATTCGACTTCGAGATTTTGGTGTTTTTACTCGTTTTGAGGGCTTCTGAATCCATTTATGCTATTTTTACGAGATGTATGTGTGTATGTGTGTGTGTGTGTGTGTGTGTGTGTGTGTGTGAGTCAACACGATAGCTCCTGAACGGAGCATTCGATTGAGCTCAAATTGGATATATATGTCATAAACTACCGTCGCAAGACCGGTATTGATTTTGGTGTGTATAGGACTTATAGTTTTTTTACAGGGCTACGACAAAGATTTCTTTTACATTATGGCCTATGGGGGGAATTTCTTGAAAGTGCGCTAGCGTTTAAACGGTAAATTCTATTGAGCTCAAATTGGGTATACATGTTATAAACCACCATCCTAAGACCGGTATTGATTTTGGTGTGTATAAGACTTATAGTTCTCCTACAGGGCTACGACAAAACTTTCTTTTATACTATGGCATAATGGCATATGCGGAGAAATTCTTGAAAGTGCGCAAGCGTTTAAACGGTGCATTCGATTGAGTTTCAATTTGGTATATATGTTTGAATTATTCATCGATTAAAATTTATTTAAATGCTTGGTAATGATCTTAATCGTAACTGTTCGGAAAGTCGAGTGGAGTCACTCCAGACTTTTTTTTTAGCATACAACTATTGCCAGATTTCGTAACAGCATATTTTCTCCTGACTGATTCTAGGCAAATGCTTAATTACAGTAAATACCAACAATAAAACAAAACATTTATTGTATGCAAACAGTGATTTCAAAGTAGCATCCAACCGAAAGAAAATAAAAGCCTGCAATGTTTTCGTTTTTCTAAAACAAAACATCATAAACAATTGCTGTAAGTCACTCAGATATATAAAGGAAAATAATAAGTTATTCATCTCTTTTTCCTGTTTAGTGCACAAATTATTGAACCCTTAGATTAAAATTTCGAAAGTGGATTCAAAAAATATTAGCAAATAAAGCTATGTCTGAAAATTCTGAAAATTCATTCTTTCTACATTGTTTTGCAATTTTCAATTTGAAAGCGACTTACACTGATAAAAAAAAAGCGTTTTGAAAGCTTGCACATACATAAAGAAGCATTTAGTAAGAGGAAATCACAGCTTCTATAAACATATGAAAATCCACTGAAAATCTCATCCACTAAGAATCCTCTCTTTTTCATATAAATTTATACGAATAACGAGAATTCAGGTTTCACTGAATAAATTGAAGTAGCTAAATAATTCTGAATGAATATTATGTAGTACTAGCTGAAGTACCCGTTCTTCGCACGGGAATGAATGGACTTTTTGATATTACGATTTGTGGTAATTACTATTCATTGTAATAAAGAGATATAGCAAAATAGATATAGCGTTATATTGTGTTCAATAATCATGCATACCGAATTGCAAGGCAATCGTTTGTACGGTGCAGAAGGCCATGCGGCGTAACGCAATCTAGTGGCGAGTTTTAGCAAAACGGATACGGCGAAAATATTCTTCGCATTCAGATATCGATGTATACGAATTTTCATGGCTATCGGCTGGACAGTCCTGAAGTTCATGTGTTGACGCGACATCTAGTGGCAAGTTATAGGGAAATGGATAGCGCCAAACTCTTCCCCGTGTTCAAATATCTATGTATACCTATTTTCATAGCGATCATTTGCACAGTCAAGAAGTGATACACTACAGGGCCATCTAGTGGTTAATTAAAGTAATGATTTGCTACAGCGCCGTCAAGTGGCGATTTATATCAAAATGGATAACGCCAAAATATTCTCATTGTTCAACTAGCTATGTATACTTATTTTCATAGCGACCGTTTGAATGTTCAATAATTTGGCCTGCTGCAGTGTCATCTAGTGGCGAGTTAAAATAATAATGCATTGCAGTGTCATCTAGTGGTGAGTAACATCAAAAGGAACGCAGTTAGAATATATTCTTCGTGCTCAAATGTGTAAGTATAAAAAATTCCATGCCTGTCGGTCGAACGGTATAGAAGTTGATGCGTTGCAGCGCCATTTAGCGGCAAGTTACAGCAAAATGGATACTGAAAAATATTCTCCGTGTTCTAATATCCGCTTGTACCAAATTTCATCGAAATCGGTTGGACGGTATTCGATAATAAACGGCTAAACGGAATAGAATTCGACGTTCTGCTGCGCCACCTGGTGGCAAGATAGAGGAAAACGGATAGCATTAAAAGCTTCTCCATGATAAAAGACTTAGGTGAACCAAATTTCATGGTGCAACGGTGCTCAACGGTGCTGGAGTTTTTCAACCTCATACACACATACCAACATTCATTTTTATCTATAACCAGTGTCATTATATATCCCAGTCTCAAATAAAATCCAGTTTCAAATCTAAGCCTCGCCAAAGTGCCAACATACGCCATTTTGCAAGCGTTTTTTCAGGAAATCATTCGAAGCATTGACTTAGCAGCAATCTATATGAGAAATGGTTCGACCGCGAAAAAGTAAAGCAAGCCTTTATTTGAAAAGTGGAATCCTTTAATACAGCCGAATTTTTTAAAATTATCAACTATAACGTGTTTTATTCATCGTTACTCCGATGTACTAAATGAGAAGATTTCAATTTTCTGAAATTTGGCGGAATTCTCCCAACTTAAATCAATGTACTCATTTGGCGAGAATTCTGGAGATAGATCGCTTGAAATCCCTTAATAACTGCATTATTTCTTCACGGATCATTAAAATTTAACGCTGTATCCTAATAAAACCTTTGCACTTGTTTTCAAATATCTATTTTCTTAAACTCTCAATAAGTTGCGCCAAGCCGAAATCTGTGCAAACCGCTAGAACTCACTTTCTCAAAAACGGCAATTGAGCCATTTTATTTTTTCGCTAAACTAAAAAAATTTACATATTAGCCTCGGAAATCTTCAAATCTTACTGTTTTGCGTATAAAACATTTCATTCCTGCTCCGATTTCCCATGCACACGATATTATAATAAAAAATTAATAATCTTACAAATATAAACTAACAAAAAAATCATTATTATTCTTTTATTTTTACTTTGAAAATTTAAAACATCTTATTCGGCAAAATCGCCACACATGGCAACCAGGATCCTTATGTCACACTTTTTTCACTACAGGGGTTACAATTACGGAAAGCTTTTTGCGTGGAAAACATAAAAAATCTCTTAAATTCCGGGAACGGGTGGACTTTCAAAAGTTTTAAAGTGGACTATGATTTATTCTATATTATTTTACATATCTGTGCAAAATTTCAGGACGATAGGTCCATTTTTGTGGATTTGTATACGAATCAAATCCACAAACAAACAAACAAACAAACAAACAAACAGAATTTCATTTTTATTTATAAGATTTTATCAAACATGAAATGATATTCTAATAATCGATCTTTTAATGAACTTTTTATGATGAACTGCTAATATTCTTGAATTGGGGAAGGTATATTCTCCAGAAAAATAATACAAATCAAGGTAATTTGCCTACTAAATAGTTTGATATAACATATTTCTAAAGAAATTTCACATTATGAATATAGTTTATATGGAATTCGGAAAACTTAGGAGTTAGTTTGGTCTTAGAAATGGTCGTATCTATTTATTTGTAATCATCGTCTGCAAGGTATTTCGAAGACTGTTCATTTTCCAGGAAAAGCAGTGGCACTAGCATGAAAAAATTTATTGTTGCCACCCTCCATTACTTTATTTTATTCTCTTATTTCTTGATATGCAATGATGCTAGATGCAAGACAAGAAGTCACGGGCATTAACGCAGCTTTCAAAAATTGCAGCCAATCTTGGCTTGAAAAGATATCATCGAAGTAATGAAATTAATTTTTTTTTTTGTAATATTTATGGATGCGAATCGTTATCGTGATTAATATTCTCCTGGCGTTTCTATTCTTCGTTTCTTTGAAATCTCAATTTTAAAAATTACTTTCGAAAAATATACAATTCTCAGTTTTGATGTTATCAGAAAAAAAATCTGAATTTTAATCAAACGAATAGAATTTGAAGAAGTTGATTTTTAATTAACCCAGTAAAAAACACTTCAAAAAGTTTTGTAATCTTATTTTATTTGGCTGTTTAAAGATTTTATCACTAACGTTAATTCTTTGTAGAAAGATAAAAATTTTAACGGCATTGATTACTTTTTAAAAATATTTAAAGATAAAAAATATTGATTTAATTAATGGTATGCATAAAATTCAAATTCACCAGTTTAACATTTTATTATCCTTTCCGTTCTACTTTAATTATTGACCAAGCGCTGGTGAGATTTTTCTGGCTGTGCTCGCGCACAGCCAGGCTGTCGTCAAAAAAGGGTCTCTAGATATGTGGCAGTCGATGAACGTTTCGATCGTCCGCCATCTTGCTGGTAGTTAAGTAGAGAGATGGCAACGGCTGCCCTTTTTTCAGCATTGGGAAAGGGTTGCGCATTAGAGATTTAAAACGATTACAGTAGTACTCTGGTTTTCCGAAATGGTCGGGACAGAACGTACCTCGGATTACTGAAATCTCGAATAACATGGACAATCACTAATCACAAGGATCAAGGTTAGTAGAATTGTGCGTTAGCTATTGCATTTCTTAGACTTCCCGTATTTTATTTTTTTCATTTAACATGATAAGGTGCGCTCGTAAAACTTTCGAAATTTGATTAACCCTTTAACGCGCAGTGTTCCGGCTCTGGGAACACCAAACTCTGACATTTTCACTGTTGCCAGTCACGAAGAATAGATTTGATTTCTATAAAAATAGTTGCGGGTGACATAGCTCAACGAGAATCCTTTACTTTTTAAGCACGTCGTTTCCCGTAAAAAAATGTCTCGATTATTTTTAACAGCACTGACATCTGCGAAAAATAGAAGAATGCGATAACAGCTGAATAGATTGCCCAATGCTGAAAAAAGGACAGCCGTTGCCCTTTTTCCAGCATTGGGAAAGGGTTAAGCCTCAAAGGGTTAAAAACGATTACAGTAGAACCCTGGTTGTCCGAAATGGTCGGGACAGAACCTACCTCGGATGACTGAAATCTCAAATAACATGGACAATCACTAATCACAATATCTTGTTCTACTTTGTTATGCACTTTTCACAAATTAACACATAATACATGTTTAATAATATGTATTTCACTTTTTCAACAGAAGATATGATACATCTGTAATCTATACAGTTTTGTTGTTTGTCTTAATCTAGCATATTTTGATTGGTTCGGCTTCAAGTTTGTACCATAAGCTCTTTCGCATTAATCAAGGTGGGACCATGGTTAAAGCAGACAGCTTGTCTTCCTTTAGGGCTTCGGTTAACATGGAACATCGGATAAGCGGGGCTCGGATAATAGAGATTCTACTGTTTGACGAGCGAACCGGTTGGACAGGTAGCAGAATATGAAGAACTCCACAGTGTCCAAAAGTTTTCAAAATGGTACGATAAGATGTGTGTCTCTGTTTTTGAATTTATGTATTTAGTTTTTACCCTCTGAAGAATGTGAATGCAAAATCATGGACCTAGTTGGTGAGAACAAGTTGTTAATAGGCATCTTATAGTCAGAGCCATTGCTAAGACATTTTTTAGGGGGGGGGTGATGTCGATAAATTGTTAAGTCAAACATCGTTTTTTTATCAACTTCTTTATTTTCTATCAGCTATATTACCAAATTTTTACTTTTGCCATCTGGCTTTTCATCATTTTGCCAAGTGTACCAGAAATGGAAAATAAATTATAATTTTTGTTAATTTTTTTAAAAAACTATTTTGCCAACCAGGTATCTAATTTTGTCAAGTATAATCGAATTTTGCGAATCTTTATCACTCACATGGTCACATGGTTAAACACATCTTGGTCACATAAATGTTAAAAATCGAGGCCATAAAATGCAAGGTCCCTATTTTGTAATTTACAGCAGAAATTGCGGACCAACGTCGGATTTAGATATGTGAATCACACCGCAGATGAAAATCTGAATTCTATTTATAAATAGTAAAATGGATGTCTTTCAATTATCTTCCTTTCAAATTAAATAAAAGATTTTAAAATAGAAAAATTCATCATCGACCCCCAATAGAGCCTTAGAACACTATAGACCCCTTTAAAAGCTTCATAGACCCCCTAAGAGGTCCACCAGGGACTCTAGCCCCATGTTATCGTAGAATTTTAGTGACGGATATTTCTCGTCCTCGGATAATCAAATACTTCGGATGAATAGCTCTCTTTTTGGTGCTATCACGATGAGTGTCTAATGAAACAAGCGAGTATTTTGTCTCGAAACTCAAACCGATCAACCAATCAAAACACACGGCTTTCTCTCCTTTTCTTAAACGAAGGCGATGTCTTCAGAATTTTTGAAGACTCGCGGAGACATCCATCGAGAGTGGAAGCCGGTTTTTGGCAGACCCATCGTGGCAGGGAGAGGGGTCCTTTTGTGGGAGTACTTGACACTTCATGATCCACGCAATAAAAACCCATCCATCTTGTACTCTCCGGTACCGGAACGCAAGTTTTCGCCTTCATCTAACGTGTCGGGAAAAAACAGCATTATTTCCGATAGTGAATACGACAGCGAAACAATTACGATAGGATCGTGCTAGGGCATATCGGATGTTTCTCGGATTGAGACGTCATGAGAAGGCTCGATTTCTTCGCTCCCGAAAGCTTTCCGATACTATGGTGGTAGAGCCCCAGGTCTAATACTTAACGGCGGAGCAGGTTAAAAAAAAATTGATTCAACTTCTCGACTGCACTCGACGAGCTCTCGACACATACACTGCTCTTATACATTCAACACACTCCCTAAAGCTTAACCCATTTGTGCCTGGATATTTTTGCGACTTTCTTCGATTTTTACTGATAACAGAAATAATAGATAAATTTCTGATGTCAACTTCTTGAACAAGGAATGATTTATTTTAAAATCATTTTGCATAAAAATCGAAATATCAACATCCTACTTGGTCATGTTAAAATATTGTGCGGAGTTGAAGCTCAATACTCATGAATAAAGGCTGGGAAAAATAAATAACGTTTTCGACTAATAGCGAAAATGCCGTCCCAAAAAAGGGACACTAGGCATAAATGGGTTAAACAGCCGTAAAAACATGTATTTTAGCTTTTTAACCCTTTCAGGTGCAATCCTTTCCCAATGCTGAAAAAAGGGCAGTCGTTGCCATCGCTCGACTTAACTACCAGCAAGATAGCGGACGATCGAAACGTTCACCGCATGCCACAGATCTAGAGACCCTTTTTTGATGACAGCTGGCTGTGCGGCACAGCCAGCTGTCGTCAAAAAAGGGTCTCTAGATCTGTGGCATGCGATGAACGTTTCGATCGTCCGCCATCTTGCTGGTAGTTAAGTCGAGCGATGGCAACCGCTGCCCTTTTTTCGGCACTGGGCAATCTGTTCAGCTGTTCTCGCATTCTTCCATTTTTCAGCAGATGTCAGTGCTGTTAAAAATAGTCGTGACCATTTTTTACGGGAAATGACGCGCTAAAAAGTAAAGGATTCTCGTGGAGCTATGTCATCCGCAACTATTTTTGTAGAAATACATTTATTCTTCGTGACTGGCAACAGTCAAAACGTCAGAGTTTGGTGTTCCCCAGAGCGGGAACACTGCGCGTTAAAGGGTTAAAGCGCTTTCAGTTTCAAACTAGGAGCACTGACTTCCATATGTTTACACGAAAATGACAGCTTGCAATAAGACGTAAAAGCTACGAAATCGTAACCGCGAGTCCTATTAAAAGCTCACTGAAACGAATATCGATTCACTTCCATATCGATTACAAGTACGTAGTAACTTCATGGGGTTCCCCCTCTTCCCACATTGCATCTGCCTCAGATATCCTGCTGACTCCTCGTTTTCTAAAGAAGGCATTGTTATCTGCGGTCCTAGCATCTTTATTTTCGAATAAAGATTTTTTTTTTTTATTGTCTTCGTCGGTCTGCAACAATAGGAATTCTTTTCACTGGGCAAATAATATTTTTCGAGCTTTTATGCCGAATGCCAATTGCATTAATATCGCATTCCTACGCCCTCGAATGACAAAGATATTTTCTTTCATCTGATGTAGCGAGAACGGGAAAAAAAAATTGCTGTGATTAAATGAAAATTGTTTGAATTGTGGATTTCTTAATTGTGTATAATTTTTACACACATACAGCATTAATTCTAATTGCTTTTCTCTCTATTCTAAAAAAAAAGTAAAGGCCGTTGCTGGCTCTGTCAATAGTTTGTTTGCCTATCTCCTCCTAAACCGCGGGGATTTGAATTTCGAGAAACATGTCCGCAAAATGTGGGAAAATTCGGCAACATGTCGCAACATGTTCGGAAACATGTCGGAAAATTCCGAGAAACCTAATAAACTTACTTAAATTTCGAAAATCGAATTATTTTAGAAGATATTAATAAACAGCTGAAAAAATAAGATATAATGGTTGCCAGATTTGGCATAAAATCATTCATTCCTTTGCAACAAAGCAATTCCAAGTAAGTAGAATCGTATGAAATTGACAAATATGAAATAGAATGACACCCTTTTTACGCCAAATTAAAAGTATATGAAATAAATAACTCAAAGTGTGTTACACAAAGTTGTCCGTTTTCAAATAGTAAGTTCGTTTAGACAACAGGAGTTTAGAATGAGCGATTATTTGTTTTTCCAAAACAGTATAACTAATTATAACTGATTTTAAAAGTGCAATCTTGGCATTAGGTTCGATCTGACAAAATGGTATCTTTCCAATCAGGATGAATCTAAACCGCGAATTCAAAAATGTTAGAATCCTGAATATCTTGAAAATGAATAAAAAAATTAAAACGCAGTTTATTTTAAAGCCGGTTCGATCCCGCTGGAGTAGTTGCTACCAGTAGTAATATTTGGTGGCGTTAACTGTGCCATTACAGCAGTTATAACACACTTTGGATATTTGCCAGCGCGGCGAGATGATATATTTCGTGGTGCTAAATACGCCATTCTGTAAAGGATTATGTAATATATGGATAACGGTTTTCCGGGAACCTTAAATGATCAGCAATTATACGTTGTGAGCATGTGTAAATCGCCAAATAATGAAAAGCCGCCATTAGGGGCAAGCTATCCTAGCTGTTCCGTAGTTTTTATCAAAGAAAACATACGAAGTATTGTTTTCTTACAGTTAAATATTAACTATACATATACGCAAGACATCAAATTATGAAAATTCGCCAATAATTGGCTAATACGCAAGGTGTTCCATGGGTTCCACATAATTAAAAAAATTGCGAAGTTTAAATTTTTATGTTCCAAGAAACATGCAAGAACCAAGCAATGTGTAGCTCGGTAGCATTCAATCTGATACAACATCTGCGTTTTGTTTGTTGAAATTATGCCTTATTTACGAACGAATATGCCTTATTAGGGGCCGAGTGCCTCATACGAAAAGCGAGCGTAGCGAGTCTAGGGGCCTTGGCCCCTAGTCTATTATATTAAACTAGAAGTCAAAGCCCGATGCGAAGGGACACACTAGAAAAAACGTTTGACGAAAGCATGTCTACGTTCAATGTTGTTAATCTTCGTCCACCTAAAATAAATAAGTTCATATTCGATTTTTATTATAGACCCAAATCGAATTTCATGCTCTTCTGGAAACGCGCGGAAACTTTTGGCGTTCGAAAGATTTCGTTTTGTGTACAAAACCATTCCTATATCCATGCAGACGATTTATTTGTGAAAATAATATTAAACTATGTAACCTGGAAAAATTATTTTAAAGGAATTGGAATCACACTTTCCTTTCAAACCCTGATGACCGTGATGAATAGGACGTCCTGTCGACTGCAATAGCTCATTTTGTCACGCAAATGATTCACCTTTTTGACTCTCGAAAATAAAAGGAAGCTGAAAATAACAAAAAATCGTTTTAAAATGAGGGAACCAGCGGATTTTCGGATTTTTACAGTAGCGCAGATTGTTTTTTTTTTATTTTATTTATATATTTTTATACATAATTATGAAAAATATCAAGCGGATCGTATAAACGGGCTGGATGTTATTACGCTTTTTCTGCTTTTTAATATTTTCGAACTTTTTAATCTTCTTCGAGTAGTGATGGTAAAATATTTATATTGAAGTGGTTGACCGGAATGGTTACAGAGGGAGCCAGGGATCAGCGTAACTATATAGTAGGATCAGCGACACTATACAGTAGGATCAGCGTAACTCTATAGTAGGATCAGCGACCCTATATAGTAGGATCAGCGTAACTATACAGTAGGATCAGCGACCCTATATAGTAGGATCAGCGACCCTATGTAATAGGATCAGCGACATTATATAGTAGGATCAGCGACACTATATAGTAATATTGAAAACGCATTTAGGTTGATTGTAATTATATTTATCTTTCGTCAATTAAATTTTCTGGCGCTTGGTTTTCTTAATAATAAACGGCATGTTTTAAAAAAATAATTTAGTGATATTATTGATGTCAATAAATATTAGGTTGTCAGAAAATAATTTCGTATTTTCCCAGAGTAAGTAATTTCGTATTTCAACAGAGTACTTAATTGTATTTTTTCACTGCCAACTTCTTACTTAAGCCACCTAATCTTAATACATTAAGGCAGCTTATACAGCGAACTTGCTTGAAAAAAGTTCGATGAGTTCTGAGCAGTAGTTTTTGGTTGGTAAACTTTCAAATATGGAAACTGAAAAGCGCCATTTCGCTATGCTTTGCTTTTTCTTCATCAAAAGGGTAAAAATGCTGTTTAAGAAAGAAAAAAAATCTATCCGATGTGTATCGAGAAGGGGTATTCAGAGAACGCCAATGCCAAAACTGGTTTTCAAAATTTCGATGCGGCAATTGTGATATTGAAGACGCACCACCTCCTGGAAGGTTAGTGGAAGCTGATGAAGACACGATAAAAGCATTCATGGCTGAAAACTGACGAATAACAAATCGTGAGATCGCTGAAAGATTGAATTGATCGAATTCGACGATTCATGATCATTTGAAACACGCCTCGTAGCTCTACATATGGCATAGCTGCCAACCGTTCCGTTTTTATCGGAACATTTTCTACCACTATTTTTGAACAGTTTTATTTTAAACTAGCTGAAGTACCCGTCCTCGACGGGTTAGTGAATGAAAATTTCCAAAAAGCAAGAACTTTCGTCAGCATTGTAGGAGTACACAGAATGGATGTAGTATGTTGCCAGAGTAAAGAAAGCGAAGTTATAATTTTCATGTATTGTTAAAATATTACAGGTTAGAGAGAAACTAAGTAATATCATTTCATTCGCTTTAGTCGTAATTATGGGATGCGCGAACGAATATTTATGCATATTGAAATAATTTTCGCAAAATCTCAAAATTTAATCAACATTTTTGAAAAATTTGAAGCCTAGAATTTAAGTTGAGTGACAACCTATCATGTCACTCAAATTCGTTTCATTCCCTGCAGTCTTTATTTCGTGATGCTGGAACAAATTTTCAGCATTTTAAAACGATTTTCGCAAAATCTCAAAATGTAAGCAAAATATTTTTAAAATTCAACGCCTATAAATTAAGATTAGCAACTACCTATCATAACACTCAATTTCGTATCATCCGTATTAGTCATTATTACGTGATGTTTGAAGAAATATAAACGTATTTTGAGAGAATTTTCACAAAATCTCAAAATCTAATAAAAATGTTTAAAAAGTTGGACTCCTATAGTTTATGTTGAGCAACCATCTAACGTGTGACCCAATTTCATATCATTCGCTTTAGTCGTTATTACGTAATACGGGAACAAAGATTCACTTAGTTTTAAACGATTTTCACAAAATCTCTAAATCTGATGGGTTTTTTTTAATTCGATGCTTATAGTTTAGGGTGAGTGACACCTATCATTTCACCAAATATCATTTTTTCACCTTTGCAGTTATTACGTGATGTGCGAACACAAATTTACGCAGTTTGAAATGATTTTCGCAAAATTTCAAAATCTAATCAAGATTTTTTTTAAGTTCGACGCCTATGTTTTAAGTTGAGTGACCACCTATCATGACACCCTATTTCATATCATTCGCTTCAGTCGTTTTTACGTGATGCTTGAACACAAATTTACGCAGTTTGAAAGGATTTTCGCAAAATCTCAAAATCCAATCAAGATTTTTTAAAAATTGGACGCCTATGTTTTAAGTTAAGTGACCACCTATCATGACACCAAATTTCATATCATTCGCTTCAGTCGTTTTTACGTGATGCTTAAACAAAAAAAGCGTCACGGACAGAATGACAGACAGACAAACTTTTTTTTGAGGGTCGCTTCGGATTCCCAGGTGCTTGAAACGGATAGAAATCGCAAAATTTTTGAATTCCAAGAAATGTACAGACAAAAGTCTAATTTTATTTATATAGATGAAAAATATGGACTTATTTTAAGCTTAAATTGCTATGGAAAAATTAGTGGTGGGAAATTTTCAGATAAAAACGGAACGGTTGGCAGCTATGATATGGGTTCCTCATGTGCTAAAGAACGAAATGACTTTCTAAACAACCCAGTAGATAAATAAAAATGAGAGAAATTAAAAGAACCATAAACTGCATTTTGAGCTCTAATTAGTGTTCTTACAAAAGAAAGGTATTGTTTAACACCGGTAAATATTGTGTATAGTAATTTGCTGAGCTATAATTTCGTATTCTAAAATTTGTATTGGGCATCATCATACATATATATATATATATATATATATATATATTTCAACCCACAAATTCCACCCACAGTTCATCCCCTTTGAAAGTTCATTGGCAACCCTAATTTTTTACATTTTTAAAATAAGCATGACAAAAATATTCTCTAACTAGTTCACTTCTATACTCTTTGCTCCAGTGAATTGTGGAACCTTTTTGCAAATGAAGAAAGGTGGAACTTTCGTGTGATACGAAACGATCGTTATGATAAGAACCTTGTTCATAGGTGCTGCTTTACCAAGTGTTTAATTAATTTTACAAATGACCGTCTTTAAAAATTAAATTATGAGTTTTGGGTTTAAATAATTTTTCTCTTTTTACAGTAATTCTTAATAGACTTCAAAAGCAGGAGGTTGTCAATTCGTCTGAATCCCTTTCTTTCTTTTTATGAAAGTTCATATTTTTTTCTATATGTTCAGTGATAATTTTTTTTTACTTCAGGGACTGGTGTCAATTTTTCTTTTTTACTTTTTCTTTTTATTTTTGGAAAAAGGGTACCTTAGGAGTGATCCCATAATAATTTGCTCAATTTCTCATGATCTTATCATTCCGAAAATCGGAAAAACAAAACGTGTTTTTTAAACTATTGCCTTCTAGGATTTCCAGGAGTCGTGGTGGTAGTGCTATGTCAAAAGTCGCCTAGGTTGGCCACTTTTGGCAGCTTATCGCCCAGTGCCAAAAGTTAAGTTTCCAAAATTGAACCCGACTTGGAGATGTCTTTCACATATAGCGAGAAACTACCAAACCCTACTGTTATTCAGTGGAAATGATAATTAGCATCTCTTACAGTACATCAAAAGCAGAGGAGGCTGTTAATTTACGGGCTTTTCCTTTTTAAAAAGTATGTTCAGCGATTTTTGTACCACATAGGAGGATTTCGATGATTTTTTTAATTGGAAATGGGATTTTTTTAGATTTTTTTTAATCCAAAGGGCCGGCACTTGTCGATTAGGCATTGTCCACTACAGCTGCCCGAAGATACTGTGACCATTTTATTATGGGGCACCTAGTGGGTGGCTATCATTACCCCCTACGAAGGAACGAACAAGTTTACATCCATACCCAAGCCAGGACTCGAATCCGGACCCAAGGCGTGATAGAACGGTTCTTAGCTGCGACACCACCTGGGCAGGTATTATCCGAGGCCATCGTGATTCTACCAGTACCAGGCCTGCTTGTGCACTCCGATGAGTCATCCAAAGAGGCCTACGGAGGCTCGCTTATTGGCTCCAGCACTTAGATATGTCATCTAACGGCCAAATCTAACCAATGAGGAAACGTCCATAGGCCTCTTTCGGCCTATGGACATTATTGGCGATATGGTGAATGACAAAATGGCAAAACTCTTTACTTTTTATGAGCTGAAATGCGATACTCGGGCAGATACCTTAGAATATCGGAATGTTTGAGTTACCGTGATGTCGTTATGGTGAAATTTCTTTCCGGTTTTCTTAAACAAAAATAAACAAATAAAAACTTCTTTACACTGGGCTAGAAAGAAAATTAGAGGAGTGATATTCTGCATCCTAGAAGTATGTATTTAACTAATACAAAATATTTCTCAATATGATTTATTTAAAAGCAGACATTGAAAATACGAAACAAAGTGAAAATAGTCCAGTCAATAAAGAGTTTGTGAATGATAAATGGTAGGGAACAGAATTTTCGACTTCAGAAATGTGTTTGGACGATTTAGGAAGTAAGCACACTAAAAGATCCCGGACCTTCGAGGTAAGCTGAAGTAAGCCGCTTAAGTTTTCTCGTTTTATTTATTTATTTATTTATTTATTTTTTTGGTTTCATTCTTTCTTTTCTCTTCTTTTTTTTTAATCTTGAAAAGAGTACATTTTAGTAAAAAAAGTTTCAATCCCAAAATGAAAGCTGGCAAACTTTCTAACACGAAAGCGAACAGAGTTTTCCAGCCCTCAGTTCTATCACAATATTTTTTTTTTTTAACGAAACTTTTTTGAGCATTTAACTTCCTTTGGATAAAATCAAGTATTGATTTTATCTTTGGAAAAAAAAAGAAAGAAAACCACAGGAACTGCTAAAGCAAAACATTATGTAAAGAGAACGAATAATTGAAAAAGAGAAAAAAAAATTGAAACACTTTCATAGTTTAAATACGCACTAAAGTGCAATATATTAAAATGTATCATAATCCATGTGGCGTCACTATTATTCTTTCTTGTTTCATTAAAGTAGAAAGTGTATCATTATTCATGAGTGTGGCGTACTTTTTTCCCTTGTCCCATAACTCACTTCCTTGGAATCAATAATTTTGGATTGATCTGCTCTTCAGTTTCTATTTCTTTTTCCTTTTTTTACTGAAACTCACACAGAAAATATTTTAAATAGTAAAACACTGTGAAATATTTTGTCTTAGAGTCATATAGCTGAAGTATCTGCAATTATATTAATTCGAAGTAATAAGAAGACATTTAACATGTTGTTTCGACAAAATAAATAAATAAGAGACTTCAGTTGATGCATGTTAGTTTTAATTTAATTGAAATGTCTATTCTTAATCTTTCCATTCAATTAAACTATCATTTTTATGGCGTTATTTTAAACATTTCGTTATTTACTGTCAATATTTTCATTAATATTGCAGTGTATAACACAAATTCACTTAATTTTCCTCGATTTACTAATTTTATGGAGAAAAACTCTGCGTTCATCTTTCAAAACACAGATCTACACTGGATGCGATCCGGCCCTGTGAAGAAATACTTGGCGCAATTCCATTCGTTAAACACTTCATCACTCACAGCTCCTGATTCCCACTTGACAAATTTGTCACCAGATGGCAGCACGAAAAAGTCACTATGGATTTCTCAAGAGAGATGGATCCAATCCGTGTATGGTATGTAAAATACCTAAATAATGTACAATAATAATAATCCTTAAATATTTTTTACGGTAGGGTTAGTTTTACGCTAAAACTGAAAAATAATAACACTACCTGTCAGATATTTTTCTTATTTTTTCTTTTTTTATTCCCCCCCCCCTCCCCCGGAAAAACCAACAACGATGTTTTTTAAAAGTTTATAATAATACGTTTTTTTATAAATTTAAAGTAATTACAATTGCCTCACGAATTAGAAGAAACATGCAAAGAAACACACACATTTTTGAGATGAAAAATCTTTAAACTTTGTTTTTGTGGTTTCGGTATGTGTGCAGCAGTACTCAAGGACGGATTGAGGGGGGGGGGGACCGCCCTCCCCTACCCCGAGGAAACAGAAACTAATGTAAAAGATCCTATTTTACTTCTATAAAATGGATGTATATGTCAATCTTCTAACTAGCAGCCTCCCCCGGCAAAATTGCATTGCATTAATCCGCCACTGGCAGTATACTTTGAATCAATAAAGTTTTATAGCATTTTCAGCTTTTGTAGTGAACATTTCGTATCGATGGAATACTTATGTTATATTTCATCGATAAGTTTTTTCTTTTGTCGCTGATGATCTGGACTTTGTGTAAGGTTTAGTTTCTAAATCAAATTTTCTAAACATTCTCCGTTGAAAATTTAATTACTTTTGCAATGCCAGGCAAAGTACGAGACACCAGTGGCGCAGAGAGGGAGGGGGAACAGGGGAAAAATCCCCAGGGCCTCAGCTTGAGAAGGGGCCTTGCTTTTGCTGTTTATATGATACTTAATTATGTGTTGTCAATTTTGTAAAAAAAAAAAAAAAAGTCCAAATTCAGATTATGTCCCGGGATGTTTCAAATTAATTTCTGAATGAAACTACAAAAAGCCAGCTAGAGCATAAACCACCAACTTGACAAAAACGAGGAGTGTTAGTGATTGAGTCTTCCTTTGCAACAAAAGTAGACATTGACGGTGTTATTCAATCTTTTGCCATGACTAAAAGTAGAAAAGGTTTATTTAACAAGAAATCATTTTTTTTTTCCGAGACACGTTGTTAAATAGTGGAAGAAAGGGTATAGTCAGAGGAGAGACTATGGGCCCACCCAACCTCCGAATTTTTGAATTTTCCTTTACAAAATGTTACAGATCAAGACTTTCTATGAGAAATTTTGAAATTTCCACTTTATTGGCCTTCTGAAATTTTTTTCGCTGCCTGCTTGCATGGAAGTATGAATAAAAATATTAATTTTTTCAATACTGAGTAAAACATGCCATGCAAAAATGCTAACGTTTAAAAAACAGCTTCTCTGTGGAGGTGACGAAACCTTCAAAACAAAATGTTGGTATTTTTTAGAGCATGAATGTTTATTAAAGTATAATACTCTTTTAAGTTAATAATTTTAATTCTATTAATTAGTTTCCAAATACTATTAATTTAAAGTTTCTTTAAATGATTAATAATTTTAATAAGGAATAAATGATTGATCTAATACGACATCGAAAGGATTTCTGGATAGCAAAGGGACCCCAAAATATTTTATCCCCGGGGCCCCGACTTGGCTCTCTGCGCCTCTGCGAGACACACACAGTAGTAGACACGAGACGAGTACGAGACACGCACAGTAGTAGACACGAGACGAGTACGAGACACACACAGTTCAAACGAAAATAGTTCATTGAGCACAACTAGGAACGATTACACTGTACACTTTATAAATAGTTTAAAAAAAGAAAAACATTTGCAGACTGAACATTCTAGAAAAACATCACTGGAACAGCAGATTAAACTATAAAGCACCTCTAAAGTCTCAGGAAAACATATAACATTCATCATATAACAGAAAAAGCAGCGCGGAAAGCAGGCAAAATAAGCATGAAATAGTTAAATGGATAGGAAAGGCAGGTTTACCATTATTGTATGAAGATGAATATAAATAAAACTTTTTAAATTAACACACATAACAAGGTACAGAGGGTGTTCACACATTTTTGCAACGATTTTGCAAAGATATATGTAGAAATAAATATAAAAATTTTATTTTCTAATGTATTCAATCTGATAGCCCTTTCTTTGAACTATCCTATTAAATCTTGGTTTCCAAGATAAAAGTCCTTTTCTTAAGACATCAAGGCTGATATTGTTCCACTCCTCCTTCACAATCTTCCAGAGTCCACCCAATGTTTCGGGATGCCGCTTATAACCCCTACTAGCAATTTTGCTCGGGCCGTCATCGGCTGGCTGCGTGGCCGGTGGTAGCCCGAGGAAAATTGCTAGTAGGGAAGAGCTTGTTTTGAAAGTCCAAATGCACAGTTATCCATAGGAGGCACGTCAGGGAACTTGGGTGGGATGCATTTAAAGGGAAAAGCTTCCTTGCAGTTTCATTTCTCATTTTATCAAAAAATAGATCAGTAGATTTAGAGGTGTGGCTTAGAGATTTATCCTGATGGAACTTAACACAGTGAAGATTGTTTGGATAAAGGGATGGAATTTCTTCTTTAAAAATAGGTGTTAAACATACTTCTGATAGTAATGCGAATTAATTTTGACATTATTTTCTGCTTTCCTTGTTGTAAGTTTTCCGTTATAAGAAAATCCAGTAATAACCATAAAACCTTTAGAAAAACTTTCCTTGTTTTCTCTAAACCAACTTGTTAAGTCGTTTTCTCCTCTTTTGCGGTAGTAAATCGATCTTTTTCTATCGCAGTCGGATAAATGTATCCAAGCCTCATTAATTGTAACTACATATTTCTAATTTTCACCCGCCAAATAATTTTCATACAACAATCTACACATAGTCTTACGCTGCGAAACATGTTTCGGCGTTAGGCGATGAACATCGTGTTATTTTGCTTTGATTAACTTTAAATCGGGTTTTTTTTATTTTGTTCACAGTTCCTACAGAGATATTTAAAGATTTTGCGATAGTTCTTTCCCCAGTAGCACAACTAGTTTAAAAAACGTTCAAATTACTTTGGAAACACGTTTTTCGACGTTAAAAAACGTGTTTTAAACGTCCTTTGGACTAATTATGCTACTAGGGTTGGGTAGTTGGATTTGCCTTTAAAACATGAGATGAGACTTTAGATTTAATAAGAGGTGTACATACCTTTGTTGGGTATGCATTTTTTGTCTTGTGAAATGTAAAATTTGACGTTTCTTTCCTTTCTTATTAATTCTACCACTTATTTCACGTGTAGAAATATTAAAACCATGATTTTCACATCTTTTTTTAATAACTAAATAAGAGCATTTCTCTTCGGATGGCGCAAAAATATAGCCTTCGACCCATTGTTTATTTTTCAGCGACATTTTAAAGCAAAGAATATTTTTAATGCTGCAGACGATAAATAAGACTTATTACAATTGGATGCCAATCACATTTTTATTTTCAAATTAATATTTAACTTCATGGAGAAAATCAAAATCGTTACAAAAATGTGTGAACACCCTCTGTACTTATCTTAATCGGAACGATCGTCTCGGTCGAAAAAATCTTCGGCCTTCATCAGCTCTCAGGAAAGTCTCACAGAAGTCCCCACTATTCCGATGGAATACCCACCGTACAGATCTGACCTTTCACCATGCGACTTTCACATCTTTGGTCCTCTAAAAAAGACATGGAAGGGTCGACGTTTTCACCTGGACAGTGAAGTCATGGACACTGTTTTAAACTGGTTTCAATTTCGCCTAACCTTTTCTACGATGGAGGTATTCACTGCCTGGTGCAACAATGCAAGTGCTTCTGTAGTTTTGGTGATTATAGATAATACATTTTAATTTTATGGCTGCCGTCCCGTTTTCATTCGATCCACCCTTATACAAAATATAACCATCGTTAGAATCTCTACTTTAATATAACTACCTTTTTGCACAAAAGGAAAAATACACGTAAGACTGAAAATAAAAGACACAATGACTCTCTTTTTCATAAAACTGTCGTCTTTGAAGCACGTCAAGTGATTTTTCATGTTTCTCTATTTTCATACCAAGTAACTTTCAAACCGGAAACAACTTTCCGAACTTTTAAATGAAAACTACACAAAATCGATTTTCAAAGGAAGTTTGTTTTGGAGTGGTTAAAGCCTTTAATGAACTTGCTTTAATTGAGCTATTCAGAAAGTCGTTAACCGCTTCGTTAGGTATGTCCATTAAAGGAAGATATTAAATTTAGTGTCGAGTGCCTTCTACTAGAGTTTTCTATTATCATGTATATTTTTATAAGTAAAGTCGAACATTCTGCGCTTTAATCAGTAGGATAATATGCTTGCAGATTCATTGTAAAAAATAAAATAAAGGAAGATTTATTATTTATTTGAACTGAAACTGTGTTCTTCCATGTTACAAAATTGCATTAACTAATGTTTCTTTCACAAAATTCTCAATTTACGAAGGATTTGAAATGTCTTGATTCAATTTGTGATGATTAAAAGAATCCTAAAATATTTTTAGTCCTTTGAGAAAGTCATTTTTGTTTTAGTTGTAGTAATTTTTTATCACTTTGCTCTAAACCTACTAAAGAGTATAACTACACCTGTAAATAGCATAATTTTTCCAACTTATCTCAAGAGCAAATATTACTAGATAAAAAAATTACTTAATACTGGGTTAAATTTCTTAATAACAGTTTGAAGATGGGGTTAGACTTCTTTACTTTATAGTTCACAGTTAGTAATTATGAATTAAAACATGATTCTTAGCATACAGTTTTATTTTTCTTTGCTTTTTATTTCAGGAATATAAAGCCAAAAAATAATGCCTAGGTTTTTAATTTCTTCTTACAAAAACTGCATGATATAAGATGCGGTAAAAAATATTCACTTCATTTTTTAAATGATCTTAAATACATGTTTGATTAGTCGAACTGAAAATGGTACTCCAGATGACAGGTAAGTTAAATTAGTTCTTATACATGATACAGAGTGTAATAGGATTGAAGCATTTAACTGCTAGTGAAGATACAACAAAAAAGGTACATTACCATGCTCAAATAACATCTTTAAACCAAAACAAAATCTGAAAAAAAATGAGATAAGACTCACGCATATATATATATATATATATATCTGAGTGATTATCTCTTTCAGGAAGAAAAGCTGTTTGAATTAGTAGCACTTAATTGATACCATTGATATCCAAAACATTGAAAGATTTTGAGGATTTCTAACAGCTTAAAAATATTTTTCTGTAGCTTTAATTTGCAGTGCGTTGTGAAATTTCCAGTACATTCAATTGTAAAGAAAAAATTTACTTTTCTGATGCACGTTTTGATTTATTTAGCTATCTTCTACTACTTTCCTTAGCTTTTCTGAGTTAAAAAATGCATGTTTCAAAGATTTTTAATGATATATTCTATGCACATCCACAATAGATTGAAATATGAAAAATTTGAGAGAAAAAAGTTCGTTTGAGAAAGATTTTATTAATATCAGCGTAAATGAAAAAAAACAAAAAACATTTTTGATTTTGTCTGTTAAAATTACATATAATTCGCAGCTTTATACCTATTCTGAACAATTAATAATTAACTCTCCTATAGCATTACTCATTAATATAGCTTGCAAGATGCAGTGATACGTGTATTTGTCATTATAATATACAATATCTATATTTATATAATGTTTTCTTAAATCTTTAATGTGCTACTTTTGTTCAAAGGAATTGTTAAAATTGTATAGTAATTACATTACGTTTAATTAATTTCTTACACAAAAAGATTTTTAATTAAGTGTTAATTGTCCTTTATATGCTTTTCTGCTGAGATTATAGATAATCTGAGTTGTTAAGGAGCATTTAATTGCTTTTCGAACAAAGCATTTATATTTTTCTGCCAGAAAGCGGATTTCAAAACTGAACAAGTTTATCTTATGAATTAAAGGAATCGTCCATTACAAGAAAACTCTTGATTTATCTAATTTTATTACTTTTTTTCCGCAGATTTTAATATTTTATTTTTTATAAAGAAAATAACTGTAATTTATTTACCATGTTTTGGAACTCAAGCAATTTTGAAGTATTGTGTTTATATTATGCATAATTCTCTTAACCTATTATATTTGATATCTGTTTCAAAAATAAGCCATGCCCAAAATTTTTTCAGCAGTGATACTTTCAAACTGTGGTCCTATATGTCTAAATATAAACTATTTTGTTACTATTAAACATCAAACAAAGCTGCATTTAGCAGAAATTTTTTTTAAATGAAACTAAAGTTTTTTCTTAATTATGTCAATTTCCCCCATGTATAGCTAATATTGGGTAATTTTTTTTAAATTTAAACAAAACCAAATAGTGATGTTACTGATAAACGAATATTTTCTCAATATCTGGCCAGAGTATGTTTAGTATTGCAGCAGTATATTTTTATTACATGAATATACTGGAAAGATCTTGTGAGTTAAGATGTTACGAAAAGGAAGAAAAAGGCACAGTTAACATTTCTAAAATAGACTCTCTATTTTTAAAATGTTCAAAAACGCCGATATCAGCGTGAGATAAAATTCTTCATAAATGATGCTTGAGATTGTAAATGTGCCTTATTATTAATTTCAAATGAGGATCAGGTTTCCACATTCATAAAATATTGACATAAATCCATTGAGGAATTTAATCATAACTGGCTTTGAAATGTATTAAGGTCTCTGGCATCCTAAAGTAAAATCAAATTAACATTCCTATTGATTAATCTCTTGTATATTGGGAGATCAGATGTGACACTTAGACATACAGAAGCTCCTTTAATAAATGGTCATTTTAACCCTCCAAGCGGCTGTGACGTAAATTCCTATCCACTACATTCTAGTTTTCACTGTAATGGATCTATAATTTAAATTATTTATTAAAAATTATTTACTAAATTTAAATTATTTTAAACCAACACCAAGTTATCATAAAATATGTTTCGATCAAAGCTTATAGGTATTTTAGGAGTGAATTTTTGAATAATTATAAATCGTCCTATCAAAATTTTATTTTTTAAAATAATTTTAAAGCTGCATTAAAATTTTACCGTGAAAACAATTTTACATTATTTGCCCATTCCAAGACGCTCAGAGGGTTAACAACAAGTTGCATAAGCATTTACACATTTTATAACTTAACTGATATGTTTTATTAGCTTATTTTGATACCGAAAGCAAGTTCACTTTAATGTAGTCCAGCATAAAATTGTACTACGGCTAACTAATTGAGTGGACTAACAACCGCGGTTAGTACGCACCCTTGAGGCATTTGGTTAAATTAATGTCGATTCAGAGACTGCTTTAAAGATGCTCTTGTGAATTATACAGTGAATTGAGGTAACGAACCTAGGATGCGTTGCTTATCTTGCACACAATATCGTAGTCAGTCATAGGAAACGACAGGATTTGAGACTTATATCGATCCACTATCACCAGGTCCGCACTATAGTAATACTTAAAGGTTAAATGAAGATATTTCTATTAAAATGATTTATATTTCTCAGAAAAACCTGTATCTAAGCATAGTAAATAACAAGAACACTTTACAAAAATTTGTTGTTAACACTTTGAGGCTCAACCCTTTCCCAATGTTGAAAAAAGGCAGCCATTGCCATCGCTCTACTTAACTACCAGCAAGATGGCGGACGATCGAAACGTTAATCGCGTCGTAAAAAAAAGGGTCTCTAGATCTGTGGCACGCGATGAACGTTTCAATCGTCCGCCATCTTGCTGGTAGTTAAGTCCAGCGATAGCAACGGCTGCCCTTTTTTCAGCATTGGGCAATCTATTCAGCTGTTCTCGCATTCTTCCATTTTTCAGCAGATGTCAGTCAGTGCTGTTCAAGATAATCGTGGCCATTTTTTTTACGGGAAATGACGTGTTAAAAGTAAAGGATTCTCGCGGAGTTATGTCACCCGCAACTATTTTTATAGAAATCCAATCTATTCTTCGTGACTGGCAACAGTCAGAACGTCAGAGTTTGGTGTTCCCAGAGCGGGAACACTGCGCGTTAAAGGGTTAAAAGGCAAAAGCAATATAAAACTTTGCAAAATAACACATATAATAAGGAGCTTATTTCACAAAATGATCAGTTTGAGCATGGTGCAAAAGGTCCATCTTCTTCAGTTGCAAAAAATGCTCCACTGAAGAAGGGTAAACTTTTGTACTACCCGAAACAATCATTTTGTCGATAAGTACCTTTTTAAGTGCGTTATTTTACACAGTAAATAACTATTTTAAAATGTTGCAAATATCTACTATGTCTGACTGCAAGGTTTTTATTTTCTCACAGCAGATCTTCAACGTTTTCTTCTTATTCTTTTTCAGTTTACACCACGTGATCTTACAACAAATACAAAAATTCAGTTACGTGAAGTTCACAGCAATTTTGACAAAATAATCGTTCATTGAGTGAACTTAACACTTTTATGAACACCAAATGAAGTTTGGAATTTTCGTGTGACCGTCTTGTTTTTTAGAAAACTCTCTACTACCATGCAAGATTTTGTCGACATAAGAATAATCAAGGTATTCACGTTTAATTTAAAGTCATGAAATTTTTTCTCATGAAGTAGCACCAAGGAAATCAATACCAAACGTAGCTTCAAACTTACATGATGCTTCAAACGTAATTGAAGCATTTCGTTTAGCTATCATTAACTGCTAGAGTCCCGCAGTAGTCTGGGCGCTAAACTCCGCTCTCATAAAAACACGGCAAGTGAAGCAGCATCCGGCTTAGCCAGTACTTGGGAGGGTCAACTCCCTCTTGGCTCGACTGCTGTGGGACCGTGTACGCTAATGGGAACTGGTGCACGTAAAATCCACCTTAGCTCCAATGTCCTTCAAGTTGTTAAACGATACCTCTGGGGATGCAGATTTCAGGGGGTCGGTCCCTCCTCTTTAACTGGTTCAAAATTAGGGGACAACCGGGCGAAAGTCGGACTTCCTCCCAACTGGGGCGCACTAAAAATGGAAGGCGCCCCCCTCCTCTGCCCATCTCCCCCCCTTTCTGGGGGTATCGGCATCGCATGCGGTTGTTATAGGGCATAAAAAAAAAAACCAACAAAAACAAATGCTATAGACATTGAAAAAAATTACCATTTCATTTTCTGATTGAAACTTTATAGTTTCTTTTCATTAGCGACTACTATTGGTTAAGTCGAATGTAATATGATTTTTAAAAATTTGTGATTTCTAAATGATCGGTGAAAAACTGTCGCAAGGGACAATACAAAATACTACAATTTTGTAAATTTCGCAACATCATAAATTTTTCAAATGTCTAGTTAGTTATCTTTTATTTTCCATGATCGTATACTTTAAGGTATTTCTTACAACTGAGAGCTGTTAAAATGCTGGTTATAAGCATCAAATTCGCTTAAAATTTTAAATAATTTTAAACGAAAATCATTAAAATTAAGGTTAAAACCATATACGGAATTTCTTCCTTGCATTGAATTTAAACTTTTTTGCAAGGCCTAAAAAGCAAGCAACTTTTATCTGGTTTTACCCAAATTATGGTAGTAAGAAATTTCTTCTACAGTCCTCCACCAATTTAAAATATATATAACCTGGCATCTTTTCAAATAATAATTTCATTCAACATGCTGTGAACTGTACTGCAACGTTCATTATATATTTCATTTTAATAAATTAGATCTTACATGAATAAAATATTGTTTTCTCATTAGCAGAGAGTATTTAGCCTTGTTGATACTAATGGTTCAGCGAGTTTCAAACTTGTGTAGCTGGGCGGCAGACCATGAAACTACAAATGCTGCGAGCAATTCATATCATATCAAATTTTCACATTCCTAAAATTCATATAAAGCTATCGATAGCTCCTTGTGCAATACAACAGCCAGCTTAGCTGCTGTGTTCTAATTAAAGCCTCTGGGCTTAACAACCTTGTAGCTGTAAATGAAAGATAGATGTTTCTAAACAGTTGTATGAGGAGCTCGTTATCTTGCGATATATGGTATTGAAGTATCGGTTTATGTTTCAATTTACTCTAAAAATGAAAATTTGATAAATAAAGTAATTTATTATCAAGTCTAATTTGTTGAAATACAAATAAACTATCGCATATCCGTTTAAAAATACTGTAAAAAACTGAATTAATTCGAAATATTATTAGCAACTGTAAAGTATTCACAGTTAATTGTAGTTTGCAAAAACGTTTTCTGGTCTTCAGTTTCGGTAAACCATTAGTGCTAAATCATTAAAAAGAAACTTTTAATTAGCAAAAAGGAATTTGAATGAGGAGAAGACTGCGGGTTGTAAGATTCTATTTATTATTTTGGGTTCTAAGAAACAAAGACTAATAGAATGTAATACCTTAAATTTTGAATAATGATTTTTTTAATGACTTTTTTAAATACTGTTCACATATTAAAACTTCCTATAATTGGTTTCAAGAGTTCAAATATTATGTGTCACCTCTATATCTTATAAACGCGCTTATTAATCTATACTATTTATAAATCATATCCTTGAGCAGGGAAAATAACGGTTTTCATGCTGTCTTTTTTGAGAACTTTGCAGCGATCCCTATATCTAACAGACCAGCTTATGAGAAAGGAAATTTAGTCATATAAGAAAAATACATTCGTGATATGATTAAATTTTTAACTTTCGCCTTATTTTCTCGGACTGGTTGAAATATCGCCAAACTATAACTTTCTAAATAATTGGGAATTGGAGAAAGTGGTTCACTGAAACTGCAGATCACCTCACTGATGGACCATTTAAACCTTGTACCTTATGTGGCCACGTATTAACAACCGCTTGTCTAAGTTACTGTAATATGTAACGTACCTATATATGTTTTAATAAAAAAATGTGAAAGAGAATATGAAGAGATAGACTGAACTCATTTTTCCTCGTATTAGTAAAAGTAACGCTATTTTTTTCAATGTACTAACAATAGAAAGTTTAGGAAATATATAAAAATAATTCAAATTGTTTTTTATCCGACCTACATTGCAGATTGTTCTTAGAATACTTCCTTTACATTAAAATTTTTTTAAAGGTATGCTAATTTCCTCACAATTTTTGATAGATTTTATAGCGATTATTTTAACAATTATTTAAGCAAACAATTAATAGTACACTGAAACCTGACGATAATATGACCCTAAACGAATTCTCTGTTTAACTGTATTCAAAAACACAGATTTTATTTTAAAAGTATGGACTCAAGTAATTATCTCAGTGCGTCTCATGTTAAATTACTTTCCTATCTGTATATAAACAATGTTTACAATAAAACATTATAGCAAAAGTTTCATTGCTGACAAACAAACTGAAGTCATTAGCTCATTTTAATTGGCTTGGCAAGTATTTTTAAAATATAGCAAGTTTCTTTCTTTCTTTCTTTCCTTTTTATTTATTTATTTATTTTTTGTCGATAGGAAGTCAGTAGAAAGAGACTGGCGGCTTGTAGCTGCAATTTTTGAGGGTGCTGCTTAAGAAAATTTTCCATTGTTTCTTAATCTCGTGTAAAAAGCAACAATAAGTAAGGATGGAGAAAATTCTGTATTATTAAAAAAATAAAATTAAAAAACTTCCACCATTTTTAAAAATTTGAATATATTACGATATACATAAAAATAACTCGTAGATAAAACTTGTCGCATAATGTTTTATAAATACTGGTTAAAAGCAAAAAAATAACGTTGAGTAAATCAATTATTATTTTACGACAGTCAAAGCTAATGTTTTATATACTAGATAACTTTATTAATTTTTACATAAACTTATTTTGTATATTACGCATTGCATATTGGATATTTAATATTATACGTTTAACAATATATTTAGCATTAAATTATTATATTAACAATATATTAAATAGTATGAGTGATTTTTCACAATCATTCATTTTTCGAAAACAGTAAACGAATCATACCCTATTGTTATTTTTGTTGCTGTTTTTGTCGAGGTGAAGCACACTAGGGCTATCTGCAAAAGCGAGGAATGAAGATGTTAAATTTTAGCACTAAATACACTAAATGTGATAAAATTGCTATCTCTCTCATTACCATATTACTGCTAAGTTAGCTAGGCTGAACTGAGGGAAACTTCCTATTGATTGTACCTTTAATAAAAGATATTTTCGCTTCATTTTAATGTAATTTTCACATTTAAAAAAGGACAGTTTCAAGTATGAGTAATTTCGAAGGTGAAACGTTTACGTTAAGTCGAGAACCTAAAAGTGGGAAAAAAGCAAGGCTTTAGTGCCGAACTATTTTAACTAGGCAGCGTGAAGCTGGTTGTGGAAAAATACAAAAGTCCTCTATTGGGAAAAAACGAAATTACTTTTCGAACAACCTAATAATTTAAATTTAACGACATTGAATGTATCTCATTCAATGTGAAACTGATAGCATAGGAGCATGTCGTTATGACATTGAGAGGAGATGTAATTGAAATTAGTATGAATTCATTGTCATTATTGGCAAATTAGCTAAGTGATTTATCAAAGGCACTTGTGTGTTTTGAATAATGAGCTCAAATGGGTGAAATTCGACATCTGGATTAAGCTATTCCGTTACGTATAGTGTGACATGCTCTGTAGAGTGTAACACTGCTATGTCTCCGATAAATCATTAAGTTAATTATATGTACGTATTTTATGATGCAAAAGTTTAAATCAGCAAACACTTTACTATTTGTGGAAGACAATTTACTGTTTTTTTTTAAAACAGCAGTTCATTTAATTTTCTGGTTGAATGTTTGAACAACGCGTATTAATTATCTTATCTTACATTAAAAGTCTTCTACGCAACCTGGCAACATGCTTTGTGTTAAACTAAAAAACGTCGTCTTGGTACAAAATATTTTAAGAAAATTATTTTTTTTAAACAAAACCATTTTGATAGATCATTTAAGCTAACTTACTAGAAATTTTATGAGGAAAAATGATCTTTGTGCTGAAAAAACTTCAGTATTTGAACTTTCGATGAGTCTTAACTATGATAGAATTACTTTTTATAAAAATAAATCACTTAAATTGCATAAAAACTCTCGAGATCTGTTATTGGTTTGTGTTTCATTTTGAAAATATGTATGGAATAAAACGCATTTCTAGAAGCATAAAATCTGCTTTTTTTAGAAGGCGTTTTTTTTACAAGGCAGTTTTTTAACAAGGCGTTTTTTTTTGTTTTTTTGTTTTCTTTACAAGAAGGGGCAACTCATGAAATTTAAAAAACTAGAGGATCCTCTGATGGGGAAAAAAAAACGAAATTACTTTCCGAACAACCCAAAGAAATTAGAAATTTAATTTCAAATTCTTTATAGAAATTATGTCCTCATGAAATTTAAAAAACTAGAGGTTCCTCTGTTCGAAAAAAAAAAGAAATTACTTTCCGAACAACCTAAAGAAATCAGAAATTTAATTTCAAATTCTTTATAGAAATTATGCACTCATTATAGAAATATCTTTATAGAAATTATGTACTCATGAAATTTAAAAAACTAGAGGGGAAAAAAAAAAGAAATTACTTTCCGAACAACCCAAAAGATTAAATGCTTTCCGAAATATTCGAAATTTAATTTTCAAATTCTTCATAGAAATTATGTACTCGTAAAAATCGGCCGAAAGCTTTTCGTTGTTAAAATAATTCATGAGTGACCCACAAATAGTACTTTTCTCGGCGTAAACACACCGCTCCCCATAACATGCCACACAATGAAACTGATCATTCGATACTGACAATAGCCTGGGTGAGGTCCGTTTCTATGACGACAAGGGACTTTTATCTTTTTTCCAAGCCCACTATTTCTTGCATTAAGGATGTTTGTTGGGTGCTCCGGAAGATGTAAAATCTTGAATAAAATATGAGTATTACATGTTTTAGTAGATTTAGGCTAAAGAAAGGATTTAGTAAAGCAAATAAGTTTGAAGCCTGGAGCATATTTTTTAGATTTTTTTTTCCTTCTTTCCTACTCACACTGTGTCCTTACCCGTCTCTATTTTTTTCTATTTTCAGGAGAACGCCGATATTATTTCTTTTATTTCAAGGAAAAGCAAAAGCATACTTCAAAAGATTCCTCAGGATTTATTTACATAAAAAAATGTAAACATATACCTTTAGTAAAAATGATGAAAAGAATTACAATAGAAAAGGGGAAACAAACTGAAATATATTAAATGCGTTCGAACATAAGAATATTCTAACATAAAGAGAATTACAGTAGAAGTGTAGAATTGAACTGCGACATGTTAAGTGCATTCGATTATAAACCATATATTAAACTTCATAGCTTCGTAAAATTTCAAATTAATTAAGTCAACTAAGCAATTTTAACAAATACTTTGAATAACATTGGCGTGACAACCATAGCCAAAAGGATAATATGGCTTATATTACCTTTACTTAAATTTTGTTTAATGAAATTATTTTAAATTTAAAGCAAGGAAAATGTGTAATACAGACCGCAAGTACACATGCTAGAAAAATATACCGAATAAAAATGTTATATTATATTTTTAAACTGATTGACAAGCACGATTTTTAAAAAATATTCATCGACGTCAATAAAAAACAACGAGGTTATTAAAAGCAACACAAAAACCAATAAAAACATATACCGATAACAATCTTATACATATGATTTTTTTCCGATTTTCTAAAACACGATGAACGAATTTAACATAAAATATATGGCACTCCTTCTGATTCTACTTGAATAGAATACAATTAAAATTATCCAAATTGGTTAATCCGCCGAATATAGAACCTCCGTATTCTTTGAAGACGGTTAAAAATAAATTAATCGATACGTTGTTTTGAGTGTTCGAATTGATTTTCTTTGGGCCCCATCGTGGTAACTAAATTCTTTAAATCCTACTAATATTATAAATGTCAATGTTTGTTTATTACTCTTTCACGCTGAAACGGTTCGACGAATTTGGATGAAATTCGGAATAAAGACAGTTAAAGACCTGGATTAACATACAGGCTACGTTTTATTGCGCAAAAAAACACTATTTCTATAAGATACAAAAAAACTATCTTTTATAAAAAAAAGAATACAGTTGAGTTTTTGTTTTGCAGAGCTGTTGACAGATGGCGCAAATTTACAGAATACACAATTTTTAATAAATAAATTCATTTTATCGTCTGGTATGCCTGTGTATACATCTGAAAAGTTTTTCCTTCTGACATGAATTTATAAGCGGAATTCGGAACAAGCACACATATCCAAAATGCACAAACAAATTACACAAACAAATTAAGAATAAGTTTTTGAAACTTTCATTCAGTTCGAATTGTGCATTTTCTGCGCATCTTTTTACCATTCTATTTCTATTGTACTACATCCAGAAAAAGGATGTTGGAAATATGAATTTTAATTTTGGTTAATCATACTCATGAATAATGATACGCTTTTTAACTTAATGGAATAAGGAAAGAAAATAGGGAAGAGGCATGGATTATCATACGCTTGTAATATATAACACTTTAATGCGTATTAAAAGCGTATAATGGGATTATCTCTTTCAGCAGAAATATTACACAAATGACATTTTTAAAAGTGTAATAAAGCAAGAAAGATTGATTCTTGAATAATAAAACACTTTCCAATATAATTTTATATGATATGTGCAACTGTGTGATTGTTGATTTGCCTCTGCACTTTTTTAGTCAAAAAGACAGAATGATAGAAATATGCTTGCCGCTGCTATTTAAGTATACAGTTTCTGCTCGCTGTGGTCCAGCGTTTGAACGTTTGATAATGATGGTGGCAAACAGGTTACTCATTCCTTTTGTAGCTCAATGCTCACAAACAAGACTGTTTCAGAAAAATAAAAAAATAAAAATGTTTTGCAAGATATAGTTTTTTTTTTCAAAAAAAAAAAAAAAAATATATCATCTGTTCAAAATTTTCTAAACTGCAAAGTTCACATGTCATCAAGATAAAGGAGGGATTTTTGAAAGATGCTACCCACACCCAACAGTTCTTAAATTGATTTATCGCCCCATAAACGCAACTTTCAAAGTTTGGAGTAAAAATGAATGAGTAATTACCAGATAAATTGCCAAATGACACGCAATTACTTGATGAACTCTGAATAAGCAAGAGGGAGTTGGCTTTAATTATTCTTTATCAGATGAGCTGGGATAGATCAAATGAATTCTTCGGTATAAATTGGCATTTATGGCTTTTAATAGTTTACAAAAGAGTTTCAGAGGGTTTATTCTTTCACTTTGTCAATGAAGTCTCTCAAAAAGCTAATGTACAATTTTTCTACATCAGTTTAATGAAATATTCTGCTGTTTTTCTCCAAAACACGTAATCCAATATAAATTTTATGAACCTCACTATATACTGAGGGATTCAATTTCGCACAGAAAGAGGTACTGTTTTATAGAAAATTTATTTTGCATTTGAATAATTTTTGAACTTTTGTACCTTAACTGTGGTAAACAGTAATGGATTACCTATGAAATTTGTAGGATGTTATTGCTATGCATTATACAGGGTCTCCCAAAAACGGTGAGCTTTCATTATTTATCTGTTATGCCAATATCACACCTTATCCTACGTTCAATCTTCAATTCAATCAAGTATTTCGTTCAACTTGTTCGACTATATCACTCAACTGGTTTGGCTGGAAATGGGAATGAGCGAATCTGTGATGTCACTGCAGCCTCTTCGTTTGCTTGCCCGTGATTGGTCTATCGGAGAAGTTGAACAAGTTGAGTGAAATACTCAATTTTTCCCGGACCGGCTGGGAAAAGTTGCGGATGTTGAACATTCATATCGCACAAGGATTTTCACCCAACAGTCGAACGAAAGTGTTGCTTGAATTGAAGATCGGGAAGGTGTGATGCGGGCTTTAGAGTTAAATGGACAATGCATATTAAGTTCTATGGGCAGGCATTGCTGAGGTGCATTTTAAAAACGTTTACCTTCTTTAGACGAAACAAATTTAATCCGTATGATTGAGGTATAATGACATTTATAGTTCTTTGATTCTCCATAGATTCAAGTTCTAAGGACAACGTACAAAAAATATTTTAGTGTCTCATTTGCTTTTGTACTGTATTAGGGTAGATATTCACTTCCTCCGTTACACAGACCTGGCTAAAGAAATATTCTCTAACTATTTCCACTGTTCCTTAATAGTATCTTTTCTCAATGCTCTTCTGTAGATAAACGTACATAAGCACGAGAGCGAACAGTTGAACATGCAATTCGTTATGCAGTATCGCTGGCTGTCTCAGCCAGCTGCGTCAAAAAAGGGTCTCTAGATCTGTGGCAAGCGATGAACGTTTCGATCGTCCGCCATCTTGCTGGTAGTTAAGTCGAGCAATGGCAACGGCTGCCCTTTTTTTCAGCATTGGGAAAGGGTTGCGCCTCAAAGGTTAAAATGGTGCTGGGAAAGGAACAACTATCTCGAAGCATCAAACTGGGCATAGTAAGTTGCTTTCTTTGGCATGCAAGAGGGTTCATGTTTTACACCATAAGCAATTTCCACATGCACCAAAAAAGTGCCAGCGCATGAAAATTAGTGTTTCTTTTAAAGATTTTCTTAAAAATCTAATTAAACTTTGGAGGAAAAACTGCAATGATTCTATTCCAATTTGCTTTTTGTGTAATTCACGGACGTATACTTAGTAATCCATGTTAAAATTTCTTAAGCATTGTTAGCTAATATTGAAGCTTTCTGTAGCATTTTAATGATTTAAATGTATAGAAAGAAATTAATCATACAAAAGAGATGCACATAGAACTAATGATCCTTAATGTAGCTAAACGATTAATATGTATACTGAGGTACAGGTTAAATATGCTCTCAGGGATTCTCTGCAATGCGTATCACTCGGTTATTTTTTGTTCTGCACATGAAGTCTATACATCAGATTGTATCACATTCTGTACATATACATAACTTACAGTAATCCGTAATACACGTTCTCTCAAACCTTGAATGTCACACATTAAGATTAGTCGCTTTTTTTTTCTTTTCATCCTGAAATCAATATTTTCACAGTTGGCTCCAAACCAAATGGATTGCGAATTGCTATAAAGCTTTATGTGGTAGAAAATCGTATTTCAAAGATGATTCCTATGTTTTAGCTCTAAGATAGCAATTGAGAACTGTTAAGTCTTTAGATCGTACGATTTCTTTCCGGGAAGAAAAATGTAGCTGTTGTAAACGTGAACATGGGTTTTAAATAATAAATAATTTTATTCATTAACATTAGTTTCAAACACAGTAAAAAAGGTTCAATGTTGAATCCTTCTTACAATGTTCCATTCAGTTATAAAATATTCACAATCATCTATTGATATTTTTTTACATGCGTGTTCTACATTACATATTTCAAATTAAAAATTTTTGATTTTTTGAAGTTTTTACTCTTTATTTATTTTTGCGTGTATGCATGCATGAATGCATGCGTGTAAGTTAAAAAATATATATGCATTTATTTATTTATTATAGCATAAATGTATGCTTTGTTTTGCATCGTATACTTACTGCCCCATATTATAAGAATTATCTGTTGTTTTATTTATTTATTATTTTTTTTAGTAAAAAATTTTAAGGATATATCACTGGCTAGAACATAGTTTAACGTTTAATGTGTGTAATATGTACATAGATTTTAAAGCCTAAAATGTATTCACCGACTATCTCTTTCGATAAAGTTTTCAACTTTTTTCTGTAGGTCAGTTTTTACCTTTTGTGTTTATTTAATGACATTTACTCAACACAATTCTGGAGGGATTAAATATTTCCCTAGAACTACCGCTATGTATTGATAATTTTGAATATACAATACGAAAAACGCATTATTTTTTTTATGATTCTGCATTAATTCGAAATAATTTGAGAAGTTTGCAATATGAAAATAAATAACAAAAGGTTTCGAATATTCGAATACTGTGCTTTTGAGATTGGGCTTTCGAAAATGAGTCTGAACGCAGATCTTTTTAAGGTGTTTTAAAAGTCCAAGATTGGCACACTCAACGATTTCAACTGGATATATGTGTTGACAAGAATAATATTCAGGCTCAATTTTTAACACTTCGCAATGAAATTGAAATTCTTTATTTTTTCGGTTTCACTGTTTCTATGTATGAGCTCTAACTGCCGTAAAATGCTTCTGATACTGTGAATATCCCACATAGCTTATTGAAAAAATGTGTGTTAAGTATGAATAATTCAGTTACACGAGAAAGAAATTCCAATTCCAATTTATCAGCAGTCCTGTTTTAAATGTTCGTCGAATTTGATATATGCTAGGTAATTTATAAAATGATTCTATTCATCAAAAACTGTAGATATAGCATTCACAATAACAAATTTGTGATGTAACGTCCCCACGATGTCACTGCCAACCTGATTGCTATGTGGAATAAAAAAAATTAGAGCTTTGTACAGTAACAAACATAAAATATACTTGTCTAGCTATTTCGATCTCAGCACGTTTCGATCGAAAAAATTTCAGTCTTCGTCACTAGCCATCGTCCATTCACAGGCTGGGACAGGGAAATGAAAAGAAAAACAGAAAAAAACAGGCGAAATCGAAAAAGTTTCGATCTTCATCATTAGCCGTCTTCCATTCACAGAGGCGTCCTTTTGAATGTGTTTTGTTGTTTACTTTCTTTTTCAGTTCCCTGTCCCATTCCATGAATGGACGACAGCTACTTACGAAGATCGAAACGTGCGTGTAGCTGAACAAGAAACTTTTATGTGTTTTATTTTACAAAATTTTAGTTATTTTGTCTTTTAAGCACCAGTTCTTTTGAGTATTTCTTGTTTCTGCATGGTATGTTACGTTGAAAGGACGGCTATCTGTCATGCTCTGATTAAGTGCTACTCTGTAACATGAAATGTGTTGTAAAATCAATTCATCAATTCAAATGTGTTTTGAAATCAATCATGTTTCATTGTGCCGTCATTGATTTACGTTTCTTGTTTACTTTCTTTTTCAGTTCCCTGTCCCATTCCATGAATGGACGACAGCTACTTACGAAGATCGAAACGTGCTTGTAGCTGGACAAGTAACTTTTATGTGTTTTATTTTACAAAATTTTAGTTATTTTGTCTTTTAAGCACCAGTTCTTTTGAGTATTTCTTGTTTCTGTATGGTATGTTACGTTGGAAAGACGGCTATCTGTCATGCTCTGACTAAGTACTACTCTGTAACATGAAATGTGTTGTAAAATCAATTCATCAATTCAAATGTGTTTTAAAATCAATCATGTTTCATTGTGCCGTCATTCATTTACGTTTCTTGTTTACTTTGTTTTTCAGTTCCCTGTCCCATTCCATGAATGGACGACAGCTACTTACGAAGATCGAAACGTGCGTGTAGCTGGACAAGTAACTTTTATGTGTTTTATTTTACAAAATTTTAGTTATTTTGTCTTTTAAGCACCAGTTATTTTCAGTATTTCTTGTTTCTGTATGGTATGTTACGTTGGAAAGACGGCTATCTGTCATGCTCTGACTAAGTACTACTCTGTAACATGAAATGTGTTGTAAAATCAATTCATCAATTCAAATGTGTTTTAAAATCAATCATGTTTCATTGTGCCGTCATTCATTTACGTTTCTTGTTTTTAATTTAAGACTTTATTTCATGCCATTTAAAACTAATTCGAGGACCTTAAATGGAAGCAATTGAGATTTCGTGTTCAGAGAACGCATATTTTCCCAGAATCTTTTCATTCTATTAAACAATTACTGTTTGAGTACGTGAATGTTTCAGAAGCATGCATTTTTGTACGTCTTAAGATCATTCAAGCTGTCGATTAAATACCAGCTGTTATTTAAATACTAGCTATATTTGCGATTTATAAAAAACACATTAATTTTTTAAATGATCTGTTACTAATTTGAAGCAATCTAAAAAGATTAACGATATGAAAGTGAATAAGAAAATGTTGCTATTACATTATTCCGTTTTCGGGATCGAGCCTTCAAAATGATCCTGAACGTAAATCTCTTGGAAAATAAATTGGCATGCGCAAAAACTAAATTATAATGCTATTTTAGAAAATATGCTTTATACTAGAAAAATTACTGCAAATGTGGAAAATTGCATGTAAAAAGTACATACACATAAAGAAAACGAAACAAAAATTGCAGTTGTTGGAATTTTTCTTGATCAGCCAATCTACGTTGTTACGATTGCTAATTCCCTTTTCTCTAGAACAAATCCAGATCAAAGATCTCCTTTGATTCTTAACATGGGATAGGTATTGGTTTTTCTGCAGGAATAACTAAAACTTTTATCTTCAAACGTGTGATTGTGAAGTAATGTTGACATTAAGCTTATTATTTGGACTGAGACACATTCATCTCCTTCAATATTTATTTCAATTCTTTTGCCCTTTTTTCAAATAAAACAAAGCAAATCATATTCCCTTGCAGAGAAAAATGTACTTGGTAACCATTATCTCTAAGTTACATTCTTTCTCGATTACAACTGAGGTTTTCTACTTCAATTTTTGAGATAGAAAAGTATTTTTAATGCAATTGCCTATTTTTCTAATTCTTTCAAACTGTTAGAAAAAGATCAAATTAAAATCCAGCGTTTTCAGTATGTCTATACAAATCAAATACAACACTATTTTTTCCTTCAACAGATAAAACTTATCTGTGAAACAGAAATATAAAACATGCAAAATATATTATTTATTCAAGCTAAGCTTTTTAACTCAGTTTTTCGAGCACATGCGACTTCGTGTTGAATAATTAAAGTAAAAAATTCACTATTAGTAAAGCATTTCGTTTCTTGATGGTGTATATTGTCCGATTATTTTTAATCGATAGATACTGATTAAGTCGGACATCCTTTAGACCGTGGACTCTCAGAATGTGTAGTACGAGAAAAGGATTGGAGAATGGATATCGTTTTCAAAAAATTAAATATGCGTAGCTACATAAAATGAAATCTAGGATTCTAGAGGAATTGTTTGTCAAATTCGTTTATTAGTAAAATCGTTGGTAGTCGTTAGTAAAATTCATTTGTATAGTAAAATTTTTCATTGAATACATTTTTAAAATATGTATAGATGTAAAAAAAACGCAGTTTTGGGGCTTTTTTAATCCATTTAAACCAGGGGCGTAACCAAGGGGGGGGGGAGTTAGGGACTCATAACCCCCCCATGAGGAATTTTTTGCTATACAAAATGTATATTCTTCACTCCCTTATCACACACATGTATGCACATATGTGAGTTGCAGTAGTCGTAACCGCCCCCCATGAAAAATTTCTGGCTACGCCCCTGATTTAAACAATTAAAAATGCAAACTAAAAGGGGAAGAAATAAAAATTTTAGTGTTCTATAACGAAAAGTTTTCGATCCAGAAGCTTAGAGTAGAATCGCATTTCAAACCCTTAATATCTATCTTATATGGATTAAAGAATTATTGAGTTTTATCGTCCCTAAATTTTGGTAGTCGGTTCTTCGAATTAAAAAAAAAATATTTTTTGTCATTATTGAGTTTATGTAAAAATCCTAACGGAAGTTCAACAAATGATGCAATAATTCCAAATGATTGCAATTATTGCATCAATTGTATTTTCATTTGTTTTCATTATTAATCATGTGTATTTTCTTTGTATTTGAATTTTTTTCCATAGAACATCTTTAATCTTTTCCAGACATCAGTACAAGACTATTTTTCGCTTCATTAAAAGTTCGCCCGAAGCAACGTTTTAATTGGTGCAACTTAATAGTTTTTTCGTGTTCACGAATAAAAAATTAAATTGAAGTAAAAACAAAATAAGAGGACACTGAACGAAATCATTTTTTTTTTCAATCGTTAGGAATATTTTAAATATAAAAATTAAATTTTTTAATATATATGTATTTGAACGTTTATTTCTTTAAAAGGACATTATTTTGCGGATACTCTATAAATGATTGTTTGTTAAGACGTATATTCGCGTGTTAAAAAGATTACGTAATAGCATAGTAAAAGAATGTAAGCAATCATGTTTACGTATCCAGACCATCCAAGGTTATACCATAAATTCATTCATTGCATTTCCTGTTGTTAATTAAAGTGAACATGTATAAAAAAGATCAAAAGAACTCAGCACATTTTAATATTTTGGAAAAAAAAAAATATTTTTCACACCATGAAAGCATTGCAAATTGCAGTTTTCCTGAAGTTTTAAGTGTCTTTTGTTCTTAAGTAACCACTAGGGATGGACGCGAGACGAAAAATTGGTGTCTCGCGTCTCGCAAAACAGCTGAAAAGCTTGTCTCGTCTCGCAAAAATCCATATATCATAATGTTAAAAATGTTTGTCTCGTCTCGCTAAAAAGCTGTAAATATCTGTCTCGTCTCGCAAAAAGTCGTCTCGCGTCCATCCCTAGTAACCACTAATGCATTCATAGTGTAAAAGAACTCTTTTTGATCACAGTGTACCATAAAAATCTACAAAATATTTTAAATTGCATAAAATATTAGCTAACTACTTACAGTGTTCACGTGCATTTCGCAAAAATAAGAATTCGAAAAATATTTAAGAAATTGAACTATTGTAATGCTAAATTTTTAAGATAGTATAACAAATAGTAACAGTGCACCTTCGCGCTTCTATTTCTTAAATCTTGTCACAAACAGATAAAAATTAAATTTTGAATATTTTACCTCTGAAACTGTAAACGAATAAGATTTCAATTTTTAAAGACCAAAAAAAAAAAAAAAAATATTGAATATGATATCCAACATAGACCTTTTTTCATCTAAAATATTGGCTCATAAAATCTGAAATGCTTGAAACACATGCTACTTTTAAAAAATGAAATAAAACCAAATGTGTGTATGAGCTCTGAGAAATATTTTAAAGCCTATCAAAATATTTGGAATAAATAAAGTGGTTGCCAGAGGAATCATTTGAACCTTCATCCACTGATTATTTTAAGACTACATCACCTACCTTCATATAAAATGTACTCGAAATTTGAACTGTTCGTAATTCGATTCAACATTAAAAAAAATTATGTTTTTTAAATACATTGTCCTTATAAAATGCATGACGTAAACAATGACTTTGAGAAATTAGAAAGATTTGGAATTCGAAGTGCAATGATAGTGCCAATAATTTAAAAGGAAAACCATGTAATTAAACAAAATTGAAATGTTCGGTATATTCGTACATACCGCATTCGACATCGTGTTTAGTTAGTTCATTTACAGAAGAATACAAAAGTATTCAAGACAGCAGGTTTTATGATCAGTCATTCTAAAAGAAAATCCATTTTGTTTATGTGTATATTTTTCAAGGTAAACAAAATTAATATGTATTAGTCTTTCCCCACAGAGCATCTGTGTGCTAGTACAAATAGTTACGAATGGTGAATGTAGATGGCACTATTATGTGACAAAATTATGTGTTTTGTAAAAGTAATTTCATTTAGTTCTTAAATAGTATATTTCAATTTCATATTGATCCGTTTTCCTTCAATACATTTTCCATAAACAATGCGAAGAGTCAGTTATGCTACTTCGGAACTCCCACTGTCTAGTTTTGCTAACCACAGTTGTGTTGCCAGTGCTGTTAGCAACATAAGTCGTTTTTTGAAAGTAGGGTTTTTTTTTTTTTCAAAGAAGAGCACAATTTATCGAAAATTTTGAAGAATATGTTTCTCAAATTCTAGTTTCTAGTTATGATAACTCTATTTCTAAAGCCGTATCCAATAACTCTTTAGAATTTCACCTTTTCTGAAAACTGCATAAGCGCATGATGTATATTGATTAAATTTTTAACAGGATGTTTAACATTAATAGTTGTGTATCTATGCTCTGTGTCAGACCTAATACGTCTTATAGCTTTGGCTTTAAAAAAAATATTAAATAAAATAAAATAAAAATAATAAAACATTTTCTTGTCTAATTTAATTTATACCTGTCAGCTTCTTTCTTCGAAAATACAGCCTCAATACGTCAGCGATTACCTGTAACCATCGTAAACTTAAATGCTTCGCTGTGACTCAACAGTTCTCCTGCTTGAGGCATTGCATTTTTTATACATTTGTAGATAGGTTTTATATTCACACATACATAATAAACATAACGTGCGAATTTTGATAACACAATCCAACAATTCCAAACTGCATTACATTCAAACACCCGTGAATCACTTACACAAATAATAAAAATTGCACAAAAATGAAGGAAAAATTTTCATGCAAAACTGAAGAAGTACTCGCTGCGCCATAATACCTAACCCAATCTAATTAAACCATGTCAAACGTATCAATTGTAATGCACTTTCCAACGCAGCTTATGTAATTCCAATTTGCTTATGTAACATTGCATAACAGTTGTTCCGTTCTCTTCAATTTTCATGAGGATACGACGTTAGAGATTTCCTTTCTGTTTCCCTTGGTTAATGTTATTAAAAATCGGAACACTTATAGAATAAATATCTCAGCTTCATTCTCAGTTATCAAACTAATACTGTTGGCGACAAACGACGGTGATAGAACAGACAAAAATGTCTTTGCCTGATGGATAGGGTGCTTTGCTTTTCATTAATTCCTTAACACACGGAGGAAATACAAAACTAAATATGAAGATAAAAAAGTAAATTATAACAACATATTTTTAGAATAACATTTATTACAAATAGTGACTAGTAAATAAACCGTGTTTGTTTTTGACGGATTTCCCAGATTTATCGTAAATCATTCAAAATGTGTGCATACCTCCAGTATGAAAAGTCATGTGCCTTTAATTTTTTTAAGTACGAAAATATGTGATATCTTTCAAATTGCCAACTAACCAGTGCTAAGTTTTATAACTACTTTCAAGTTCATTGCCCGCCTTCCTTTAAGACACTGACAGCTGTCGATTCATCCTTTTTCCACTAAAGCAACTCTGATATAACTACTCAGTTAAAGCAGCGCATTTTATTCTGTCAAATCCCATTAAAAGTACAAAGAAGGGATATCACTAAAAGCCTCTAGACGCCGAAAGGAAATAGAAGAACGAAAGTGACAGCAAGCTTACCTAGAGAGACAGGGCTTAAATTTAAATCCCCCTTCCGTCACCAGCACAGGAAATGTACATTAATTTCTCTAGTTCTTCAAGATTTTTCTCAACTTACAAAATTTTGGGAGCGTTATATTTAAAGAGATAATGCATTAGAAAAATTGCTCGTTGTATACGGTTGAATTTGAAAGCTCACCATTTCACAAACACTGACTGGAGATTCAGTTACGTGTTTTTTCTGAAATAAGTTTCCGAATGATATCAAACTTTTGATATTAAGAGGAAGAAAAATAATTCTTGTCGTAAAATTTAGAGTAGGTCATTATTTAATTTACTATTTTGAGAGATATAAACTGCTGATGGAGAGGGGGGGGTTGCTAAATGTGCCGGTATAGAACTGAAGTAAATTTTCTTTTGAACGACAAGAGCGAAACTTTTATATCTTCTGAAGTAATTGATAAAATCGTTACAATCTATTTTTCTTCAAGGATTTCTTTTTAAAATGCCGTATAACTTGCGTATAACCACGGGCTGCCAGAATTCACCAATATTAACTAATACTTTTTTATATAATTTTAATAAGCCGTGTAGTAATTTCGAGTTTTTAAACAAATAATGCACAGTTCAATCATTACATAGGGAACAGCGCAAAATGCGCTGTTCCCTATTTAATATTATCTAACTGTCGTTTTCTATAAACTTGGTTGAAATTAAATAATATTAATTTTGGGGGGTTCGAAAACTATGAATCGAAATTTCTTGTGAGACAGAGATTTAGCCAAAGACGTTTGGAGGAACTTAAAAAGAACTAGGGTACATTAATTGAGATATATCTCCAATTCTTTTCGTTCAATTGGAGTTATAAAATTATTCAATGCTATTTTACATTTTACAGTTACTTTCAATGCCTTTATTGACTTATTTATTTTGAGAAGACGCTTTATATATTCATGGATTTACCAGCACTTTCCTTTGTTGTGCTTTACCTAAGGATATTTAAAATCGTAAAAAAAAACCGCTTACCGTCAATATATTTTTTAAAAGTTCTGAACATATCTGAAATATTCATGCCTCATATTACCTTATGAATTAATAAAATTTATCTTTTCCCTCTTGTATATTTTGTACAAGTATGATAAATACTTAATGTAAGTCTCATACATTAAGTATGAGAATACATAATGACAGCATTGTACTTTACGAAGTTTCTTAAAAATCACCCTTCAAGGTTCAGATTAAGAATTTAGAGCTGTGTATGTTGAATGGTTATTTATTTAGATGTTTAATAAATTTTTATCTGTGAACCACTGCTTGAATGTCTGTAAAATTGTTTTGAATGAGCAATTTCATTGGTTAAATACATCGTAAGTTGTACGCCATTGATACTACAATTTTTATGAAGATTTTAACTTAAAAAAAGAGATTGAACATCTATGTCGAATATGTAGCAAATAAAGATTTATACTATCATATTATAACAGTATATAAACCACTAAACTGCTTTTATTTAAATACTTTGAAAGATACAATCGCAATTCGTCATATTGAACTTCTAAGCTCAAATGATTGCAATTTATAGTATATATATATATATATATATATACTTCCATTCTAAAAACTAAGCAATTTAACGGTCGTCTCTCTTCTTATAAAGAACTGACCAATTTGGTTTAACAATTTATATATTCCTCAAACGGAAAAAAATGTTTCATTCATCTAAAGATTACACGCTACTGCAGATTTCGTGTTCGTGCATATTAAAGGAACTGCTTTCTTTATATTCTAAAGTCAAAGGCTGATCGGGAAAAAAAACCTTTCCACATTTCTGCTTCCCTTTTATTCATTGGCTCTATCTTCTTCCATTTCCAGATTAATAGGTTAATTTAGTTCCGTATTTCTCTTTGACTGGCCAACCATTTAATGCCACAAACCTAATATTCATCCTCTTTGCAATGTATTATATTTTGTTTCGGTATTGTTATCCTTTTTTCATCAAACACTTTCAGCCATAAGAATATTCTTGTGTTTTTTCTTTCTTTTTTTTTTTTTTTTTTTTTTTTTCATTATTGGGTAACTGGCATACCTTTTTTGTAGCATTTTCCAACAAAAAAGTGTTCACTATTTCATTTTGTTTATTTTTTCGTGCTTTAACTACCTTAAATAGCATCAGTTACTACAAAATTAATATGTTACTGCGGTGTGTTATAGCATAGAATTTTCAAATAGTGTAGAAAGCACAAGGGAGTCTTATACCACAAGGTCTCACCGAAAAGGCTTTCAGTATATTGTTACAGAAAACTTTGCTCAGTTTTTGAGTTCGTAGCTTTAAAGCTCAGAGTATACATGGAAAGTTCTAATAAACAGTCCAGTCTACAGGATGTAACGCATATTTTTATTGGTTCTAAAAATTCGACGTAGGATTTTCTAAACACAATTCGCAGGTATCAACAAGCAGTAACTCGATTTATAACAGTCAGCTCATCATCGAAGCCTTTTCAGGTACTGTATTTTTATGCCATACAATAAAAACTTACGGCAAATTCTAAATTCAATGGAGAACTCTCCGCTGTTCCTCAATATACAACAATGAAGAATTCACAAACAGCCTTCAAAAGTAGTGTTTTCTCAAAACAAACGGGCAAGCAGTCGCTTATAATACCGCAATACAATGAAAAAGAGCTTCTCGGCGTAACTAACGTTTCTCTGCTAGAGACATATGACTACAACTCTCTACTTTTCACGTCTGTTTTGTCAGCTTCCTACTAAACTCGACAGCGTTCTTATTCAACGACTCTTCCTACTTCTCGCGTGTAAGGATTACGTAATCCTAATGTTATCGCGTTGTGCGTAGTAATTGAAGCAAACATTGCACACCCCATTCATAAAAGTGGACCTAGTGTCGGTAGGCTTGGCGACGTTTTCACGAAAAATCGCCAAATTCGGCGTTCAAAAATGTCCCTGAAACTGAAGTTAGCTAAGCGTATCGCCAATATTTCGTAAGAAACCGCCCAACACTATGTTAAAGAAAGGGGAAAGATAAAGCTCCCTATCTCCAGGTATACTGTATAATAATACAACCAGGTCGCGTACGCTTACCTAACCGTTCGGAGTTTTCAGTAGTTTCCTCCGAAACTACTGAATCCACATTACTGAACTAGACCCCCAAGGAGGGCACCCCAGCCCTCAGCCTAGAGCCCATATGTTGCTAATTGGTCGTAATCCCACAACAACAACAGTATCATGAACAAAATGCGAAATTCAATGATTTGACGCGTAGAATACAAATTGTAGTCTAAATTTTAACTCCTAAGAAGCAGATCACCCCAAAAATTCAATATGATATTCAGGGTTTTTAGGCTGTCATCGTTTAAAATGCAATTCGTAGAACTTATCCCGTAAGACTTATATCAAAGTATACGTGAGTCTTTAAATAAAATAAAATTGATTATATAAGGGATTTTTATAAGAAAATGATTTGCGTTGAAAATATTTTGTGTAGTGCTGCTACAGAGTCAAGGAAAATAATACAAATAAAAGAGTGTTTAGAATCTTTAACGCGCAGTGTTCCCGCTCTGGGAACACCAAACTCTGACGATTTGACTGTTGCTAGTCGCGAAGAATAGATTTGATTTCTATAAAAATAGTGGCGGGTGACATAACTCCACGAGAATCCTTTACTTTTTAGCGCGTCCTTTCCCGTAAAAAAAATTGTCACGATTATTTTTAACAGCACTGACATCTGCTGAAAAATGGAAGAATGCGAGAACAGTTGGATAGATTGCCCAATGCTGAGAAAATGGCAGCCGTTGCCATCGCTCGACTTCCCTACCAGTAAGATGGCGGACGATCGAAGCGTTCATCGCGTGCCACAGATCTACAGACCCTTTTTTGACGACAGCTGCCTTAACCTGTTCATTCCCTTCTTTCAAAGACAAAATGCCAGCTTCCCTTGCTGTCGTTAAACATATGGACAGCAAGGGAAGCAGCGGTAAGAATAAAAGCGAGGTCTCTGGTGCCATTTTTTTTTTTTTTTTTTGCTTCGAAAAACATAAAATGTTAGCTAGTCGACAATCAGTAGTATATGAGTAAATGGATCGCGTTTTAAAGAATTTTATGACAGATGCTTTCAACAAGATTCATCTTGTTTGCTTTATTCAGAGAGAGCTTTTAGCTCTTGTTAAAAATATAAATACTATTTGTTAGACTACGTTATGATTTCGAAGATAAAAGTATTTTTAAACATCGAAAATAAATGTTAACATTAATGGCAGACTATTTAACTTTGTTATTAATTGTCAGACTTTATTTACACCAAGAAAAAAAATATTTGAGATACTAGTAGGTCACAGAACTATTCTGACCTACTTACAGTATTTATATTACTTTTGCAATTTTAATTTTTGTTTTCAATAAATGTAGTTTAATACGTACTTTTATTGAATAGAAAAAATCATGAGCGACTCGAAATTCACAGACATACACTGAACTGATAAAAAAGAATCTCCTTTTTTATAAAAAAAAAAATGCCACAAATTGCTAGCAAACTGCGTATATCTTTCACGTAAAACAAAAGTAATGAAAATTGAGGTTGCAAATTTTGCTTAGGAATAATCAAGAAGAAAAACGAGGAAAAAACCCTTTTTTTTAGTATTAAATTTTCATTCTTAACTTATTTCCTTTTCTTTGAAATAAAATAACTTAACAGCTTCAATCTGCATTCACACGAAAAAAATGTTGCAGTTTTTCTAAGCAATGTTTTCATAGTAAACGTCCAGTTAAGACTAAACTGTTGAAGCATAAAAACAATGAATATAAACGGATATTGCTTCTTTTCTTTGCAGCTGTTATAAATCACTGGAATAGCTATATTTATAAATATAAATTTTATGGATATATCTGTAATGAACGTTCGACAAAAGCGATAGCTGAAGCCCGTGATTTTACAGCTCTTTACTTAAAAGCTATCATGCAGTCTTACCAGAGTATACATTAATCAATAGCTTTCTCATTTCTAATATAAATTTTATTAAATAATATTATGATCCTTTAATAAAAATCTTGAATTACTATCAAATTCTGAAAGGAAACATCCCTTAACTCTACTACCAACTAATAAAATTTTTAAACGTATTAAATTTAAATATTTTATAGTCACAATCTAGAAAACAATCAGAGTAAAAAATTTGAATGCATCAAATACTTCGTTAATAAAAGTGGTAAAGAAAAGAGAGAAAGAAAGAGAAAGACGGAGAAAGTTTACACGCTAATGTTTAACTGTTTAACGCGCAGTGTTCCCGCTCTGGGAGCCCCAAACTCTGACGTTTTGACTGTTGCCAGTCACGAAGAATACATTTGATTTCTATAAAAATAGTTGCCGGTGACATAACTGCACGAGAATTCTTTACTTTTTAGCACTTCATTTCCCGTAAAAAAATTGTCACGATTATCTTTAACAGCACTGACATCGGCTGAAAAATGGAAGAATGCGAGAACAGCTGCATAGATAGCCCAATGCTGGAAAAAGGGCAGCCTTTGCCACTGCTCGACTTAACAACCTGCAAGATGGCGGATGATCGAAACGTTCATCGGGTGCCACAGATCTAGAGACCCCTTTTTTTTTGACGCAGCTGGCTGTGCGGTACAGCCAGCTGTCGTCAAAAAAGGGGTCTCTAGATCTGGCACCTATTTTTGTGGCATCGCATGTCGACCACCATGTACAACGTAGTGAGCCACATGAACGTCTCTGCAACGTCACTGTTAAGCACATGTGCGTCACACAGTGACGTCACAATATGACTAATTATCGATTACCCTGCGACGTGACTGAAGTTTTGAGGCGCAAACCTTTCGCAACCCTTTAAAAAAGGGCAGCCGTTGCCATCGCTCGACTTAACTACCAGCCAGATGGCGGACGATCGAAACGTTCATCGCGTGCCACAGATCTAGAGACCCTTTTGTGACGACAGCTGGCTGTGCCCAATGCTGAAAAAAGAGCAGCCGTTGCCATCACTCGACTTAACTACCAGCCAGATGGCGGACGATCGAAACGATCGGAACGTTCCACAGATCTAGAGACCCTTTTTTGACGACAGCTGGCTGTGCCGGCACAGCCAGCTGCGTCAAAAAAGGGTCTCTAGATCTGTGGCATGCGATGAACGTTTCGATCGTCCGCCATCTTGCTGGTAGTTAAGTCGAGCGATGGAAACGGCTGACCTTTTTTCAGCATTGGGAAAGGGTTGCGCTCCAAAGGTTTAAGCCTCCATTTCAATCGTCTTCGGTTTGATGGAATCATTTATGAGAATAGCTATCTGTTGAGATTATGTCACGTTCCGAAGACTTCAATGATTTCTTGCGTATATCTCTTAATACTTTTATCTCATTTCTACAATTTTCACGACAGCCATTAAAGTGTACGTGCTAACTACTAGATAATGAGAGCAGAGAAAATCCAACTTGCTCATTATATGGCAAAAGCATTATTTTTAGTAAAAGATTTTTGGAACTCAATTATTATCACACACTTTGGTTTGATTCTGCCCTAAAGAATTAAAGAACAAAGTGTATCCATTTCATGTTGTAAATTATTTATCTTTATTTATGAACCCTGGCGCTTTGAGTGTATTGATAAAGGTCAAAGCTGCAATTTTTTTCACGTCGGGCCAAGTTCAGCTATAATCTGTTCGCGGAAACGAGAGAACGAAAGTAAACAAATGGGTTACCAAAGAATTGCATATTTTTTCACCAATCTCTAGTTTGGAGTTAAGAAAGGTTAAATGCGCCTAACAGCGTAAATGGAAGAAAGAAGAAATTCATACTGTGTTTGGCGCTTTGGCAAAATGCCAGGTGCTTACTCTTCGCCAGTTTACATATGCCATTATTTAGTTTCGTTCTCTCGACTCGGCGAACAGACTATAGTTGAGCAGCTTGTTATCGAGTTAACAATTTCCCCATCGAATCCAGGTTTAGCTGTTTCTCTGTACAAGCCAGTGACGAATACAGAAAAGTTTTAAGGGAGAAACGATAGGTATGACGAAGCATACTATTATAGACGGTTTAATTTCTTTACGTTTTTATTTTTAATATTGAACCTATGTTTAATATGTTCGCTCTCATCCCTTAAAAAGACACAAAAAGAAGATTTTATTTGAATCCATGAATACAAAAATGCCTGCCTTTAATCATTTTACCCCAACATACATTATTAAGTACATAATTTCGTATTAGATGAAAACAGAGGATTGTTTAAAGAAAAATAAACCACCCATCTGCGTCATATCAGATTTTATTGGTTGTATTAGATTTTTATTATATTACTTCAAGTATATTCTAGTTTTATAGTAAGCTTAATGAGGAAAATATGGAGCTGTTCCAATCAATGTTATTTTCATTTAATATATGAATTCTGATGTCTTTAGACAGGACATATTAATGGACCTTCTAAATCTTTTCATGATTATGTAAGTAGAGGAATTATAAAAAGTAAAAATCCTATAAAAACGAGCGAATGGAAACTGTTGAGCTCACCCTTAAAATTGCAGTTATTTTTCAATAGTTTTTTTTCAAGTAATCTTTCTTCAAGGAAAATAAGTCGATATGAAATATTAAACAATGTTATCCATTATATTTTAAAGGTAGAGATTTGTATCATACTTTTTCAACACCAACTTAGAAAAAAAAAATTAAACCTTATAAATGGATTATTTCAAATTTCGGTAAAAAAAACCTCGAAAATCTCGAAATCTGACCTTAAAAATTATCTGATTCTACATTTATAAATTAATTTTACGTGTCTCTGGAATATTCTAAACATGCTTTGACATAGGCGAGAAACAAGGGGGATGCGACACGGTTTTTGGGAGGACTTAGTTAATAAAAAAATCTGGAGTGACTCCACTCGACTTTCCGAACATTTACGATTAAGATCATGACCAAGCACTTAAATAAATTTTAATCGATGAATAATTCAAACATATATACCAAATTGAAACTCAATCGAATGCACCGTTTAAACGCTTGCGCACTTTCAAGAATTTCTCCCCATATGCCATTATGCCATAAGATAAAAGAAAGATTTGTCGTAGCCCTTTAGGAGAACTATAAGTCCTATACACACCAAAATCAATACCGGTCTTAGGATGGTGATTTATAACATGTATACCGAATTTGAGCTCAATCGAATGTATCGTTTAAACGCGAGCGCACTTTCAAGAAATTCCCCCGATAGGCCATAATGTAAAAGAAATCTTTGTCGTAGCCCTGTAGAAAAATTATAAGTCTTTACACACCAAAATCAATACCGGTCTTGCGACGGTGGTTTATGACATATATATCCAATTTGAGCTCAATCAAATGCTCCGTTCAGGAGCTATCGTGTTCACTCACATACACACAAACACACATACACACACACACACACATACACACATACATACATAGATCTCGTAAAAATAGCATAAATGGATTCAGAAGCCCTCAAAACGTGTAAAAACACCAAAATCTCGAAGTCGAATTTTTTCATGATTACAATACTTTACTTACATGGTACATGTTCGGAAAGTAAAAAAAAGAAAGAAAAAAGCTTATTTATTATAAACAAAATGTAGATGTACAGGTAGGGATGGACTGCGAGACAAAAATTTGCCAGACGAGACAGAGATTTGCAATTATTTTGCGAGACGAGACAGGCACATTTTACATTGGGATATAGGAAATTTTGCGATGCGAGGCAAAGCTTTTCAGCGATTTGGCGAGACGAGGCAGCCTATTTTTCACCTCGCATCCATCCCTGGGTACAATAAAGCGAAATGTTACCATACAGTAGTGCTTTTTAAAAGTCCTATCCCCCCCCCTCAAAAAAAGTATCTGCCACTACTGCGCACTTATATCAAGCCTGGCTCCAGATCTACGGCAAATGAAAAATTATTTTAAAATGCAGACTTTAGGTAATTCTTCAAATCATATTTTCTGGCCACATTTTAGATTCTCCTGATTTTCAGACAAAATGTGCAATTTTCTCTGATTTTTTTCTGTTAAAATAAAATTTCCTGACTATTTCAGGTATTTCTTGACCGGTGGGAACACAGCATACTCAAAAAAACCTCCCGGCATCCTGAACTAATCACATGACCACAAAAACACACTGTGACAAAAAATATGTGAGCTATAAACAATCTTTGTATAATAGTACCTTGTTTAATTATGTTTGTTATTATACAAAGTTATTATCCTTTTAATCGAGTGATCATTTTCCACACTCCCGTATTTCTATTAAAACTTTCCGTAATTTTTTTTTCTCAATTTAACTGTAATTAGTTAACATTCTAACTGTCAAATTAAAGTATCAACTTTTCTTTTTTCGCCATAGCAGTATAGATAAATTGAATAGATTCTCGTACATAAATATTGACGTAGATTTTTTTAAATATTGTTTTTTATAACCCTGGTATGACAATAACAGAACAGGATAATGCTACTTCGGAGAACAGCTCGTAAATAGGGTCATAAACCCCGTTTTCTGGAAAGAAGGCGTTTCTGACCAGCGTTAACAAACGCCATGCACAAATATAACACACCTACAACTTAAGCTGAGTCCATAATACTGTTGTTGTTTCACAGAAAAACAGAGATGGGGTAGTAATTTATTAAAGAAACATACAGAGTACTTGAATAAGTTTCGAAGAGGTAATAAGAAATCTCATTAGAAAATATGTAAAAAAAAAAAATACGGAAATTTAATATTACAATTTATAAAATATTATTTGCCTAACTTTTGCTAACTAATTCCTATTTGTATTTAGTCCTGTTTTTTTTTTTTTTTTTCATGAGTGTTAAGTCTATTTCAGGTTGAAAAAAAATCATGCATAACGATCCAGACGCTTTTTTAGTTGAAAATTATGACATATTTACTGCAATTATAGGTATGAAAGAAAAAAATCTCATTTTTTGTATTCCATACTTTATTTCAAATAAGAAGGACTAACATCGTCATAGTACTTCTAAATATGAATCATTTCATGTTTTAAGTATCCAAGATAAAAATAATTTTTTGTGGCAATAAAATTAGTCTATGGAGTTAATAAGTCGTTAATAACTCCTTTTTTTTACATTCAAACATTAATTTTGGATGAATTAACCCTTTAACGCGCAGTGTTCCCGCTCTGGGAACACCAAACTCTGACGTTTTGACTGTTACCAGTCACGAAAGAATAGATTTGATTTATATTAAAATAGTTTCGGGTGACATAGCTCCACGAGAATCCTTTACTTTTTAGCACGTCCTTTCCCGTCAAAAAATGGTCACGATTCTTTTTAACAGCACTGACATCTGCTGAAAAATGGAAGAATTCTAGAACAGCTGGATGGATTGCGCAATGCTGAAAAAGGGTCAGCCGTTGCCATCGCCCGACTTAACTACCAGAAGGATGGCGGACGATCGAAACGTTCATCGCGTGCCACAGATCTAGAGACCCTTTTTTGACGCAGCTGGCTGTGCGGCACAGACAGCAGTCATCAAAAAAGGGTCTCTAGATCAGTGGCACGCGATGAACGTTTCGATCGTCCGCCATCCTTCTGGTAGTTAAGTCGGGCGATGGCAACGGCTGACCCTTTTTCAGCATTGGGAAAGGGTTGCGCCTCAAAGGGTTACAGAAAGTGTGGTAATAATTCATATTAATGATTGCAAACGTCAAGAATAATAATGGATAATGTGCGTTAATAATTACAGATTTTAAAATGATTATTAGCACACTCACATGCATATGTTTGTACAATCACAATTTTCTTTTATCATAAACTCAATCCAAATGTAAAATCGGTTATCGAAGATGAGTTCAGCCAGTCAAAATAGCCCTTGCTGTAAATTGGTTTTTGAAAACAAAAAGGGTGAAAAAAAAATTATGAACATGCTACATAAGGCACGAAACCGGATTCGCAGCGGAAATTAACATCTCTGAATTTGATGAAGTTATTTTTCTAATATTTTTCTACTAGAATCTACTTTGCTTCAGTGATGAAAGGCAAGTTATTGATTTTCTTTGATGCTCGAAAAGTCGTGTAACTTACTTGACTGATAGTTGTTTTGAAACTAATGACATAATTCACCTTGATTGCAAACGCTCTTGCTCCAGTACGGAAATTGCTTTGTGGCTGTCAAGATTATTTTGATGCGTCCATAATTATCAAATTTCGAGCAGACTTAACCTTTGAGGCAACCTTTCCAATGCTGAAAAAAGGCAGCGTTGCATCGCTGACTTACTACCAGCAGATGGCGGACGATCGAAACGTTATCGCGTGCACAGATCTAGAGACCTATCTTGACGACAACTGGCGTGCCGCACAGCCAGCGCGTCAAAAAGGGTCTTGATCTGTGTACGCGATGACCGTTTCGAACTGCTCTGGTGTAGTTAAGTCAGCGATGGCAACGGTGCCTTTTCAGCTTGGCATCTATCCAAGTCGCATTCCATTTCGAGTGTCATGCGTTAAAAGTATCGGAACATATTTGACGGCATGACGTGCTAACATTAAGGATCTCGAGAGCTGTAACCAACTATTTTGTAGAGATGAGGCTCTATACTCGTGAATGAAAGCCTAGGAAAACGTCAGAGTTGCGTGTTTCCAGAGCGGTAACACTGCACGTAAAGGGTTAAAAGTCCATAAAAAAGGAACACATAGAGCATAAATTTTAGTTTGAACGCTTAAAATTGGAGGAAGGTCAACTTATATTCTTTTGATGATCGAAATTTTTTTTAATGATTGAAAAAGGCACCGATAAATGACACTAACATATCGAATGTGAAGAAAGTATGGAGGTATGAGAAAAACGTACTCTTGCTAATCCAATTCAGGCAAAAACTCAATTTCTTTAATTTTCTTGCTTTTTCAATGAATGCTTAAAGCTTGGAGCACATAGTATGTGTAAGAAATGTGTGAAGAGATCAAAAAGCGTGTGTCGTAAATAGTTTTGGAATGGTTCAATCGAAAGCCTTTAGTGGTGGGCACGTTTGTGGTAATATATTATAATAATAGAAATTATACTATTTGTGTCATTGATTGGATGTCTATAGCAATAGTTGCGGGTGACATAGCTCCTCGAGAATGGATAAAATTATATTTTAAAGGTAAAATTACGCAATGGGTACTCCATCCCTACACTCATTGTATGCAGCTCTGGGTGCAACGGCCAATTCTTGAATACAAGAATGGCGGCTTTATTCAGCTGGTATCCTTAGTCAAAATGAATTGTGCATGAGTTCGTACGTATTACATACAGTGTCCACTACATGACTGTCGTATTTTGTACTTCAGTAACAGAAAAATGGTTTCCGAAATAAATACTCCGTTTAGTGTATTGCTGATATAGTTCCTTTTTATTTCAAATTATTTCCAATTTCGCCGTTAAGTGACTCCAGAGTCTGAAAAACTAAATAACAGTAATTATAATATAGCCGTCCTTTGCAGCAATAATATGGCGTAGTCTTACGTCCCATTTGTATTTATACTTCCAGTTATTCTTTAACCCTTTGAGGCGCAACCTTTTCCCAATGCTGAAAAAAGGGCAGCCGTTGCCATCGCTCGACCTAACTACCAGCAAGATGGCGGACGATCGAAACGTTCTTGCGATCACGCCATCTTGCTAGTAGTTAAGTCGAGCGATGGCAACGGCTGCCCTTTTTTCAGCATTGGGTAATCTATCCAGCTGTTCTCGCATTCTTCCATTTTTCAGCAGATGTCAGTGCTGTTAGAAATAATCGTGACCATTTTTTTTACGGGAAATGACGTGCTAAAAAGTAAAGGTTTCTCGTGGAGCTATGTCACCCGCAACTATTTTTATAGAAATCAAATCTATTCTTCGTGACTGGCAACAGTCAAAACGTCAGAGCTTGGTGTTCCCAGAGCGGGAACACTGCGCGTTAAAGGGTTAAAAGTATGTAGCGCTCAATCCGTGCTCTCAGCTTGGACATCTATCACCGCCATATTGGAGTTTTTGAGAGAGCGTTGTTTATGTGTGACAGTTTCCCATTGGCTGGTCTTAGCGAATTTAGCGACAGTCACTAAAACTTTTCCAAATGACGAGAAACCAGTTTTAAAGACGAAAGAGACGTTTTATCTTAGAGAATTTAGCCTAACCAGCGAAATTCCCGACGATAAAGATCAAGCAGAACTGCACCTTTAGTCGGCTATTCAGTGGACACTCTCTACATACGAATGTACAGACGTCGTGAAGAAACTTGACAATTCGTAGAATGACAAAATGGATATTTATGTCCAAATCTGAGTATTGAAAGTTTTAGCGATTACGAAACTTGATATACTTTGCACAAGAAAGTAAAGGACAGAGGCGTATGCATGATATTCAATTTTCTTTTAAAAAGCTTTACATCGCAAATTAAACACTCCATTTCATATTAACAGCTTATACAAACATTTTTGCGATTCTTACAGTATTGTGTAAATAATTATTTGCTGTCTTTACTTAACAAAATTCTGTCAGTGTCATAAACATCTGTGGTATGAATCTTTTACTACCAGCGATTTCAAAGGAATCTAAAATCAATTTTCTTTGAAGATGGAATTGTTTTGTTTTCCTTCTATTCGGGTAATACATATATCTCTAAAGATTAGAAAATTGGTTAAATTTATTCATTTCAGTTTGCGAAAGGGAAAACAAAAGTTTCAAATTTCCCTACCGGAATAAATAAGAATTTTAGAACTAACGATTCTTATTTTAATGCTGAAGATAACATCAGAATCCATTTCTATTTGAAATGATTAGAAGATTTTAAACGAAGTTTTTTGCTTATATTTTTACAACATTTATTATTATTATTAATATTTTAGAGTTTTCCTAAAGATGAAATTTCATAATGAAAGTATTTATAGGGGAAAATAGGGTAAATGACGAACTTAGCATTTCTCCAACGCGATCGTAAGTAACAGCACCAGCCAAGGCAATTCTCAGTATTCTAGAATTGGGTTATAAAGCCTACTACACAAGTAATATAACTTGAAATGGTTCTGTAAGTAGTGGCAATTAAAATGTATTAATTTAATCTCTGTTTGTAAATTTTGAACTTCACAGAATTACCCAATTAAGGTAAGTTATTTTTCTCCCTACATAACATATTCTCAAAATACGACATGTAACGTTGAAAATTGTGTACCTTAGAGTTTATTAAGGGTAAGCTTGGATACAGTTAAAAGTGTCAAAAGTGACTATGTGGGGTAAGGTACGAGAAACTCGTCATCTTCTAACTAATCTAAGCTAATCTGGTACAAATCTTTTCGCACATGATCAATGGCTGGGGTCATAATAAATCGAGACAAAACGTGAAAATGCGATTTTCGCTTATGACCCATATTACTGCAGGTTTTTCATAATTTTTGTTTCATTATGGATAATCTGTAATTATTTTCGTTGTGCTATCTGTATCGTTTTCATTATCTTCCTAAGTGGAACAGTTTCTCTGCGTTTTTTAAAATAAACATTTTTATTGCTATTGATTCGTCATTTTTTTCTTTCCAATGGCCTGCCGCAAAGGCTTTGGCTACAACAGGTCGGAATTGCTGGCCTCTTTATGACGGGGACACCTAGCAGTGGGACCAACGTCGCCCCCTAGGAAGAGACGGACACAAAGACAGCCACGCCCAGTCGGGGATCGAACCCCGACCGCCGGGAGTTGAACCCGAAACCGTAGTACGGTGCTTTACCCACCATACAATTCGGTCGGCTCATTCATCAATTCTTACCCCACATGAAGGATAGGATGATGAAACAAAAATTTGGAGATAAGGAATATTTCGCCATCTTTTCCAAAAAGAGATGAAATCATTTCTTTTTTATATATAAAAGATAAAGATGATTCAAAGAAGTCTTTCCTGTAAATGTCAAGTTTTCAAATCACTTAAAGAATTCAGGAAATATATTTGAAGCTTGAGTTCATAATCTTATACCTATTTCTCCTATTTATATACAGTGTGTCCGTTGTCACCCCGATAATTTCTGAACAGCAATAGCTGTACGAGTCATAACAGTAGGGTCTAGGTATACTAAAGTTGCTATGCGCTACGCAAGAAAACCGCTTACAGCGCCAACTAGCGGCTAAATTTGGAGTTAACTTTCTTATTTTAAAAATGAGCCGAGATACGGGAAAAAAAAGTCAATTACAAATTGTTCAGGATCATCGATTTAGTAAGAAAGGACACCTTAATTTGCACATGATGTTCATTAATTCGCACAATTATGCTAGAGATGGAAGGCATAAAACACACATATCTGTTTAGTCGAATTTTGAAAAACTGCACTCACCTGGCATTAAGCTCATTTATCTTTCATGCTAAAAGTGCTTTCCGTCACCAACACTAAACATCTCAACGCTGGTCTGCAATTCCCTCTGTCCGTTGTATATTATGTCTAGTGACATCAGTAATACATTTATGCTTTTTACACCTTCAATTTTTAACCATTAATGTGTTCAAGATCTCTTTTCTTAATAAATCCGTGATGCTGAACAATGTTTTTTTTCCCGTATCTCATTCCGTTTTTGAGATATGAAAGCTAACTCCAAAATTTAAATTAAATTTATTTACACGAATACGCACCCATGTAGCAATGTGACGTTGCAACATGCCGTACACATACTGGTCACACTGTAACCTTATAACTTCATATCACTGTATTTTGTAAGCTGTAGAGAGAACTGCTGGTTGAGGCTATCAGTTTCATATATTAAACACAATTTTTAAAATTGAAAAACAATGTAATATTACTATGTGCAAATAATTTAATCATTAAAATAAGATGTATGTGCATTGCAATTCATAAAATAGGGTGATTAGTAAAGATAATTTTACAGCTCAGTCTTTTAAAGGGTTCATTTACATTGCTTAGAAGGGAAAAAAATAAATTTTGAGTTAAGATCGTCGAACTGCAAGCACTTGCTTTCAATTCGACATTTCGGTATGACTACACTAATAAATACGGAACTACCATTATAAATACAAACTTCAAAAAATGTATAATTTAAACACTTAACAGTCAATTTTTGATACTTAGTAAAAGTTTATTGAAAGTTCGAAAGTATTCAAAAATTATGGTTCGATTGAATACGACGATGACAGAACTCGATATCCAATTTTCTCTTTGAAATAGAAATGGAAATGTGGGTTGTGGCCAATTATCTACTCTAGGAATCAACGCTGGGATTGCCCTCTGTGGGGGACTTTCTAAGGGGCCCATTTGCACGAACTTTCGGAGAAAACCACGGAAAACTCCGAACGGTTGGGCCGGCGGACGTGACCTGGCTTGGAACCAGGAACCTTCCGTCTCCCCGTTCAAAGCGCTGGCGCTATGCCTCTGGTGGGGCATTTTCCCTTTCCAATCAATGGATTTGATTTTTCTATTTGCAAAGAATTTAATACCATAAAAACTGCTTTATCTCTCTCCCTCCTAAAGCCAACAGTAATTGATTTGATTATTCACCTTAGTTATTCTTTATTTTCAGCGGCCTAATGCGAGAGCTTTTTGTCGCTGGAGCGTACTTCGGAAGCAATTTGAGCACCATTACCGGAGCCCCAGACGATTTAATCCACGGACTTGCCAAAGATTGTCGCTCTGCAAAGGGGAAAATTGGATAAAACCAAGGAAACGGGAAAACTGTCTGTTCCAGATTGAGTTAGATTCGTTGGTCTTTTACTTTCTAGTCTGAAGATTATCGGAAGAGATGAGAATGCTTTGCAGTCTTATTGTTAGAGGCATCTAAAGCAATTTTCTGTGACATTATAATTTAGCAAAGTGATGAACAATCGGAAGGTGATTGAAGTTTCTGACATTGACAACTTGGTTTGTGAAATAGATTCCAGTGTGAATTTTCGCATTTGTTTTATGGATGTCACTTCACGCTTATGCTAATTTCAGAATAAATCTGTTTTGAATACTTTCACGCAGTTTATTTTGCAATCTAATATACTCGTTAAAACATTTTTATAAACTGACATAAATAAAAATGTTGTTTAAAAGTACACATAAATGGCATAATACACTTGAGACGATCATTTCGACCGAAAAAATCTTCAGTCTTCATGAGCAATGATTATCTCAAGCGTTAAGTACCTTTTTCATGTGTGTTTTTAAACAAAGGTTTTATTTTTGTCATCTTTTAACACCAGTTTTTTGAGTTTTTTTCCTTATTTTTATAAACTATTCTACCTCATAATCGCTTTATTATCAATAATAATTTTCAACATATATACTGTTTTGAATATTTTCCCACAATTTATCTGACAATCTAATACACACGTTAAAACAGTTTTACAAACTCTTTTACCTCATAATTGCTTTAGCATCAATAATAATTTTCAAATTATATTACAACCTCTTTTTTAACAAAGACTTTTTATTATTGGTTGAAATTAAAGTGCATAGTGTTAAAAAAATAATTCAATATAATTTTTAAAATGTACCCAACAAGGTATTAAAAACGGCATTATTTTTTTAACGGGCGGGTACTTGCCGATTAAGCATTGTGCCCTACGACTGCCAAAAGTACTGTCGCCATTTTATTATGTAGGTAAAACAGTGAACGGCCAGCGTTACCCCCTATGAAGGGAAGGACTAGTTAACATCCAAACCGGTATTCGAACCCGTACTCAAGGCGTGATAGAATAGTTCTTAGGCCACTAAACCATCTGGGCTGCAAACACGCAAAATAGAAAGTGGTCCACTGTATTAGGGTCATATGGGGGAATTATGGGTCAAAAAACAACAACAATATCCATTTTTTTTCTAAGTCTGAAAGATAAAATGATTTAATTTGGCATGAAGTAAGCTTAAATTATTTAGAAAATGTTCAAAGAATCACTTTACCTAAAACTGAATAATTATTTATTTCATTTAAATTATTGAGTGACCGAGAATTATCCTGGATTTTAGGGATGGACGCGAGACGACTTTTTTGCGAGACGAGACAGAGATTTACAGCTTTTTTGCGAGACGAGACACGCATTTTTAACATTACGATATAGGGATTTTTGCGAGACGAGACAAAGCTTTTAGGCTATTTTGCGAGACGCGAGACTCCTATTTTTCGTGTCGCGTCCATCCCTACTGGATTTATACAATTATTATGGGACGCATATGGGGTAAATATGGGTCAAACTTTTTTTATGGTAATACCTGTCAAAAGTAAAATAATATTCTAAATCGTTATTATTTAGCAAAAAAAATTTATTTATCGGTTGTGTTGTATTAAAGAGAAAGGCATTAATTTATATGATAAGATTTTTTTAAGAGTCTGTTACAGCTTGTTTTTGTTTAGTTGCTGGCTTAGTATTTCTTCAAAACTGGAATTGATATGCGAGCCAGAAGGGTGCAAAAGTTACAGTTAAAGTTTAATATAATATTATAGTAGAGTATAACAATTAAAGTAAATACTAATAGTGTTTACATAAAAATAAATTAAAAGAACACCTATAAAATTTCAAAAAATATCACTGACCAAGAATCCTCTGGTGGCCAAGAATTGGACCCAGAAAACTAGGGGATAAATCAGTATACTTTAAAAATTAATTTTAAAAATAATAAAGAAAAAGTATACGTAGGTAAAAAAAAAGTTATACCATTTGCAATCAAAAAAGCACCAACAAAAATGTTTTTAAAAAAATCATGATTTTCAGTGACAATTTTTTTTGAAAATGTTTTTATAGTACACTGAAAAGTATTTTTCCTCTTATTTTCTTCATAGTTACATTGCTTTTGAACTGGATACAAGTAAATAGAATGTATAAAGGATCCCTTGGCATAATTTAGCTGTTTTGTAAAAACAATTTTAATGCTATAAAATTGGGTACCATTATTTACCCCGAAAAAAGAGTTAAGCATAATTCCCCCGAATAACCCTAAATTAAATTACTTAAATGTTTCTTACAAATTTAAACCTGTGTGCAAATTTAAAAATGTATTTTTTAAAAGTAAAATTTATTTATTTAATCTACATTATTTTTAACCGCATAACTTGCGAGCTAAAAATTCTTGCTCTTTGCAATTCTTCAAGCGTCACGCATTTGTGTTATTGGTAACAACTGTAAATATTTATCTCTGTTTAAAAGGTACTTTATCTCCAACAGGAGTTTAACATGCCATAAAAAAGTTAGAAAGGATTGTTTGGTTACTTGTTTGAAACGAGCATCTTAATATAGGGTACTTAGAGTAAGTAGCCTATCGTATTTCGGTCTTTCGCAGATGCTTTCTTTTAGTTTGTAGTATTTATAGAAACTGTATTCAAGACGTGATACTTTTTGGAACTCTGTCATTACAGATTCATTCTTGAAAATGTAATGGGCCAAGACTAAAATCGTTTGCAGCGTGGCAAGGTTTAATGAACTTTGTTTTAGAATAAATCAAATGTTGTTTTCTTGATATCTCACACTCTATACAGGGTGTCCCCAAAAATGGTAACTTGGGTCCCCATAAATGGTAATGGTAATATATATATATATATATAATTTGTAATTTCTGTACGACCCCTGTAATGCGATCATACTACATAGTTTTTTTTCCCTCCGAGAGCCATTGAAAAGTGGTTTAAGTCAGCATATTTTTAATCTTCATATCTCTTACAATTTTTGAAAGGAAAATTTCAAATTTGATACAGCACCTCATCAGTCAGTGTACGGGGCACACTTTACTAATAAGGATTTTTATTTATTTTATTTCATTGTATTTATTTATTTATTTATTTATTTATTGTACAAGGGTCACATGCAAATTTGAAAGGTGTAATTTTTTGTAAATGAATGAGAGGATTATTTTTTGCTAACGGATGTCGTATTTCCGACTTTTTTTTAAACATTTTTTTTTCAATTTACCTACTTTTTGTGACACTCTGCATAGTTGGTTTTGAATAAAACTAAAAGGTGAGATGCCACTCAGACTTTCAATATGATAAATTCTTTTTCTTTGCTGCATTAGTAACTAAGTGTATTATTTAACTGATATATTTAGAACCTCTTCCAAATATATTTGCCCGCTCATTTGTAGCAGTTATTCAGTCACCTCTTTCCATTAAATGAAAAAAATAAAGTCATAAATATAATGCAAAAATAAATTTTTATTACGCGGCAAAAAAAAAGAGAAAACATAAGTAGAAAAATACTCATATACTTTTACAAGCAATAATTCAGGTGAACTCTTAATGTGCTCAAATTCAAATATCAGATCCTTCATTGTTCTCTAATACAACAATAATTGAAGTCCTTCAGAGCAAACTAACTGTGATAAAATGATACATTTACAAGGCTAAATGTAATTTGGCATTTTAGTAGAGAAGTAGAAAAGGCAAAATCACATGTATGCGAAAATCAGATTATTAGTTTATCACTAATTCGATTTAGATAAGCCCATGTTATTAAAGGCAAAAACTGACTTAAGAATAAAATGTTCCTACTCGTTTAGGGTAGTTTGCACTGAAAGTAGCCACGTAAATATAAAAATATAGCAAAATTGTTTTTCCTCGCTTTACTAATGATCTAATTTTGACCAAAATACATGAAAACATTTAAGTTAAAAAAACTTTTTGATCCAGCGAGGCCTGTTTTTATTTTGAGTAAGTACTGGTTTGAAGTTTTAAATAAAACATTTAGACTTTCTTAACAATTTTATTTTCAAATGAAAGTCTGTACTTTAATCTACTTTTTCACATAATTCCCATTCATATTAAGACCCTTATCCTACCGTACAACCAATTTTTGAATACCATCCTCGTAAAAATTATAGACAGCCACCGCAACACGGCTATTTTGGCATCTTCATCATCTTCGAGGAATCAACACTTTGCCTCTTTACATAAAAGAACAAGTCATAGTATCTGTGCGCTAGATCGAGGTTGTACGGAGGGTGATCATGATCAAGTTATTCCCAGCGAAACGATCCGACGTGTGGACGGGCAATGTCATGAAGCAACTTAGCCTTTTACTCAGCATACCGCGCCTAAAACTAAAAGGGTGACAACCGTGCTGCAGTGGTTGTCTAAATAGATGTCAGGTTTGTCAAGATGGTATTCAAAGGCTGGTATACAAGCCTATAGCCTGGCATATGCTAAGAGCCTTACTATTAGTGTGAATTATATATAAAATAGATTATAGGCTTTCGTGTAGAAATAAAATTGTTAAGAAAGGTCTACTAGTTTTATTTTTATGTTAAAGTCATACTTACATCTAAAACACACATGGTGTATACTGCAATTTAAGCTGCAAATGCATTGCTCTAATAACGTTTCTATAAATAAAATGAACAAATTTGTGATTTTTATTATAATATCTAACTGAAATAGTTGAAATAATGTAGATATCATTATTGCTTAACTTCAATAAAATATGGTGGGAAAATGGGACATAAATACAGAAAGTAATCAATACAATGATTTAAAACATTTAGCTCTTCATAAATTTAGTTTCACTATTGGAAAACTCCTTGAAGTGCAGAAGAGAGATAAAAAGAAAGAAACTTTTTTATTTTAATCAGTTCTTGTTTCTGAACTCGAATTAACTATCATATTTAAAACATTGAAAAAAGTTTTCGAAAAAAAATTTATAGATTTAATTTCGGATAATATTTTTTGATGTATATAATTAATTTAAAAAAAGTAGTTAAGGAAAGTGTAGCATTTTTACTTCGATGACCTGTATGCAATGTACAGAGTGTTGCTGAATTAGACTGACACAATACAAAAGGAGTGATAGTAAATATCAAGTAGCTCAAAAATTGCCGTATAACATTAGGTCACAAACGTCGTTTAGAGGGAGAAAATCGCAAAAATCTTTATAAAGAGTATGACGTAAATTAGAATAAAAATGATGAAAGTAATATTTATTTGACGTAATAAAGCAGGATTACAATGCAGACAATGCTTCGCAAATCAGAAAAGAGACGACAAGAAATATTAATAGGAATTTTAGAAGTTGCGGCCGCAAACGTTACTTCGAGCCGCTCTCTAATCGGTTGATTAGAATGCAAATTATGAATATTCAAATTCCGAATGAATGACACTGAGGTTTAGGGATTTATCACCAAATATAGGAGATGAATCGGTTTCAGGGATTGATTTTTTACTCCGAATTTGACGATATTTCGCAAAAATACGGTTTGGTGACATTTGAGCATGGTCCCTGCATGTTATGCACTTTATTATAACCTAAATCTATAAAAATATTTCGTTGGTTCCTAAAAAAAGATTTATAAATGTCACATGCACAATTATTTTGATAATGCGAGTTCTCGTATAAACTTTAATAATGCATATTAACTAGCCGCCAAGACTGAATGCAGTTTAATCAATAACTGGCCATGGATTTTTATGCATGGAAATGACTTTGGATGACCCGGTAATAAATAAACTACCCTATAGATAGCAATAAAAATGGAGGGGAACAACTACATGTTGCAATAGTCCTAAATAGGAGACTTTAACATTCTATGATTAATCATTTTTAAATTATACTATACACGTACATATGTGCATTCGAACGTACAGACGTCTTACAGAAACTTGTCAAAATTGACTGAAATATTCAAAATGGATATTTCAGTTAAAATCTAACCTGCTAAAGTTTATAAAACTTCCATTCCTTCGTATAAATATTTTGCATAAAATATGTTTTGCAAATATTTCAGCAATTCTACTTAAATACATTCACACTAATGCAACACTTCAACTGGAAAAATGAACATAAATTTTGTATCTGCACATTAGTATGATGAGACGTTTTTTCCAGATTATCGGTGCTACCACGTGTTTTCAGATAATGTTCTAAACTGTACTTGCATTAAATGGACCATGAAACACTTTTTTGTTGAATGATATCACTGTTATAACTCTCACTTCAATTAATCTCATATCTGCACATTTTATAAAATAAAATTTTTATAGCTACATTTTTTTTCTAAATGAACTGTTTTCGAAAGAAAAACTAATGTTTTTGAAAGTAAATAGAGAGATTGGAATGTATGAATCGGAACAAGTGAAATGTTAAAAAATAAAATAAAGATGGCTCTTTATTAATCCTACTACGTAATTTAATAAAGAAAAACTTTTTCAAGCGTAAAGTTGAACAGGAAATTTTGAATACTTCTTTCGCATATATATGTGTTTATGTGTGTGTGTGTGTGTGTATAGATGAATATTTTTTGAAACAATCTCATCTTCAGTATTAATTTAAATGCTAAAATTTGTCGAAAAGCACTTTCAATTTTAAAAGCAAACAGTTCATGCTATTTCTTGATAGCTAAATTATTAATATTACTATATTACAAACAAAAATTCCAGTTAAAAGGCATCATATGAAATATGTATGCATGATGCAGAAGTAAAATATCCTAAATTACATTTCAGTTGTTACAGCTACGAATTTTGTTCTTATGATTTGAAAGTAGCTGCTTAATATTGTGTGCAGATGTAGACTAAAATTTTTAAAAATCTTTTTTCACTTTATGCATTAGCGCGAAAATAATCCACAGGCTTAGATTAGCAAACATCAGCAGACACCCTTTTCACAACTTTTAATATCTAATGATCCCGGTGGCAACGCCGGGCTGCGCAAGACGTACCAGTGACTTTCTTTTCTTTCTATTTTTTTTTTTGTACAGAACAAAAGAAAAGAAAATTCTACACATTTCACCCACTACACTAAAATAATAAACCGTATCTAGCCAAACGTGCTGCATGAATAAGATTAGTCTATTCGACTTACTATAACAAATTGCAGTGAAAAATATTTTAGTGTAATGCTATAAATAATAAATTTTATATACAGGAAAAAGTATTAACAAGAACTTAATGCAAAATCCTCGTTTTACCAGCACAGCAGAGTCCTTTATGTACGAACACATGCATAAATTAAACCTGCTTTATTCAATTAATAAAATATTTGTAAAATAATACACATAGAATGGGTCTTGTTAATTAAAAAAATGGTGCTTTTTGTGGTTAAAAAAATACATAAAACAGTATTTTGTTTATAAATATCATTTTATGTATGTATGTTTTACAAAGTTTATATTAATTTTACCTCTAACACAATTTTTTTCCGATAAAAAGTACAAATGTAATAAGCTCGATGTTGCAAATTGTTCGTGAAAATAAATTCATTGCATTTTGAATTTCTTCGGATAAACCTATGGGATTCTGTCTAGAAACACATTTTTATTCCGAAATTAGGCGACACATATTTTTAGAAGCTAAAAAGCTGACATTTGCATTGGAAAAACAAGCGCATTGAGCGTAAAATTTACGATAAATTACGGACTGCATATAGCCATACATACGCACCGTGTAACTGTAAATCATTTTAAAATCACTGCTCACAAACTTCACGCTCATGTTATTTAAACTCTTTTAAAGCTGTAAGAGATGACATTATTTTTTTAAAAAATATATTTTCTTCGAGAACTTTCTTTAATTTGTCTTAAGATAAGAATTGGGGTTAACGGTTAAAGTTTCGAGTTTCTTTCAGGCTGTCACATTATAACTTTATTTATGTAGTTTGTCATGTAACACACAAATCGTAATATTTTTTCCCCAGATCTGTTATCATTTTTGGCAGGGGCACGCGACGGAAAATAAATGACATTTCTCTCTGACACTAATAAATACGGAACTAGCTTCAAAATTGTGGTTACATTTTAATTTTTTGTGGTTGTTTCCGGATATTTTTTACGGGACATTTTATTAAAAAACAGTGGGTTGAATGAACGCGAGAAAAAATAATTTTATTGCATGTGCTTATTTATAAATTGAAAGGGGATTTATTAAATAATAACTCATAAAAATCATTTTAGTTTATTTTATTTAGATTTTGCAACAACTTCGATTTCATGTCTTTTTCGAGCTTTTTTTTCCGCGACACATAACATAATGCACAATGACTAGCCATTGTTTACCTTTTGTTTAAACGTGAAATTACAATTACGTGAATTTATACTTTCTTAGAATTATTGTATTTAGTGCTGTGAAATTTAGATTCATTGTTATATATTTAATAATTGCTATAGGAATGTTTTGTTAGTGTAAATGTACCGGGTGGTTATAAAATAAGTATATCTATTTGGAGCTGTCTGTAGTTTGAAAGAATCGTCCGAATGAAACCAAAATAGGCACTAATCGAGAAGGAGGAAGAAGGTTGAAATAATGAAAAAATAGTTGCAACAATTTCCGATAGATGGCGCTTTCAGTACAAATGCCTAAGGGGGGCAGAAACCCTCTCATGAAGTAAATATCAGTTGAAAGTTTAATGAATCAAAATTTACGGATATATAATAGAAATATACAACCCTGTAAAATAAGTAAATAAATATTTTGTCGACGTTATTTACAATATTTTGTCGCCGAGCCAAAACATTGTCAAAAGGAGATAATCGAAGTTTTCCCGTGTTTTCTTATGAAGTCTCTCAATTTTTATATATATCAAAAAGTTTCAAAGGCTATTAGTTCGATAAATTAACACAACTTCAAAGGATTTTTTTATTTAAAAGTGTTACATATTTCTGATATATGGCGACATCGTAACAATACTATCAAATAATTTTACCCAAGATAATGCCATAATAATGAAACAACTTTGACCCATATTTATGCATCAGCAATATTTTAAAAGTATCCTTTGTTTACCACATACTGATAAAATTTTCATATAACCCACTGCAAAAATTTATTTTTAAAATATAAACGTTAAATATTGTCATCATATATTTTCAAATATAACTTAGTTTTAGAATCAGTGAATATTTTTTATTAATGTGAACAGTAGTTCACCAACTACACTATTCATTTTTAAAGAGATTTTCGGTGTTCAATAAATATATTTCCGAAAAGCAACCATTAATGCAATCATTGAAATGTAGAATGTATTTTTCACTTTACTATATACAAAAATACTCCAAAAGGATGATAAATTAGAAGATTATATGAAAAGTGAAATTCTATGCCTAATTGAGATCGATTGTTGTAAAAGTGTTCTTTGAAGCTTTTGAACTGTTTCTTCTTGTGCCTCGAATTTTAAGCATGCTCTAATATATTCAGATCAGGATTCCAAGGCACATGTTTGGAGATGTATACATTAGGGTTATAAATATGTTTTTTGTTATATTTTTGGAATATTTCATGTGCTGAAATTTCATCTAAGCTTACGCTTACGCACGTGACAAAGATGGTTGTAAATAAGGTTCCTAATAACTATTGTTCATCGATATGTTAAAGGGGAATAGACAGCTTAGCAAAATTTTCATAACACATTTGGATGTTTGTCATCGCCAAAATATAAGGAAAAGCCAAATTTAAATCTGCATTTTGGTTGGCATATTTCAATGTTGTAGGAGAAAGTGGCCCAAAATGATCCCCTTAAGAAAACTGACATAAAATACTATAAATGATAAATAAAACCCTGGCCCTTTGCCACACTATTTTACACTATATTTTGCATCATAAGCATATTTTCATAATACTTTAAACCCCCAACTAAGTTATGAAAAAAATAGAATTTTAAAAAAGGTGTCAAAAGGATCATTTTACCTGCACCCAAGAGCAAAGTGATCCTTCCTTTGAAAATAATTGTAAATTGATTTTATCAGTAAAACAAAGGATGTAAAAGTAATTATGACTATACATAATGAAATAAGATAAACTTCACAATCGTGTAGTATACATAATTTATTTTATGAAAACTTTAAAATAAAAGTGTCACAAGCAATAAAATGGATTATTTCAAAATTATAATTAAAAAATTATGGCCTACAATAAACTCAAAAATAAATTAAATAGTGTAATGCGGAATCAGGAATTATGAGAACGTCTGATGGCTGTCATAACGGCTAGGACCCGATACTGGAGTTTCTTTAGTCGATGGATCATTTTACCCGGCAATATGTCTGTCCACTTTAAGTCATATTACTGGATCACGAAGAGAAACATAATAAACAAAACAATAGTAATTCACATCCAAAAATATACTTTATTCAATAAACCAAGTTAAATTTCTTTACTTTCAAGACTGTATTTCTAAATAAATAGGAAAAGGCATTGCTTCTTTATAAGAGGTCTGATAAAACCAAGTTTTTTTTAAGAATATTACTCAGGCACATAATACACCGATCGCTTAAATATCGCCATTGCTTCTTCTTGACTTGGCACAACTAGTTTATGTGTTTTTCAGTTGATAGCGCTACCTATATTTAAGAAAACATAAGTGGATCGTTTTGCCCGCTAGAATCATTTTGGGCCACCTTCCCCTATATTTATTAAGTACTAGCAATCCCGCAAGGCGGTGCCAGTAAACTACTGTGTTGTTCATAAGATATTAAGGCTTAACTTCACCCCCCCCCCAAATAAATAAATAAATAAATAAATAAACGTCTGCAAATGTTCGCTTAAAACCGAGAAAAAAAAATTATACATTAAGGAAGAAAAAAAGTTGGACTGTGCAAACCAAACATTCAGCCATTAACCATTTCACATTCAAAAACAAATCAGTAAACCTTCTTACAATCCGGTCAAATGGCAGAAGTATGTTCTACCAAGAAGGTTCGATTTTTCCCAAAATATTTTTAAGACACAATTTTTTTTTTATAAATTGGTGGGATATTGTAAAATGGACACATAGACATGGAGAAAATAATAATTTGCATTAAAATTGCAGAAGTGATTAAATATTTCGAACCAATTCATCAGATTGCCTTGTAAAATTTCCGATTTTCAATTGAAATTTCTAAAAACATTTAAATGCTAAATCTTTAAACATTTCAAAAAGCATAAAAATTATGAATATCTATTAAAATATCGAAAAAATCAATAGTTAATAAAAAATTGACTTTTTATAAAAAATTCCTAAAAAAACAAGGAATTGTTCAAATTATATATATATATAATAACAGCGCACGGATGGCAATTTCAATTTTAACGAATAATCAGCTGTTACCATTTTATCTCAAGCGCTCAGGAAGCGACTGGTGTGTAATAGCTTTCATTAGACGGTGAGAAAAATTCCATTACAAAGATTGTTTAATTAATAATTTAAACAGTAATTAAAATTTTAAAATTGTGTGTCTCTCAGGTGCACGTTATTGAACTGATGGGCTTACAAGTTGTAAATTTCAGAATTCTGGGTGCTGTACATTTTTCTGGTTACTGCTCGAATAAATGCAAACATTCACTTTTATTATTATAGATTTATTCTTGGCTCTCTTATATTGCGCTCGAAAGGTACAGCTGCGGAAAAAAAAGTCCTACTTGCTCTTTATTTCGCCGTCGTTCGTCGTACAGTAAAGTTATATATACCATTCGTTTGCAAATAACGCGTACTTTAATTTACTATTAATTTAATTTGCATCAGGGGCCGTCTTCATATTTAATTCTGCATCAACTTCGTTTTTCTCAATGGCAACCCCATATTTTGACTTTATTAAACGAAAGAAAACCTTCAAATTACCCTAAATATAAATTTTCACCAATTTTCTACGATAATTTCCGGAGATATTGCGAATTAATTTTTGCGCGTTTTTAAGGGACTTTCTGCAAATTGAAAAACGCTATTTGTAGGTTCCGAACTTTTCGCCTTTCATTAATTTCGCTCGCGAGAGTTAAAAGAAATTAATATTATTTTCAAGGAAAATATTGTTTCCATCTCTCTTAAAGTTTTTTTGTACTGAGAATATCAAGGGTAGAGTAGAATATTTAGTCTGTGGTCCAAATGACCCGTGAGTTCATAACTTCCTTGGTTCGTACACATGATTTAAGGGGAAAATGCAAAAGTGACTGCTCACGATTTTGAAAATCTTTGTAATTTTGAAATTGTTATTGAGTATTTCCGTTGATGGTTCTCTTAGACAGGTGAAATGTTGGCAGGAGTTAGAGGCTGCTCTCTGCTCTTCTGACTACAAGCTTGAATATTACTCAGCTATGGTCGAACTTGAAGAATGATTTCCTGATAGAAAATTTATTTGTTTGAATTTCATGTAAAAAACGCAATTACTTTTTTGCCGACCCAATATTATCACTGTGTTTGTTATTTCACTTTTTTCATTTAATACTATTGTCTGCAATGTGCAATATTCTTAAGACTTTTGGCGGTATTTTAATTTATAGTTAGATGAAAATTTAGACAGAAAAACGTGATTTTGAATGTTTGATAAAGTATGGGAAGTCCAAAGACCTAATGTTTCCGATATTAAAAAAGGTCACATTCACGCCTGGAAAGTTGAGGATGTTAGTTTTTCAGAAATAGGACGTTGTATTAGAAGACATACATCTACTGCATCTAATTCTATAGCTGGAAAATATTTTATTTGGGGGAATATGGTAGCGGACGCAACAATACACGCTTTATAGAATCCCGAACAAACTGTAAAAACCTCTAATTTATTTGCTTCAAAATTTGATATTTTTAATACTGGTATCTTTTACTGTGTTTTTGCACAAAATAAATCTAATTTACGTTTATTTTATGCAATTTTCAAAAAATTTTCACTTAATAAATTTATATATGGTCCCTTAACTCATGGAAATAACACATTTTATTTAATATAAATTAAACTACTGAACGTAAAAATTTGAAATTTTGCACAGCCATTTAATATTAATTCCTGCATCTATTTCCATCCAAAATTGGCTAGGTCGCTATTAATAATTTTTTTTAATATTAATTTAATAACTCATAATTCATAGTACGAATAAAAATCAGCTTCTTACTACCAATATTATATGAGATATGAATTGAAGTATGAAAAAATATTTTAACATAGGGGGGAGGGGGGATTTTGGGTGCTCATAACTCACTCATTTTCTGTCCAAATTTATTGAAAATTGGTGTCCGGGGTTAAAATGAGCTAAATTTTTGAAATATGAAGTGAAATCTAGGGGTTGCTATTGAGAAAAAAAAAGTTGGTGCGAATTTTAATATGTAGATGGCCCCTTATGCAATTTTTATGCATAGCAAATTAAAGTGTACGTCAATCGTAAACGATTGGTATCTGTAACTTTGCTGTACGACGAACGACGGCCGAAAAAAGTACAAGTGGGACTTTTTTTTTTTTTTTCCGCAGCTGTACAACTATGGCTAAACTGCTTAAACTTTAGTACCCATACGAACGTGGCATTTTTAAATTCTTTTTTTAAACTATTTAGTTAATATTTAAAAGTATTTTTCACATACATACTTATAATAATTTTCAGTGTGTCTTCTTCCAATGCTTTTTATTTTTAAAACTGCGAAATTCTGTGAGCATCCATTATTCATACAAATGACACAGCAAATAATTAAAAACTAAAAGTATGCTTCTAAAATATTGGAAATTCATTTATTTTTATAAGAGCATTTTTATATTAAGAACATAAAACCTCGACGATTTTTTTTTGTATTAAACAAGTAAAAAGTTTAAACTCAATTAAAACCATTTATAGAAGTATTAAATTTTCAAATTAAATACGCCTTACTTTCGCCACCTTATTTTTTATATTTTTTAATATAAAAAATAAGCTCTTATTTAATTCAAATGCCTTTGAAAGCGTAAATCTCATTATCTAAGAACAAAATGAATTTATTTTCTTCATGATTTGCTCATAAAAGTTATCGTCGTGAATTTATCGAATTAATCTGAAACCAGAAAAAAATTAGAACAACTTCTAAACTTTAATCGTACCAAAATAAAGAAGATTATGATTTTTTTAGATTTTCTTAAAACTAAACATGAGTTGCTATAGTAATCTATAAATCCGTATAAGATAAAAATGAAGGATTTTTTTAACTTTTTACGGATGAAATTTGAGTTTTACATGAGTTATTTTTTTTCTGGTCTTTATTGTGAGAGTAATAACTTAGAACTTTAATTTTTAGTGAAGAATAAACGATTATGAGATAACAAATTTAAGGGCAAGTGTTGTAGTTTGAAAGTTTAAAAAATTGCATTTTCAGTTAATGCTAAAATAATTTGCTTAATTCTTCTATTCTATCGGCCTTAACTAATCCAATGTATATTTTAACATTTGTTTTGTATGAAGACGAACAAAATGTAAAAATGTACAAAATCAAATCATTCGTAGAAGGTTGTGTTTCAATTTATTGTCTTTTACATTTATATAGACTGTCTAGAGTCTGTCCCATACACATGAAAATTTCGAAAGTTCAAACGCATTCAAGAAGTCATACATCACAATAAAATATCTACGTAACGAATTTCAAGAAATCGGCGATTCGTAAAAAATCGTTAAATTGAAATTTCATTATTAAGGAATTTCAATTATTCGTAATTTTTTACATAAAAATATTTTATTCCCTGATCTGAAGCTCTAGCAATGAATAAATGCTCTAGCAATGTGAATTTCGTTATTGTAAATTTTACAGTGAAGACTAATTAAATTAATTAAATAAAAATAGATATATTTTTTACTTGAATAAGGCTTTTGGTTCCCTTTACTATAAAGCAAATTTTTGCCTTTTTCAAGAATGAATATAACAAGTTAATTATTTTTGTATGGTAAATATCATAGAAATAATATATATTCTAGAGCTGTTTGATACGTCTGTTACATAGATTCAAAACATGAACGCAAATGAATGCATGGTAGTGTAGGGGGTTCTTTGGGGATTTTATCTAATTTCCGTTCTTGCGCAAATTTGTCTGCTTTATAGTATCATTCCGTTCAGAAGGCGCAAACTACCTCATATTTATTCAGACTGTGTTGTTGTTCTCTTGTCCATGGAAAGACGATGGGCCAACCGATGAAAGTGGCCAACAATTCCGGCACGTTGTGGCCAAAGTCTTCCAAGGCAGGGGCCGGCCATTGGAAAAAAAAAGGATCAGAATGTTATCCATTAAATAGGGTCTCAATAATGACATTCGGTACTCGCTCCTCAACTCTGATCATTAAAACGTCATTATTGCGCAATTTATTAACGTATTTGCATTCATTTTCTTAGATAAAATTGTTATTTATTTATTATAATTTCAAATCTAAACTTTAAATAACACAATGAAGTGAAAAGTTTCTTTCTCACTCTTTTTCTGTTGTCTGTTTTTTTTTCTTTTTATTTCCTTTTTACTTTCAGGACATGTACCATGTAACGAAAGTATTGTAAACATGAAAAAAAATCCACTTCGAGATTTTGGTGTATTGACACGTTTTGAGGTCTTCTGAATTCATTTATGCTATTTTTACGAGATGTATGCATGTTGTGGATTTTATGCGTGCGCATGCGCTTTATTGTCCAATGTCATTTAACGTAGCGTACCGTATTGATTCTGGTGTATTAGACTTAGTTACAGTTTTTCTACAGGCTACGACAGAGATTTCTTTTGCTGTATGGCCTATGGGGCGAAATTCTTGAAAGTGCGATTGCGTTCAAATGGTACATTCGATTGAGCTGAAATTCGATATGTATGTTATCAACCACCATCGTAAGACCGGTATTGATTTTGATGTGTATAGGACTTATAGTTTTTTTACAGAGCTACGACAAAGATTTCTTTTACAAGCATACGTGTTAAATTGACTAATATGCGTATGTTTCAACATTAAATTGAATTATGTATATATCTAAGTTTATAGACAGAAAGATTTATCTAATAGGATTGATCTAGCGTTACGGCACATTCGATTGAGCTTCAGTTTGGTATATATGTTTCAATTATTCATCGATGAAAATTTATTAAAATGCTTGGTAATGATCTTAATCGTAAGTGTTCGGAAAGTTGAGTGGAGTAACTCAGTCACTCCAGATTTTTTGTTGTTGTTGTAAGCTTCACTTAACTTCATCTTTGTGAAAAGTTAAATAGCGCAAAAAAAAGGAGGATTGTGCATTGACTGTGCCAGTACTTTTAAATCCATATTATGATATTTGCTTGGTAAAACTACAAATTTAATTATGTTTATGTAGTTTTTGACAAAGTAATATAAACACTACCTCGACGCTAATAGGGTATGTGTGTGCACAAAAGCATGAATGCACAAACTATGCATGAATGCACAAACTATGCATGAATGCACAAACTATGCATTTTGTGCATGCATAATGCTATTATGAATGCACAAAAGCATTCATAAATTCGAAAGTAATCTGATTTTTTTAAATAAAAATTTATGTCATTTAATAGAAGAGTTTCTTCTTTTTTACTAACAATCTTTATGTTTCACTATAGTACACAAAGTTAAGATACAACAGGGGCCCCACAATGACTGAGGAAATAAAACACTCAAATTGGTAGACTGCTGAAATGTGAAAGTTCAACTCTTCTGGCATGCCTTATCATGCGACTGTCGATCTAACGGTCTGGAATTTTAGTCGGTTTTCTCCAGATTTAACGTGAATATGCGTTAGAATACCTTTAAACAGTTCTCCGACCAAATCAGCTCCCCATCCTCAACAGATAGCCCTTGCGTAGCACACATACACGAAATGAAATGTTATTCAAAATAGCATCAATTCATTTTGCACTCAGCAAGTATCTTACTATAAATATATATATATATATATGCATTCTATGCATGCATATATATTTCCTAACTAGCCAAAATATTTTGTTGTTTAACATCTGTCTAGAAAATGCTGATGAATTTAATGTAAATTTAATTATTTTTTTTCCAATGGCTATACAAACAGGTTAGAAAAGAAGTAAACAAAAAAATCGAAGTCATTGTCCAAGACGGGTTCTTGCTTTTAATATATGTCTGGCATGAGAGCTTAAAATAAATTTTGGGAAAAATTGCATATCGAATTTCAATTCTTGTTTTGCGTGCTGCTTTCAGTATATTGAGCCTGCTCAAGGCAGTATACAGAAAAAATATAGTTGTCGATAATTTTTACATGCTTAGTAGCTTTATTTGACGTAAAGTTAATTAAAACAAGAAACTTAATCAAGCTTAGAGTACATTAAATTTCAGTTCAAACATGTCTATGTAGTCTCTTAGCACATACAGCCGGAGTAAAAACATTAAGGCCAGTAAATAATTTTGAGAAAATGAAAAAAACCTTAAACTGAGGATTAAAATATTTTTTGATTGCTAATTATTAACCTTAAAGGCAAGTAAAAAATGCAGCAAAATTAATTAGTAAATATTTTATCATAAGAAAATATTATAGAACACAAAGATCAATATTTAAGTCTGAGTAAAAATTTTAATGCCAGCATAAAAAATAACATATAAAACTGAAAATAAAACTTTTAGAAGCTTGTGTGGGAACCATTACAATGGAATTACTTCTTTTTTTTCATGACTGAAACTAGTTTTTGTTAAAGTTCGGGGTCGTTTTATACCATCCCTCTTCATTAGTAGATTTCAGTTCTACTGATGATGCAAAATGTCTCCCATTACCAAAAACTCTTTTAAGTTCCCCCATATGTTCTCTATTGGGTTACGATCTGGAGAATTAGCTGGCCATTCCAAAGTTTCAATATTGTTGACTTTGAACTCATTTTTGTACTGTTACTCGAATGGATAGGTGCATAGGTGCTTGCTGATATTTCCAACTTTCTCTAGCAAGAGATTCGGCATTTGGTAAAAGATGACTTGCTAGGACATTATGACATGTTTATGAAGTCATTTTACCAGAAAAGAACACAATTGAACCCACACCGTTGTAATTAAAGCACCTCCAGGTCATCACAGAGCCTGCACCTAATTGGCGCTTGGAGAATACATCTTTTCTTAAATCGTGCTAATAGTACTTCCATCCATCTGGTACATCTAAATTCCTTTTTTTTTTATCAGAAAAAAAAATTCTGTCCAATGGTTATCCTAGGTCATTACTTACGGCTGAAGTTCAAATGATCTATTTTGTGCTTGTGCCTTAACTGAGGTTAGAAAATTTTGCTGTATAAATATGATTTCTAGACCTTCTAACTGTGTTATACACCGTTTTCTGACAAACATTTAAACTTGTCGCGGGAATAAGATTCCTGGTTGAGTCCTTTCCAGTAGATGCAAGTCTGCAAACTCTTGTGGCGGCACGAGTTCACAACTTCCGGCAATTGAAGGCCGGTCAAATGGGTACCTTTTGGCCGAGTCGGATTGCGCTTCATTCTACCACCCATAAGTCCCTGGGTTCAAACCTAGCTGTCGCCACGTGCTCTCCCTACATTCTTCTTTCATTACGCGAAGACAAAGCCTTAGGTCTTCCCCTGTATTCTTCTTGCCATAATTGTCTTTTATATTAAAAAAAGTCTTGACTACAGTCTTTGATATTCCTGTCTTTATTGCAATATAAGAGCTCCCCGTTGAAGAAAGAGCTCCAATCTGCCCTCTTTCATGATCAGTTAACTTCGTACCTTTCGCCATCTTCACAAAGAGATCCAAAACTTTGAAGAAATGTATGACAAATTTGCAAATTTAAGAGTTGTCACAATCTAACCAATTTCAGTAATATTTAAGCCAGTATATGTATATTAAATTAAAAAAAATTACTGATGGCCTTAAAGTTTTCAAGCTGAATATACCGGTTTTGTATACGCAACATTTTCTGATAATTATGTAATTTATAAATGCTGTTTTTATGGCTTTAAAGTTTTTACTAAGACTATATAAGTTATTTTTGAGCAATGACTGTACCTTATACGGAATGCTCAAACTTTACACGTTTTAAAATATTAATGCCGTTAATTTCACAGTTTCGTTTTACACATAAACAGCAAAATCACATTTTTAAACAGTTTGTAAATAATGTGCTTGCTCAACGATTATTTATTAAGATAATTATTTTTGAACAAAACAAAAAAAAAATTGTAGCAACATTTATGATTTTGATTTTGCCATTAATTAAACTAGTCAGAAAAAAATCAAATGTTCACATACGTATTGAATGGGGAAAAAATGTTAATCAAGCAACGTAAACTAAAAAAAAAAGTATGCATTCTTGGACATAAAAACTTATTAAACCTTCAGAAAATGCCAAGAAATCAATTTAATGTGAAATTTACAGCTCTTCACCAAACTCAACTAATTTTTTTTTTTTAGTTTTCATATATAAAGAACACATCGTGGCGATTGTAAGATGTTTTCTTCACTCAGATAATGTATGTAGAAATACACTAGTAATTAAGCAGCAAACTCATTAGATTTACTTCAAAATTATTTTGCAGAGACGATAAAGACCTTGTACGGAACATGTGCATATAAAATCCCATCCCATTAAAGCAATACTTGTTCGGTTGTTAATTAATCTCAAACTTTTTGAAGCATTTTTATGTTTCTTGCTTCGCATAATTAAATGAATCTGGTGAAATTACTCTGAACAGACCCTCTGTTTTTACACTTCTTTTAATTTTATTTTGAAACAGACAATTACGAATTAAATTTTGGAGAAAGCTTTTGTTACTGTTATTCAAATCCAGTCTAATCCTAAAACTTAAAACCATTCCTTAAAATTCATTCAATAATAAATAAATTGGTGGAATCTTTCACATGTAGATATGTGCTAATGTTTTGCTTCATTATTTTCTTAATCTGTGTTGCTGTCTCAAAATTATAAGCTTTGTTTTTCATCAATTACTTTGCAAAATAATTATGTGTTAATCCATTAAACTGGAAAAAGATATTTTAATTACCGAAAATTCCCCCGTTTTTAACATCACTCAATTTCTTTAACATTTCGAGCTTGAAGATAAAAGTAGTTCTAGATTAACAGAAAAAAAAATCATCTTATTTTGTTTCTGTATTACGGCAAGCCTACACTAAGTACATCTGCCTAAGGTGAGGTGCCTTGAACGGAAACTTTTTTAAGGTGTTCTAAAGCGTATTCACGTTACATATGGAGAAAAGCTCCCAAACTTCAGACCGTTAGAACGACAGTGACGCAATATACCCGAAACCAAGACCTGCACAATTTTACCATGTTCAGTGTCTTAACCACGTCAGCTTTGTTCACATTCAATGTGTTTTAATTAACAGCCTCCATCAATCTGTTATTCTTTGACTCAAAATATGCCAATTGTACTAGCACATTCCTACAAGTTAGAACTTTCTCACGAATTCTCACATGTCGTGTTAAGTAAATGTGCATTATTTCTAACTCTGGAACTTATATTAAGCATAGAAAAATCAGTTCATCTAAGTCAACGAAAGTTTGGAGTTCACTTTATTTACCAATTCACTTTTTCAAAATGCAATATGTTATTTTTACAGTAGATAGCACAGTTTATGCTCTGTTTCTTACAGCAGTGAGAAAGACGGGAGTAGTATTTACAGCTCCGATAAAAGAAAGTTGACAATTTTATTTGACCATAATAATATTGACTGTAAAATATTGTGCATCCTGAAACATATTTGATGTTTTCAAAGAAATACGGGTTTTCGATAATAATCGTGCTATGAGTCTGGGATGCTGGGAAGTTTTTTTGGTGCACACAGGGCTTCAAAAAATACAAGACAAATCTCGATTTGTTAGGAAATTTTTCTTTGACAGAAAAGTCAGGTAAAATTGCAAATTTTGACTAAAAACCTAGAAAATCTTGAAAAGAGATCTGAGAAATTATTCGAAGTCTGCATTTTTAGACTTGTTTTACACATGTCGAATGTCTTGAATTTTTTAAGCGTGACATAGATGCGCAAAAGTGTCGGATACAGTACTTCTTTGGGAGGCTTTTTTTTTTTTTAAATGAACATATTTCTACTGTTGTGTTTTTGTAGTTTTTGTAAAATATAAATAAATATAATCTCAAAAGCACGAGACAATTAATTTCGTAATAAATACTTTATCTCTTTACATATTAAATTCATTTCAACACCACTGAATACATCTCAAGCTGAGTTTTTTAAAATTAAATTTACTTCCAAATATATTCTTACATAATTGTTCTATAATCACATTCAAACTTTTGCACTCATGCTTGATAAGTCATTTTTTTCCGCTATTCCATTTAAATTATTCAAATAATTATGCTGAATATTTTATTCATAAGTATTAAATAAAAAATATTTTCATTATATTTCAGTAATTTTATTCATAGCTGTCCCGCATTGTTTTCCGATTTAATTTTAAATGAATGTCAGCTATTTAATTTTATGAATTCTTTTGCAAACTTCAAGTTATTCAAATTATAATTAGGGAATTGCTTTCGGATTTCACGCTTTCACAAAAAAGCTGAAAATATACTGCTTGCGATTTGTAAAGCACTTAATAATTTAACTAATGTCTGGTTTCTCTCAGAACTAAGAATTCTCTGTTTATATATTATGATAAATATATTTTCCAAACTATTAACATATTTCTTTATTTGTGAATTCAAACCTCGATTCTTCTACTGAAACTTTTAACATAAATAAATGTGATTGAGTCAAAAATAAAACAATAGTTCATTTATTTATTGCTTTTCGGTATCTTCAGAATATTTGGCACGAATGCAGAAATTTTATTAGAATGTAATCAAAATAAAATTGTTAGAAGTTTACATATAACAATGCCTTAATGATTAATTTATATTTTACTATATGTTGGCGTATATTAATTATGAATTACTATTAAGTAATACTAAATTTATACATGGGTCATCACTAAATACCGGTTAGTTAATTGAAGAGCTTGCTTCAAAAAGAAGGTAGCTTCAAGTATTCAAGTTTGCAGAAAACTAAAAATTCCTCGGGAATTCAACGTAAGCTAAATAGACAGGCAGCTTCATTTTGTAGCAAGAACTAACGATTGGAGCTACATCGTTTAGGTACCAAAGGTAACAGTATTTTTACTGCAAGACAATTCATGTAACTCCTGTAGAATGGGGCTATCTCCTCATTCGTAAACAGTAAATAAGAAGCTAGACGAGAACAAAAGCTTTTTAACCCTTTGAGGCGCAACCCTTTCCCAATGCTGAAAAAAGGGCAGCCGTTGCCATCGCTCGACTTAACTACCAGCAAGATGGCGTACGATCGAAGCGTTCATCGCTTGCCACAGATCTAGAGACCCCTTTCCTTGACAACCGCTGGCTGTGCGGCACAGCCAGCTGCGTCAATGTAAAGTTTTTTTCAGTTTTAAATCAATGGAACATTTAGTCACAGTGCTGTGAATGTGACAGCGCTGTAACGTCGCATTGGAGTCACAGTGTCGTGCAGAAGACACAATGTGACTACATGCTGACCTCACGTTGTGACGTTGCTGCAGAAGGACATTAGACAGTCACGGAAACTTATTTGTGACTCATTCGCAACGTCCCGGGACGGCCTTGCACTTGCACGTCGCAGTGACTTCACATTTAGGTCATGGTGCTATTAGGGGTAGTTTGCCTTGCTTAAAACAAGGATTATTAAATCTAATAAAATCGGTCTAGATCTTTCATACAGGGTTTACAAATATATATATATATATCTGTGCCATATCCACTATGTATAAATAGATATTATTATAATTTAACAGTTAGATTTATATTTTACAAACGTGTATGTTTTGTTGGCTACATACAAAAGTTCACTACTTACAATCGACATGTAAAACTTGTATAAAATAAACATTAAAACATCTGAATTTTATCAATTTAAAGTAATTTTTGTTTTCAAAATTCAGAGATTTTAAAAGGCATCTTCTAATTTATTTGACTTATTTTACATTGTAAAAAACATCATGTGTAATGATAGATATATGAAATGAAAGAACATTTATTTTTGAATATTTTAGAGCCTTTGCAGAAACTTTTACCTAAAAATGCTGGATCAAAAAAAAACATTTTTTAAGAAATAACTATATATTCCTCCATCTGCTCGAATACCATGAAAAAGCTTTTTTCAATAAGGAATATCTTTGCAAGTACATTTTCTATTTCCTTCTTTTTTCTTTTTAAGAAATACTCTGGTTGCAGTACTAAAAATGCTTGAAAGAGGAATTTAAAGGCATCATGCATTACCAGATCAGTGGATGAATTTACGTATAATAAAATAAAACTAAAATACCTTTGCATGATTTCAAATCACTCATATGCAATGTTTAAAAATTGATACTTTTAGCTGTTACTAAACATTAGCATATGGAAAACTAAACTTTTTTGGCATACAGAAAACTTTATTATACTTTAACATAAACTTTTTTAGCATATGGAAAACTAAACATTTTTGACGGCAGCTGTCTGTGCGTGTGCACAGCCAGCTGCCCGGGTCAAAAAAGGGTCTCTAGATCTGTGGCACGCAATGAACGTTTCGATCGTCCGCCATCTTGCTGGTAGTTAAGTCGAGCGATGGCAACGTCTGCCCTTTTTTCAGCATTCGGAAAGGGTTGCGCCTCAAAGGGTTAAATCATGATGACACTATTAAACCACTGAACTCAGCACTTTGTTCTTCGGTAACAAAAATATATAAGAATTACTCGAATTTCTTAACTCTGTTTCAGGAGTAATAACTATAGCTTCCACAAAATGCACACGTGTTACAAAAAGACTGGGAATCTTTCACTTTTTATAAAATGAATGTCGAAGATTTATCAATTTTCAGTAAAATCTTCAAAATTATGGAGAATAGGTGAAAATGCTTGCCCTTAAATGTTTAATAGTTTGTATAGGATTTGACCACAACTTACAATAACATGGTATAACAAAAAAGATGCAAAATATTTAATACTTATGTTAATACAAGCGAATTTAAGTGTATAAGACAAACGAAAACAAGTAGACAAGTCAAAGTTTAAAAAAAAAATCAACTAAATTAGTTGTAATGAGAAATGTTAATAAAATTATTTGGGCTTCATTCCTTTTCCCAAATTCCGATGTTCTAAAGAATCAAGTATATTAGTTTAAAAAAAAAATATGAATTTGCCAACATTTATTATTCTTCAGCATAATCCTAGATAATGGTAGGTTTCAGAAAACTTTATCTCAAGTGACACAAGAAGGGCTTGAACGTTAATTTGCAGCTATTCTTTCTCGTCCCCCCCCCCCTCGCAAACAAAAAAGTCACATGGTATTATTTCATGTACAGCTGCGGAAAAAAACCGCCCACCTGCTCTTTATTTGGCCGTCGTTCGTCGTACAGAAAAGTTATATATACCATTCGCTTGCAAATAACGTATACTTTAATTTACTATTAATTTAATTTTCATAAGGGGCTGTCTTCATTTTTAATTTTGCATCCACTTCGTTTTTTCAATGGCAACGCTTAATTTTGACAAACAAAAGAAAACCGTCAAATTACCCTAAATAAAAATTTTCACCAATTCTCTACGATAATTTCTGGCGATATTATGAATTCTTTTTTGCGCGATTTTAAGGGACTTAACTGCAAATTGAAAAACGCTATTTGTAGGTTTCGAACTTTTCACCTTTTATTAATTTCGCTCGCAACAGTTAAAAGAAATAAATATTATCTACATGGAAACTACTGTTTCTAGTCTTAAAGTTTTTTTGCACTGTGATTATCAGGGGCAGAAATTAGAATATTTAGTCAGTGCCAGTGATACAAATGACCCGTTAGATTTAAAGAAAAATGCAAAACGACTGTTCACGATATTGAAAATCTTTCTAGTTTTGAAATTGTTATTGAGTATTTGAAGGTTCTCTTAGACAGTTCAAATGTTCCCAAGAGAGGCAATCTGTTCTCTGCTCTTCTGACATGCAGTATGAAAGTTACTCAGCAATGGTCGAACAAGAAGAATGGTTTCACGATCGAAAATTTATTTGTTTGAATTTCAAATAAAAAACGCAACTACTTTTTTGCCGACCCGATATTATAACTGTGTTTGTTCCTTCACTTTCTTCATTTAATATTATTCAATGCAGTGTGCAATATTTTTATAAGACTTTTGACAGGTTTTAATTTATAAACAGATGAAAATTTTAGAGAAAAAAATGCGATGTTTGAAGGTTTGTTAAATGTTTGATAAAATAGGGGGAAGTCCAGAGACCTGATGTTTCAGATATTAGAATACGACAAATTCATTCCTGGAATGTTAAGGATGTTAGTTTTCAGATATAGGACGATGTATTGGAAGACATACATCTACAGCATCTAATTTTATACATGGAAAACATTTTATTTTGGGGGAACTAATAGCGGACGCAAGAGACGCTTTATAGAATTAATAACAAACTGTGCAAATTTCCAATTTATTTGCTTGAAAACTTGCTATTTTTTTAATACTGCTATTTTTTAATTTTACTATTTTTGTGCAAAAGAAATCTAATTGATGTTTCTTTCAAGCAATTTCCAATAAAAATTGTCACTTAATAAATTTATATACCGTCCCTTAATTCATGAAAATAACACATTTTATTCAACATAAATTAAACTACTGAACGTATAAATTTAAAATTTTGCATAGACATGTAATATTACTTTCTGCATATATTTCCATCGAAATTTGGCTAGGTCGCTATTCATATTTTTTTTTAAATATTAATTTAATAATTTATAATTCATATTAATATTTTATTGAAAACTCTAATAATAGTAAATTATGTTTTGATCGTAGTAACGAATAAAAATCAGCTTCTAATTATCAATATTACATGAGAATTATATGAACTAAAGTATGAAAAAATATTTTAACATAGAGGGAGGGAGATTTCGGAAGCTCATAACTTGCTCATTTTCAGTTCAAATTTATTGAAAATTGGTATCCAGGGTTAAAATGAGCTATAATTTTGAAATATGAAGTGAAATCTAGGGGGTTCTACTGGGGAAAAAAAAAAGTTGGTGCGAATTTTTATATGGAAACGGCCCCTTCCGCAATTTTTATGCATAGCAAATTAAAGTGTACGTCAATCGTAAACGATTCATATATGTAACTTCGCTGTACAACGAACGACTCCCGAATAAAGTATAAGTGGACTTTTTTTTTTTTTTCCGCAGCTGCACCTGAAAGACCAAAAGTATCTCTATAAATCAAATGTGGCTGCGTAACTGGAACACAGCATACATTTCATGTAAATTATTAATCATTGCATGTGAGAACAACTGCACTCAAATTTTTAACTATTTTTTTTCCAGTTTTGCTCTCCGACTTTCACTATGCAGTTATTTAAAATGATGGTCGTGTTAAAAGCATTATATTTCTGTTTTTGTTACATTATTATCCCGTTCTTTGGTTTTTCGCATGTGGAAGCGCCCTCTATTTTTTACCTTTCGAATTAATTTTTAAAATTGGAGGATGAAAATTCCACAGTTCCAGAAATTGAATTCAGCAGCCAGTACATTTACATTGTCTTCATTTTCTCTAGTAAAATTAATTTTAGTCATTTTTGAGACTCACTATACTATAACCTTAATTTAAGAAAAAATTGCATATCCACTGTATTGTTTTGCTAAATGAGGCACTTTATAATTTAAAAGAAAAATCATATTGCAGTTCAAGCATATAGGAAGAAAAATGTATCCACTACTAAACTCTGTAAAATATAGCACTTGTCATAGCTATTTCCCTTCTAACAATATGGCAGGATCAGTAGCGTAGAAATTCATTATGATTGGAGGGCGGGGGGGGGGGTCAGTATGTTGAGATCGATTCAGGGAAAAAATACACACACAATAGGGTTCTTATTTCTGGTCATTTTCTGCCTTCTTCCAAGGATATGGGAGGGCTTGAGCCCCCTAAGCACACTCCTTTCCTACGCCACTGGCAGTTGTCAGAATTTTTTTTATTATTTACAACGATCAATAATAGATACGAAAAATGGAATAATGGAATAATACGCAATTCTGTTTCATCAGGATTGGTATAGAAATGTCTAAAATCAGTTTTCATTAAGAATGTGTCATTTTCACTTGCTTTGCAGACATTACAGGAATGGGCATTTTCATTTTGGCAATAAATGATGAGCCCCATTGAATCTATTGGTTGAAAATTCTCATGTTACCATCGATATTCTTCCTCTCTCATAAAACGCGATTTTACTTTAGTTTTAATTTTTTCACAGAAATCATCTTTGGACTTGGATGCCCGATGTAATATTTTCCTATTTTGTACCTTTACAAGCTATAATTTTACTTAAATTTAAGTTTTTCATTCTGTAAATGATTGGAAGAAAAGTAAATAGATATTTTATCATTTTTACAATGAAAATTATTTATTTAAAAACATGAATCTTTATTTTATTTTTTCCTCATTGTAAGTCGTATTAGATTTTTTTCCAAAAAGGATTTTTAAAAAAATTGGCTAAAAGTGAAAATTTTCGTGAAAACTAACACGAAACACCATTTAAAAGAACTTTTTGAAATGTGAAGGTTAGGGCACGACGATTCACAATGCCAAAATTTATACTTGCTTCTGAAATTTTGTAAACACGTGCAATTTAACTTTCCATTTTCATATTCAATGTAACAATGATGAGTACAATGAAACAATGGAACTGAATAAATCATTTCATAACGAATCTATTCGTGGCCTTGCAACAACTGGTTTGTAACAAAGGTTTTATCTCGATTATTAAAACAGAGAACTTTCAACAATACCCAAATCACTTTTCCAAAAGCATACAAGTTATATCGTGTTCTCAAACTGTCCATCGCAAAAAATATCAATCAATTAATTGTATTTCCTGCTGTGCTTTAAGTCTTCTGAGACAATTTAATCTTCTGTCCATTTGTAACTCCATCAGGTCCACCGAAACATGAATTTCAAAAAAAGGGCGAAAAGATTCTTCGAACGTATCATGTGAGTATTACTTGAAATTTCGTTTTAGGCATAAATTAGTACAACCTGTCGGGGCAATAGTATAACTTTATTACGGGGGCCTGTATTTTCTTCCCACTATGTAAAGAAACTTCTTCACAGTACAGCTTTATGATCATTATTCATTATTTGGATTGAATATTCACGGAGTGTACTGAAGGAATACTTTTGTACCACGTATGATTTTCTGCTCTGGCATGGCAAAAATAACACACGGCCATCCATTATTTGTATTCCTACTTAGACAAAACATACTCTTTTCGGTTTCTGAAAAACTTTTTTTTTTTATTTAAAAAGAATGTAAATGGTAGAAGGATGAGATCGATTCATTAAAAGGAAAATTCTTCTTAATGGGAATTTTGGAATGTTTTGTACAAAGATATTAATACAGTTTTCAAGTTTGAACGCGTACTGAAAAACATTTCTATAGTCTGACCGTCGATTTGTGAGGGGCGTCGAAAAGTGAGGGTTTTTAAAAGAAAATTTACCTGTTTAGTGTCTGAAGACAGCAAAGCGTAGACAAAAACTTTAAAAGCAAAGAGATCCTGTAAAAGCGAATTTCTTTTCTAAGAGATTATCCAATCGATCTTCGTACAAAACTTTCGGCTGGTTTCATGCGAACTAACTTACTCAATATCGCGGGTTAAGTTAAATATAAAACTATCCTAATTTCGCTGTCTTTACCTCAAATCATATGCACTTCCATTTTCTAATAGAGGCAAGATTATCAGCATTGTCACACAATAATCATCCATTTCAGCCATTACTACTCTAGAGCAAATGCATAAGGTTGAAATAGTTTAAATTATGAGTAAAATTTTTCCATAAATTGGTAGGAATGTTTTCAGAATTTTTTCTTGTACAGGATGAAGGAGAAAGTTGAAAAGTAAGTAATCTTCGTTTAAACTGTACCTCATTCCCTGAATACTCTCCTTTTAATTTCATAAAATAAGAAAAGGGAATGAAAATCTCTTAATTTAAAGAATAAAATTTGGCTCCGTTTGCTTTGCTCCACTAAAAGATTTTCCAAAACTTTTCGCAACAAAGCATTTATAGCAATAAAAATAAATTAGTTTGCTCAATCGGATCATTTTTTTTTATATTCAAGCATACAAGTATTTCGTATTAGAATTGAAAGGCTGTTGATTTAGATGTAAAGGTGTCTAACGTAATTGTAAGATCTTCCTTTGCAGCTAATTTTATTACACTAACATTTGACAAAATTTTCCAGACCATTTGGGAAGTCTGCAAAAGATGAAGAATACGAATGTCTAATTCAAGAATATAAAGACTTGCCCAAAACCAAACAGAAGAATAAAGCTGGGAAAAGAAACTTTGTTATATATTACTTGGGCGAAAAATACGAAGTTAAGGAAAACAGTACAAAGTTTTTTGCGTTAAAGGAAAGAATTGACTTAGATGGACTGTGCGCTCTAGAAGACTGCACTTGGTACACTCTTCCGGATTATGAGCCTGTAATACCGGATCGGTGGGTAAAAAATATAGAGTAAAGACAGAAGACACAAAAGTCTCAGATGAAAGACTAATTTAGACGTGCCAGACATCACTTTTGAGAGCTTTTTTTAGTAACTTTCTAAAATTTTCTGATGATCTACTAAAATCCACTACTAAATTAACTCTAAATGTAATACTTATATCCATGTTTGAAAGCAATGTCTACTGTGTTAGATCATAAGAAATTCTAAAATGATCGAATGAAGTGAATGTTCTACATCCAGCATCCGCAAGCCTTGATACAATTTAAAACAATTTTTTCAAGTATTTTTTTTAATCCACAATAACATACCAGCTTTCAGATATATAATAAAAGAAATATAATAAAATATAATAAAAGAAGCTGCAGTTCAAACAAACATCTCAAGAAGAAGTATGAAGCTTAAAATCCATTCAGTAAGATATGCAACCTTCAAAGAAAATAGAAGAAGTGACTTATAAAGCAAATAATCATTAGGGATACAAAGTGAATTACTTCCAGCTTCCTGTGAAGACAGTTGTAGGAATGATTGCTCTAAGATTCCCTTAATTTCTAGTTTAGCAGAATGAAAGAGCATGTCTCTACAAGACTTTTGGAGAACGCCAGTACATTTTTGACCAAACATTCTCGTTCTCTCTGAGACCACAATGGAAAGGTACCCATTGGAAATCAACGATTCTCTCAGTCTTCTTCAGGAGCTCCCTGCAACTCTGGACTCCTGAACTTCTATCCTTGTTGTTTGACATATCTTGGACAACAGAGCTTGAATCTGAGAATGTGACTGCTCTATCAGATGGTGCAAGACGAACAGCAAGTTGCTGTAAGGCTATATAAATAATAGCTTCAAATCAAAGAGATCATCGCTTAATAACGAGATCATCCGCAAGAAGAGCTGTATCAGTCATACCATCAGAAGTAAAGGCATTGAGTAAGATAGAACTAACAGTGCTGTGAGGTAGGCCTGTTTTGCTTTGCTTCAAGCTGGACATGGAATTTCCAAAGTGAGTGGCATAGAAGCGTTGTGAAAGAAATTTTTAATCCATGAAAGCATATTATTTCAAACAAACAAGGGCTGTAATTTTTTAACATACTTGCTGCCAAACACTGTCAAAAGTAACCTCAAAGTCTAGGAACACAGCCAGAAGAGTGTCTTTGTTCGACAGGTTCCTTTATAGACTGGTTCATGAAAGTAACTTGCTGGTTAGTTGAATGGAATTTTATAAATCCAGCCTGTGCTTGAGTGAGGCGATAATTTATTCGAACTACGAGGAAATGCGAGGAAAGGCGTAATCATCCTTTCCATAACCTCAGATAAAATACTTATCAGAAAAATTAGACGACAGCTTTAAATCGTCAGATGGTTTCTTCTTTTCATATGTAGTGAAAGCCTTTTTCTGAACAGCAGCAAACCTCTGAATTCCAAATGTGATTCAAAAGTTCTAACAGAATCCATACGAAAGTGCATTGTTGTCAACATGTTTTAGTAACTCAGGATGGATATTGTCAAAAGTGACCAGGACCCTTATCCCACTCCACGCGTCTAATAGCTTCTCTTAGCTCCGAGATGTCGAAGTTCCGATGGAAGATCTCATGCCCTGAGGACTGGGATGAAGAGAAGTGACGAATGTTTTTCTTAATAATTTCTATTGAATCCGGAGATCCCGCCTTAAACATTGTTTGGAGGTTTAAAAGTGTTAAAATCCATGGTAGAATCCTTGTTATTAGTTAAAATACGACTACTGTCAAAAGCTCCATAGTGACTTCAGTAGAACATGACTGCCTTAATATATCGAAAGCCAATCCAACTCCAAAAAACCCAGAAGTCTCAACGCACAAAACTCGTAGAACATCGAACTTCATATATTTTAAAATGCTGTAGAACATTATGTTACTCGAAATTTTTATGCTATTCTTACTTAATATCAAAATTATTATGTCTACTAAAACTGATATGTCAAATTTACTATAGATAAAGCATTTATATTTTCACACTTTAATGTGTTTTTATTTTCTCTGTACAAAAATTTCTGGAATACTATTTATCGTATTCTATTATAAGTACAACTAAGGAATGCATAATTCCATACGTAATATTTTGTCTTTTTTACAAAATACACCCCCTCAAAAAAGTATTCGAGTGTAAGTGAAACCTGGTACATTGTTTCAAATAATACAGTACTTACGTATAATCCCGGCGGTCCACCAAGACGAGCGATTTTTCACCGAGATAAAAGCCGGACACATAAAATTATTGATGGTTTAGGATACGATTGGCAACAGATTATCAGCACATTTGACGAAAAAATAGTTTGGTGAGAAAGACCGATGGGATAATACGTAAGTACCAAAAATACTTATCATAAAACATGAATCAGCACTATAATATCGACTTGAGTTTTAAAAACTATTTTATTTGAAAGCCGGAAACAGGAAATTTTGCTTTCATTCGACATTTTTTTGAGAGGATGTGCAGTGTGGTAAAATAAATTCCGTTAACCATAGAAATAACCATTTTACACAAATTACTTTTATCGATCTGTACAAGGTGTTATTTTCGTGCAATATATTAATTTAAACTCCAGGTAACACGCGGGCGATTTCTCTCCACAATTCTTTCGAATTATTCAACATCTGGAGAAACAATACAATTTATTTATCGCTACTAATATAAATTTACAATTTGTTTATCAGTATTCTATATATCATGAGCATATATATATATATATATATATATATATATATATATATTAGGGAGGGCTGAAAATGCACTTTTGCATCGATTTTCGAAATCGACGACAACCTAGTGCAGAAAAGTTGTATCTTGGGTTGGTTAATAGCGGTGTAATTTTTCTTTCTTTCCTTTTTCTTTTCTTTTTTTTTAAACCGACAATATCTTCAGTCGGTGTTTATAAAATCGGGAATTTTTGCCAAAATAGACATTTTTTTTTCTTCCAAAAATACAATTTTTGCGAATTTTCAAAATTGATATCAGTCGAATGAGGAAACGTTCTTTACATGATACACTCTAAATATAAGAAGCAATTTTACCCCACGACGACTGTTAAGGATTTTCAAAATCTGATACATTTTATTTTCGGGAAAAAGCCTGTTTTTGCCAAAATACCCGATTTTAAAGGAGCCAGCGCCACCTGAACATATTGCCCAATTAAAAAAAAAAATAAATAAAGTGCACAGTTATTAACCAGTCCAAGAAATAACTTCTCCGCACTCGGCTGATATCGATTTCGAAAGTTCGCAAAAATTCCGTTTTCGGGGGGAGGGGGTACCTATTTTGGCCCCTATACCCGATTTTAAATGGTCGGTGCCGACTGAGGATATCTCCGATTAAAAAAAAAAAATTACACAGTTTTAATAATCAGCCACCCTCTGGCTACGCCACTGTGGTGGATGGATGCAGATATTTTTTTGTTAAATGGATACTTTGCCAACTAATTTTTGTACTTTAATAAAATTAAAAATAAAATAAATGAATAAAAATTGTTTAACATTAATCGATATTTAAATATTATAAATGTCATTATGGTTTTCAGAAATATTTAAATCATGCAATTTTGAACTTGTAGAAATCTCGAGTACCTTAAAACATACTTTTAAACGATATCCCTTACGAATTTCTCAATGCTCTTTAGCTCAGTAAATACCAGCATAAAAGTTTTTTCTCACTTAACCATAATGTAATTTTTTTTAGTGCACTTTCAAAATTTCCGTTTGAAAACAACTTTCTGATTAATAATCTTAGGGCACTTTCTCTCCAACAATATTGGCAGAAAAGTTCCCTAGGTAGCACTTTCGCCGACAGTTACTCGAATCAGCAGTTTATACTGATATTATTTCTATACGGATGATATCAATCGTGCCTTAGTTTATATAAACTTATTTTCATTGATACATATTAGAAAGCGGATAATGAATTAATAAGTAATTAATAACGGCGTGTAATTTTATTTCGACCTGTTATTTACACATGTTATTAACCTTTTATAAAGAAATGGTAACTCCCTTCAATAATTGCGCGTGAGCTACACTAAGCAATGGACTAAGGTCTCAATTTATTTATTTTTTTAAGTTTAGCGTAATATTGAAAAACAATCAAAATGCTTAAGTGAATTACACTAAAGATACATTTCGATTTTCTCCTGCTTAATTTAATTATTTTCAATTATTTAACCAGGAGCGAAGGTATTAAGCAGGAGAAAATTATTTAACAATTTTTTGGATCTATTGTTTAAGTACTCATTTTTAAAAAAGGCTAATTTAATGGAAGAAGTCACGCTCATGAATTAATCATGTTTTTAAACCTTTAAGGCGCAGTGGTCCCGCTCTGGGAACACCCAACTGTGACGTTTTGACTGTTGCCAGTCACGAAGAATAGATTGGATTTCTATAAAAATAGCTGCGGGTGACATAGCTCCATGAGAATCCTTTACTTTTTAGCACGTCATTTCCCGTAAAAAGATTTGTCACGATTATTTTTAACAGCAATGACATCTGCTGAAAAATGGGGTGCGAGGAACAGCTGGATAGAAGGCCCAATGCTGAAAAATGGGCAGCCGTTGCCATCGCTCGACTTAACTACCAGCAAGATGGCGGACGATCGAAACGTTCATCGCGTGTCACAGATCTAGAGACCTTTTTTTGACGCAGCTGGCTGTGCGCACAGCCAGCTGCGTCAAAAAAAGGTCTCTAGATCTGTGACACGCGATGAACGTTTCGATCGTCCGCCATCTTGCTGGTAGTTAAGTCGAGCGATGGCAACGGATTTCCTTTTTTTCAGCATTGGGAAAGGGTTGCGCCTCAAAGGGTTAAGGAAAACCTGATTTGTGCGTACAATACAAGATTCGATCAAGATTGAGCTAGACTCTGTTTTCAAATAAAATCGAAAAATTATAGATAAACGTGAATGTATCGACAATTTTGAGAAAAAAAATCAAAAAATTTCTTTTCAAGTGGGCATTTATTTAATACTTGTCCGTAATCATAGAAAAAATAATATTTAATTATTTGAAAATAAAGTTGAAGCAAGTGAAATGAAATGAAATGGTTTGTTTAAATACGTAATTTTACACGATCAGTTTAAAATATTTGTTTTTACTATCCTCATACGATTTCGTTTGAAAAATCTGAATTACGCTACCATTTTACCTTACATAATTGCAAAACTTTATGTAAATGTAAAATTTATTCCTAGAAAAAAGCAAGCTGAAAAGTAAAAACTTAATTCAAAATAGATATTTCCTTTATGTTTTGATTTTAAACGTATTACTTTTTTTTGCTATCACCCGTCGTAGTCAGTGATATTTAGCGATTTCACTTCAAATTTTATAGATATAAATCTAAACTTTTAAAAATAAACGTATGACGTTAGTAAAATACTAGCAACACATTTAAAATTCATGTATCGACCAAGTTAATGTTCCAAATATATTTGTCGGTGACATTCGAAAGAGACAGGAAATACAAAATCTTCAGTCAAAATGTTCTGCTTTAACACCTGGCCATATAAATTGCCTAGAGAAAACTATTTATGATATAAAAATAACAGTCAATGTCAAATGGCATGACATTTATTGAGGCGAGAATTACAGAAAAAATATGGGTGTTGTGAAAATTTTCAACCAAGCAAAATTTTCATAAAATATATTTGATTATTATGAAAAAAAGGAGCAATAAACTCGAAAAGAAACGTCTTTTTCTTGCGGTCTTTATACTCTGATGAAACTTTAAACTGTGATGATGCAATCTGAAAATTTTCTACTGCTATTTTTTATATTTTTTTGATATTCACAAATTTAAAATGCTCAACGATTAATTCAGCTAATCAGCTAATTAATCGTTGAATTAATTTAACGTTAAATTAATTAATTTAACGTTTAATAATAACATTGAAATAATAATAACGTTGAATTAATTTAACGTTAAATTAACGTTTAATAATAACGTTAAATTAATTAATCAGCTCATTGAGCCATCTACATGCATATAATTCTCGAGGCTCTTTAAATGTTGCTCTCGAATTAAAATAATCCCTTCATTGATTTTGATATTAAAATATTTACTCTAGTAAACCTAACTGGATACAAATATTTAAATAGTATAATTTATATGAGCGATAATGTTTATAAAAGAATCTCAGTTTATGATAAGTGTTACTGGGTAAGCCTTCTAACGATGCTTCTAGCTGTGCTTCTGGCTTAACTAAATATACTTTGCGAAAGTTATTTTACTTAAAGAAAATCAAAACATATATTTAAAAGCTTGAACATGAAGGCCTTTTGAAAGAATTAATTATGAAAGGAATCCATTTCCAGTTATTTAAAATATTTAATCATAATCTTAGAGTCAGTTACTTAATTTTTAATTACCTCAATATATATACACTTAAAAGGAAATTAGGTAATTTTTTGAAATGCACACAATTTTAAAGAAACAATTTTTTAAAAAAGTCATGCATAAAATATACACAAAAAAAAATTATTTATTCACAGTGAAGGCATGTTTCATATTAGTGACAAACATTACACCCTAATCCAATCTAAATGCAAATAAAAAAAAAACTAGGCGCAGTTTACCATATTTTTTATCTATAAATTTTAAGTTATGCTCGTAAAAAATCATTGAATTTAATTATTTACACATGTTTAACAATAAACAAACAATTCTATCTCATAAACTTATTTTTAATATGTTGTTTCGAAGAATTTTCAGAAAGTGATTGACTCACAAACCTCTAAATTATCGCACACTAATTTTGTATTTCAAAAAGGTTTCTAATTTAATTTAATTTTATTTTTGGTTATTTGTTTTGTATTGGAAGTATAAAGCTATGAAGGATGGTTTGTTAGTTACCGATAAAAGTGGCTATTTTGCACATAGAAAGCTAACAAATTCGGTGTGTCTCCAATTTATATTTGTGTTTTCGTAGACTATAATTATTTAAAAAATACACATTTTTAACTAAGAAATACTGTTTTTCATCCATTACAGTTTTAAACTTTCTAAACATATAAATCAAAAGTTTCATAGTTATTCCATTTTTTTAATCTAACTACTGAAGTCCCTCCCAGTTATAGTATATATATATATATATATGTGTGTGTGTGTGTGTGTGTGTGTGTGTGTGGAAGACGTAAATAAATTATTAGATTTTTAAGCTATCCATCAAGCTAATTTTTAATCTGTCCGAGAATCTCTCCAATTACTTACAATGTATATGCATATAAAATGGGAATAAATTATTAAAATCCATGTTGTTTAAATATTTTTGAAAATTTAACGCTTATGTTTTGAGGTTTTTAGTTAAAAACGTTTCATTCTTTTGTAAAAGGCTGGAATCGTTTGATTCTCTCTGATGTATGTATACAGTTAGTGTTGAATTTTTTCCTCAATCTGATTATTCATGAGCCATTTTAAATTAGAAAAAAAAAATATCTCCTCTTGAACCAGAAAGAAAAGAGAAGTTCATGCAATGTATTCTGTTGAAACTATCGCGTGATATATTAACATACGATTGCTTATCATTTAGTTTGTGGTGAGGTGGATGCTGAAAAATTATGAATACATTAAAAAAAGCTTTTCACTCTTAGTTTAATATAAGCGAAATATATATAAGCATATCATACTGTTCTTAATCCATGTCATCGTAAACAAACCTCCTATTTTTGATTAAAAAACTACATTACTAAACTAAAATAATTAACCCATTTGGAGTCAAATATTTTTGCGACTTTCTTCAATTTTTGCTAATACCAGCAATAATAGAAAAATTTTTGATATCGATTTCTTGAACAAGTGGTGATTTCTTTTGAAATCGTTATGTATAAAAATTGAAATGTCAACTTCCTACTGGGTCATGTTGAAATATTTTGTGGAGTTGAGGTTCAATACTCGTGAATAAAGGTTAGGAAATATAAATAACGTTTTTGACTGATAGTGAAAATGCCGTCCCTAAAAGGGGCATTAGTCATAAATGGGTTAAAAGACTAATGTTCTTGTCTGAAAAAAAAATATCATACGGAATCCTCAATTTAAGTATTAAGATACTCCATGGTTCAGAAGAAGAAACAGGTTTAGTTATTTTAATCTCATGTTATCACAAAAGGAATTATTTAGGACTCTAGAAATTCCGAATTACTTTTGATGTATGACTTGATCTTTGAAGCAAAGCTTTTTCCTCAGTACTAAAGTACTCGCAGTACTAAATTGAAACAGTTGAAAAATAATAGTGCTTTCAGGTAGTCTTTTTTTTTAAGCTACCGTGGAGTATATTAACGCAGACAAACTTATCATTTAGTTAGTTTTAAGGCGCCCATTGAAAATTGAAGAATGTTAGAAGCACTTTTAATTTCATGGAATATTTATTAGCACGATATATTCTACTTCAACCCAGAGTCTCGTAACAAACCTACTAATACACAATCTGAGTTCCTTCCTCCTCCTCAACTACTATTTTACATCCTCCATGGTTCAATCACGTAAAAAAAAAATTGTGACGTCACCAAAATAATCTAAACTCTTTTTCCCTTCTTACTTTTCTTTTGCCACGTTGGTAACACTTGTTGCAGAGAGATGAGTTTGGTGTGGATGTTCTAAGAGAATGTTAATTGTAACGCGCGCGACTATCAAATAAATGTTTGCTTTGTGGTGTTTATATTATGTGTAATTATTTAATAGCCCCGAGATTATGATATTTTTTTAGAAAGGATAGTGTGCGTTGTTATAAATTCAAATAGTCTAATCTCGAGGATCTATTAAAATTGAAGTAATACTATAAAGCACTTCATTCCAATATAATTTTTTTTCAACTGCATGTGCCGTTATGTACATACGCTGAAGTAAAATCCGAAGCCTCTAAGGAAAGCGACTTTTTAAAAGGAGGAACGCCTGATTGATTATGAAAAATTGTTTTCGACGTTCCCTAATGAATAATCATCTTCAAAATCATAATCGTGACAAAACCGTTACGGAAACTGGAGCAAAATTTAGAATTCATGTGAGCTATTCATTATGTGTAATTGGGAAAGTTTGGTGAATTATTTAACATCCATAATTTCATGCTAATCACTTCATCGTCGCTAATGTCTGGAAATTGAAAGGTGAAAAGACCGCATTTTAAAAAGACTATATTTTACATTAAAAATATTGCTTTTTTAAGCGTCTTCAAGTTATAATTATTACTCAATTAAAAAAGCATTACTTAAGTACCGCCAAATCGCGAATATGACGTACAGTTTGTCGCAGAGTTTATGTATCTTATGCAATTTTTAAATTATGACGTGATATTTTTGACTGCCGTAAAAAGAAATTTCAGTTAATTCAGTAAGTTCATCCAGTCTCAATTACTTTTTTACAGCCTGTCTAAGCCACCACTTTGTTTCGCCAAGAAAGTAGAGGAACGCTCATTTCATCAGAATTATGTGTAATCAGCAAATAGTAACTATTGTTAAAAATAATGAATGAAACTAACGAAATCATTAATTTTAATTATTTATTAAATTGATTATTATTATTTCAGCAGAAAATAATTTTTCTATTCGCAACCATCAACAATCCTAATGTCACATTGATTGGGACTTTTTTTTTTTTTGGACCCCTTACTCATCGAGTTTTTTACTCCTTGTATAACTATTTGCAACCATCTTTGACCAAGAGTGCATTTGACAAGATGACAAGTATATTCGGATATCTCATCTCCATTCATCTCCTATTTATTAAATTCTTTTTATTAAGTTGATCTATTTATTAAATTGATTATTATTATTTCAGCAGCGCATATATTTTCTATTCACTAGCATCCACAATCCTGATGTCAAAAAGATTTTTTTTTTTTAATTTCTTACTAATCGCGCTTTTTCATTTTAAAACTATTTGTAACCATCTTAACCAAGAGTCCATTTGACAAGATGACAAGTATATTCTGATGCTAATGCTATGTTTACATTATTTACCACTTACAAACAGGGGGTGGCGGATGGGGCTATAGCCACCCCCGAAATGAGAAAACAAGATATGGAGAAAATTGCCTATTTGCATAAATTCAAAAGCTTCACTTGAAAACCTACAGGTCAAGCTAAAGGGTCTAAACTGAACGTATTTATTTACTAGCTGAAGTACCCGTCCTTGACGGGTTAGTGAATGCAAATTTCCAAAAAGCAAGAACTTTCGTCAGCATTGTAAGAGTACACAGAATGGATGTATTATGTTCCCAAAGTAAAGAAAGCGAAGTTATAATTTTTATGTATTGTTAAAATATTACAGGTTAGAGAGTCACTAAGTAATATAATTTCATTCGCTTTAGTCGTAACTATGCGATGCGCGAACGAATATTTACGCATACTTAAATAATTTTCGCAAACTCTCAAAATCTAATCAACAATTTTGAAAAATTTGAAGCCTAGAATTTAAGTTAAGTGACAACCTATCATGTCACCCAATTTCGTTCCATTCCCTGCAGTTTTTATTTCGTGATGCTGGAACAAAATTTCAGCATTTTAAAACGATTTTTACAAAATCTGAAAATGTAATCAAAATATTTTAAAAATTCAACGCCTATAAATTAAGATTAGCAACTACCTATCATTTCACTAAATTTCGTCACATTCGTATTAGTCGTCATTACGTGATGTTTGAAGAAATATAAACGTATTTTGAGAGAATTTTCACAAAATCTCAAAAATCTAATAAAAATGTTTAAAAAATTGGACACCTATAGTTTCTGTTGAGCAAACATCTATCATGTGACCTAATTTCATATCATTTGCTTTAGCCGTTATTACGTAATGCGTGAACAAAGATTCACTCAGTTTTAAACGATTTTCGCAAAATCTCGAAATCTGATCGATTTTTTTTAATTAGATGCTTATAGTTTCAGGTGAGTAACCACCTATCATTTCACTAAATATCATTTTTTCACCTTTGCAGTTATAACGTGATGTGCGAACACAAATTTACGCAGTTCAAAATGATTTTCGCAAAATCTCAAAATCTAATCAAGATTTTTCTTTAATTCGACGGCTATGTTTTAAGTTCAGTGAGCACCTATCATTACACAAAATTTCATTTCAATCGCTTCAGTCGTTTTTACGTGATGCTCGAACACGAATTTACGCTGTTTAAAACGATTTTCGCAAAATCTCAAAATCCAATGAGGATTTTTTAAAAATTCGACGTCTATGTTTTAAGTTGAGTGACCACCTATCATGACACCCAAATTCATTTTAATCGCTTCAGTCGTTTTTACGTGATGCTGGAGCACAAATTTACGCAGTTTGAAACGATTTTCGCAAAATCTGAAAATCTAATCAAGATTTTTTTAAAATCCGGCGCCTATGTTTTAATTTGAGTGACCACCTATCATGACACCCAATTTCATGTCATTCGCTTCTTTCGTTTTTACGTGATGCTTGAACAAAAGAAGCGTCACGGGCAGAATGATAGAATGACAGAACGACAGAATGACAGATAGACAAACTTTTTTTTGAGGGTCGCATCGGATTCCCGGGTGCTTAAAACGGATAGACATCGCAAAATTTTTGAACTCCAAGAAATGTACAGACAGAAGTCTAATTTTATTTATATATATTCATTTATTTTCAATGCTTATGCATTTCCCACTGCGAAGATTTTAAACTCTATTTATGATTTTCTTTTTATAAGTTAAGCGGGATTCCAGATTTTGAACCCCCGAAAAAAATTCCTGTCTATGCTACTGCTTACAAAAGAATTGTCTCAGGAACTAAGTCTCAAAGGCCTCACCATGGCTGAGTAGTTATGTCACTCGAAATGGTAGACGGAAATGTGCCTGGTTCAAAACCACGTCGCGTCCGCCGACCTAACCGTTCGGAGTTTTCCGTGGTTTTCTCCGAAACTTGCGTAAATACAGGTTAGGACCCGTTAGAAAGACCCCACGGAGGGTACCTCACTCCCTCTTGATTTGACCTTCCGACTTGGATTTATAAGCGGATTTCGAGCCAAGCACACAAATCCGAAATAAATGTTAAACAAACAAACAAAAAGAAAGTCTCAAAGTCTACTTAGGTGGTCAAAAAAGATCCTTTTGGTCAACTTTTCTGATGTAAAATTACAAAATGAGAAAATTTATACATTCAGAAGAATTTTAAATATCCCCTTGACATCATAAGTGTGACTATGATTGAGAGCACATGAAAGATTTTAGAATACAGAAATTCAATTTAAGAGCAAGCAAGGTAATTTTTTTTTAATTTTCCAAGCAAATGTTGAAATTGAAAAAAATTGGAGACAAGGTTGGAGGTCCTATTGGCTGTCCCCATGTGCCCCCTCCCTATTCTACTCTATGAAATTGCAACGTGAGGGAACACATAAGCTTGAATGAAAATGCTGGGGACGCTGTTCCCCTACATCTTCCCGAGACTACACTACTGATGGTCTACTAAGCATTCGTCATGAGAGATCATGCTAGGCAACAAATACAGGGTGTTCCAAAAATAACGATCCTTTTTTATGAAAGCACTAATGTATCGATTTCTTTCACAGGTGCTTGAACAGATGCACTCCTTAGAAATAAGAATAGTCATTGTTTCATGGAAACTGGGTCATTAAACATATGAAGAGCTGTGCCAGGAAAACAGCCACTAACAAGGGGCAGTATCAGGCTGCTGGTGAACAAATTCAAACGAACCGGTAGCATGGCGGATAAAAATCGTCCTGGACGATCATCAACATTTGACGCCTACCGGTTCGTTTGAATTTTTTCACCAGCAGCCCTATATTGCCCCTTGTTGGTGGCTGTTTTCGGTATTTTCGATGGTACAGCTGATGTACCTCTTCATATGTTTTATGACCCAGTTATCAAGAAACAATGGCTGTTCTTTCTTCTAAGGGGAGAATTTCTTCAATCACCTGCAAAAGAAATCAATACATTAGAGTTTGCATAAAAATGGATCGTGATTTTTGGAACACCCCTATGTACTTTTTAAGGAGAAGGCGAATTGAGGGGAAATTCCACATGTACATCCTTTTTAATTACTTTAAAAAATGTCTAAATCGCCTTTTTTGGAATCATTATTATCAATAATGGTTGATACTGCCATGAATGTTACGAAAATGAGAGAGTGTACTTTCACCGACACTCTTTTTCACTATACTGACATCTATGGTGAGTGTCTAGTGACAATCTGCAGTCCAATAGACATACTGAAGCTCACAATTCGCGTAGCGAAAAACAGTGCGAGGGAAATACATATCAGCTACTGGGCTACGGGAAGTACTAAAGAAAGAGTGATTGGCAGCGCAAATGGTTGCTCTGCAATAGTCGCCAATAGAGTCAAGGGTTGCACCACCTGACGACCTGATGTTATAAAGACCTTGCAGTAACTAAGAGCAAGAAAAGCACACGGGAAAATATATCCGTGCAGACTATGATGTCACATAACGGATGCATGCTGGTCATACTGTGACCTTGTGACAATGTTCCGCGTCTTGTATTCGTGGCAGAGAGGATGTGGCGACGGACAAATGGACACCTGAGACAGATTTTTGTGGCATCGCATGTCGACCATCATGTACGACGTAGTGAGCCACATGAACGTCTCTGCAACGTCACTGTTAAGCAGATCTATGTCACACAGTGACGTCACATTATGACCAATTATCGACTACCCTGCGACGTGACTGAAGTGCCACATGTTTGACACAAAGGGGTATCTACTTAGTGATCTGACAAACGTGACAGAATGCAACGTCACTACAACATCACTGCCAGCATGACTTACGTATTAATGGTTTCAAAGAAGAAAAATGTGCAAAAGTTTCGCCTTAGGAAAACAAAAATCTTCATTACAAAAAATACGTAGTATGCTATAGGTATTTAAACTGAAACTGAACGAGCAGTACAAAACTGAAGTATAGAATGACCTAAAATGTTTCACTGGGTATCCACATTTCGTAGAAGCAAATTTATCAAAAATTTATTTTATTTCTCTGAAAAAAAATAAATCAAAATTGCCCTAAATTTCAAAATATTTTTGTAAACATTTATATCACAAGATTTCATAATTATCCTAACTCCAACACAAGCAGTTTGAAACCTCAATTATTTTAAATTTTCAATGGAATTGTGAGATTACGGCAGAGTCTGAGAGTTCGCAATATGACGTTGTCATAGAAACGAAGACAAAATGCAAATATGTTTCTGTTGTTTTAGATTTGCATTAAAGCGTATTACGCCTTCTCTGTTCATTTATAATGCATTTTTAATACATATTGTGTATTTAATTTAGCTGTTTATTTCCCGAGGGATTTATACTATGCAAATAGTCTGAGGCTTCGAAATTTCCCATATTTATTTCAATTTCGGTATACTTTGGAAAAGGGTTTATATCACTTGCATAAAATAATCTTTTCGTTCGTGGAATCGGCATTTTAATTACGGTCGAATCCTTTGTGTTGTCTAAGTTTGACAGCAAAAATATAATTAAGAAGTATACAAGGTGCAGAGTATTGTCATTGACTAACAAAAATGAAACAGTTTTTAAACTCTGCATTCTCATCGTTAAGAAGGAGATTCAAGTTTGCAGAAATCTCTTCAATGGCCTTCGTATATTTCTTGTTCTGCTCCTTGAAATCTGTGCAATTTATTTTAAGACGTACAGGAAGAAAAGGATTGACAACAGAAATCTCCACTGTTGCTATTTCGGAAGTGAACAAACTAACAAACATGTGAGTTGAGCAATTGAAAAACTCTGTTAAGTGTCATTCAGGTTTTTTTTTTTACAGGAAATGAAAAAAACATCTGTAGAGTTTATTTTTCATGCTGATTGCCAGAAATTCGGCAATTTAGTGCAAAAGTTCGTTCCGAATCCAATTTCATTAGTGTTTTTCCTGAATTTGTTATAGTTTTCATGTTATTTAACTACTCGATTTGACAGAGTTTTGCTACTGTATGAAGAATTTATCAAGTTTTGGAACAGTAAAAGTTCATCATTAAGGTACAAATTTATTTATTCTGGCCACCACAGTCATCACATACCAGACGAATAGTAGAAATTTCGATTAGGTCATAAATTTTCTACAAGCAGTTCTTTAGAGCTGTTGCTTTCTCAATTGATTCTTTGAAATGCATACCAAAATTTTGTCCATGCATAACGAAAAGTATTTCCTTTGGTAGTTGGACATCGGAATGTCCAACACAGATTGTAAAATCGTAGCTATAAGCTTACCAAGAATAAGCTGCCTGAACCAGTACCATGGGGGAGAGGCAAAGTTTTACGCCAGTCGAATGATAAAATGATTTAAAAAGTAAAATTATGTTTAAAAAAATAGCTAAAATACGATAAAAAATTGATTTAAACACAGTATAAACAAAAAGCATAAAATACTTGGAAAATATTGATACAATGCTGGCAATAATGAAAAGAACAACTGTGAAAAAAAGCCTGAAATTTAACGAGTTTTGCAGCCTAAAAACATGTACTGAGTACGAGCTAAGCGAGTTCGATGCGGGTCGAATCAAATGGATTTAACGAACTACGCGGCAGTAAGCAAGATGGACTGACAGAATTTCGTAGCAGTATAGGATTTTCGGAGCTCTACTTCAGTTTAGAATTTTTTTACTGCATTGTTTGAACGGGAATGCACAAATGTTTGCCCAAAGAACAAAATGCCGTTATAATCTCAATTTTGAATTTTTTGGATTTAACGAGTTTTGCATTTGGGCGACTCATATTCAACCGATAAGTGTCTACTACCTTATAATTCTTAGACAAGAACTGTTATCGTATGATGTGACTTTTGATTATACTGAAAGCAAAAAACTAGAATAAGCTTAGAAAAAAAGCAAAAACTCTCGCCATAGGGGAAGATGGAGTACTGTCGGACAGCGTTCAGTATCAGACAGTGCCAATTCATAGTCAAGTAGATAAGACACTAAACATGGTAGATGGCTAAATTGTAGAAGCCAAGAGTTTTCGCCAACCTCCCAAATGACGATCTAACAGTTTGCAGTTTTAGGTGGCTTTCTTCAAATGCAACGTGAATTCGTATTAAAACCTCTTTTAAAATCTAGTTCTTTAAACCTCTTTTAAAACCTGTCCAAGGCGCCCTCCCTAAAAGTAGATACCCCTCGTGAAGATTTGGCATAACACAATACCCACTCTACCAGTATGGGATAAGTGTTGTTTTTAACATTTGCTGCAGATAGTAGCACTTGTAAAGATATTCATTCGCTCAGTGAAGAAAAAAATTTCATATCTTTACTTAATTGGCAGTGTGCACTTGGTGTATAAAAAAGGGGAATTTTTACTATTGTTTTGAGTAAATGAAGATAGTTTCAGTCTGCCATATTTTGCTTTGCCTGAAAGTGAGGTCAAGTTGTTTCTTTTGTTTGTTGTTGCTTAAACAGTTACTGTAACTTTAAGTCGTTGGACTTAAATCACTTTAAGCTTAATTTATACGTTCCTGGTAATCCATGCTTTAGTCTAAAATGTTCAGAATGTATCAGACAGAGGTACTGCGGTTTGTATCGGACACAGATTAATCATTAGAATCACGTTCTCATGAAAATCTTTTGTTTGCTGGACATTGTGGATAAATGTACGTCAAAAGTGAGAATTTTTGTCTATAAAAGTAAATATATAATGCATTTTCCTTTAAAACGAGTTGTTAAAGTTTCAAATACTATAATATACAGGGTTTCTGAAAAGTCCGTGACACATTTCAAAAATTCGCAGAAAAGCAACAAATTGCTGTACGAATATGCGGTTCGCACAGTTATGCTTCACAGAATCAAGAATTTATTTTTCCATCTTAAAACAAATTACTTCCAAAATGTGTTCATAGTAGAGATGGGGAAAGAATGAACACCCTGTTCTTTTGAACCTGTTCTCAAGAAAGAACGGGAACACCCTGTTCAGTGATCACGGCAAAAACATGTTCTCAGTTCATTAAGGTCCGACGCTTCAAAATTTTATGGCAGGCAAGCGTGTTGAAAAGAGAAATTTTGGAAAATGCCTTAAAGGTGAAATTTCTCATTGAAAGGCACGATTAATATTTTTTTGCTAAGAAAAATTTAAATTCTGGGGGGGCAGACCCCCCCTCCCCCACATTGGCTACGTATCTGATGGAGGGGACAGAAGTTCACAATTTTAGCTTTATCAAATTCTAATTGTGGAATCTTAATTATTTTGAGAAATAATGATAACGAAGATGATTATCTGGGCGGGGGGGGGGGGGCGATAGAACTTTTAACCCAACCTACCATAATTTTAAAGAGGACCCGGGCAAAGAATAAGAAGCTTTCTTATATGTTCAATACGAAATGCACTCACAGGATTACAATTCGTCAATTTTTATTATTCCAGCCAAACTACTCAATTTGAATCAAAGTAAAAAATTTAATAATAAAGAAAATGATAGTCTGAAACACAAACAAATCGAAAAAAAAATATTTTATCAACGTCAAACAATAATATAAGCATTACACTATCTCCATATAAAACGCGCCTTCGTTTCATACGCTCTTAGCCATCTCTTATTGGCTGAAAAAGAACCTGTTCCGGAGCAGCCTCTCCTATTAGCTGAAAAAGAACACGTTCTTTGATCACGACTCGAGGAGTTCTCCAAGCAGTGAGCGGGAACACCTAGTTCTTTGCACCTAGTTCAGCGTTCTTTTCCTGAGCTGGAGTTCTTTTTCGGAACGGGGTAAAAGGCGTTCTCTTGCTGAACAGGTTAAAAGAACTGTTCTTCGGTGAAAGGTGTTCTTTCATTAAATCTGTTCCCTGTTCTTTTGCTTTAATTAAGTTCTGAGCTATGGTCAAAGTTGTAGACTTGGAGTCAGAAGCAAGGCCGTACTTAGACGGGGGGGCAAGGGCGGATTAAAGGGGGCGGAGGGGGCGACTGCGCCCCCCCCCGAGAAAAAGAAATTAATGTAAAAGATCCTATTTTTTCTTCCAAAAATTGGATGTATATGTCAATCCTCTAACTTACCGCCCTCCCCTCGACAAAAATGCATTAATCCGCAACTGGGGGGGGGGGGTCCTATGAGTTCGGACGCCGCTCCCCCGAACTTATTACATTATATGTACATGGTGTATTTATACAGGGACGTAGCCAGAAATTTTTTTCTGTGTGGGGATGGTGAGGGGCATGGGCGCCGGCAGCATAGGGCAAGGGGGGGCAATGCCCCCTCCCCCTGGATTTTTGTATGCAGTGTTATCCTTTGCTTTTTTGCTCTTTCCAACATGGTAACTATACGTTGAAGTAGTCTTTGCCCCCCCCCCTTGAGTAGTCTTTGCCCCCCCTGGGAAATATTCTGCCGGCGCCCATGGTGAGGGGTATGAAATGCAGTGATGTATAAACGAACGAAATGTTTGTGCAGTAATAAAAAAAAAATTAATCTTGCTAAATTAGACAGAAATTGGGTGTGGGAGATATATCCGGAAAATTTTATCCCGATATACGATGCTCCCCGACTCCGAAATTATTTTCTAGGTATGGCCCTGGTCGGAAGCCATTTAATTTTATATTCCAAAGTCGTATTCATTATCTTAAATCGTAGTCGAAGCAATCGACATATTTATACACGCGTATTATTTTTAATCTGGAGCCTGATACTTACAGCTTTTTAAACGGAGTCTTTAATTTTTAAGCTGGAGCATGTACTTTTTTACCCTTTAAGGCGCAACCATTTCCCAATGCTGAAAAAAGGGCGGCCGTTGCCATCGCTCGACTTAACTACTAGCAAGAGGGCGGACGATCGAAACGTTCATCCCGTGCCACAGATCTAGAGACCCTTTTTTTGACGACAGCTGCCATTAAAATATTTTTACAAAAAATTACTGTTAACATACTTGATTGAAGAAAGCCAGAATGCTGGTTGCAAAGGTTTTTTTAAACATTTTACAATTGTTGTTGTTGTTGTTGCTAATGCCCTCTGGCAACCCACGGGGCGGTGCCAGATCCCTCAAATAGGCAGTCGATGGACGGAAGGGGCTGCTTCCATTTTAATGAGCCCCAGAGGGAGGAACTCCGACTCAGCTTGGGGTCCCCTAATTTTGAACCAATTCCAGAGGAGGGACCCACCCCCTGAAATCGGCACCCCCAGAGGAATCGTTTAACAATTTGGAGGGCATTGAAGCCACGACGGATTTTACGTGCACCAGCTCCCATTAGGGCACACGGTCCCACAGCAGTCGAGCCGAGAGGAAGTTGACCCTCCCAAGCACTGGCCAATCCGGATGCTGCTTCACTTTTCGTGTTCTTATGGCAACGGAGTTTAGTGCCCAGGTTTTACAATTGTACTAAAGTATAGTACATGTTAAAAAGACGTATATTTTCATTTTTAAATTGAATAAAATAGTCATAATAAAGCTACCATAAATCAAAGAACCTGTTCTCAAAAGAACAGGAAAAGAACTGTTCTTTAAAAAAGAACGGGAACGGTGAACAACTGTTCTTTGAAAATAACGGTTTTCCCCACCTCTAGTTCATAGATGGCTCTGCATCTCCAGTTTTCAGCGGTGATAACCAATAGGGATTCTTCTTGAGTTTCGAACAGCATTGACGGTGAGGGAATATCCATTATAGCAAAGGCGACTACAACTGAGAAAGCAGCGCATTGCTTAGGTTGGTATTTCGAATCAAAATCCATAGCTACATTTCAGAGTAAGTTTCGTTACATGTTTAAGAAAAACCCTCCGAGTCGAAACAGCATTTTGGCAAGGCATGAGAAGTTTTTTGAGAGTGGAAGCGTTTTACACAGGGAGAGAAGTGGCCGGCCGCGAAAATCGGATGAGACTGTACAAGACATTCGGGAAGCTTACTCAGACGATACAGCGCCACCTATGAACACAATTTGGAAGTAATTTTTTTTAGGTGTCAAAAAATAATTCGTCAACCTGTGAAGTAATATTGTACAATCCGCATATTCATACGATAATTTACTACTTTTCTATCAATTTCTAAATGTGGCAAGGACTTCTCACACACCCTGTATATGCATATATTTATTTATTTAATGTCCCTATTTAGAACAGTCTCTTATCTATCCAATGTTTTAATATCTTATAATTTTCTGAAAGAATAACTCTGCTTGATCATAAAAGTTGTTTGGATAGTCAAAAGTATCTTTTTTGTTGTTGTTGAGATGATATGGGGTCCGTAACTGCGTTCAAAGGAACGGCTTTATACTCCTAAATATATATAACGTAGCCGAGTTTAAAAGGATGCACTTAAAGTTTTAGTCCAGTCACTGGCCGTTTTGTGACAAAATTGCGGAATTTTTTTTTTTTCTGTGAACGGTTTTGTATGTTTTCTGAGGTGTTGAAATCGAATTTCAAGTTTTCTGCCTTTTAGGATATCGACATCAAAACTAAAAACAGGAAAGACCTAAAAAATCTTGCACTTATTTTAGTTTTTCGTTTATATCTGGAAAGATGTGCAATTTTCTAAAAACATTGCTACTTAATTAATCTCTAATAGCTTCCTACGAAATACACCAGTCAACTTTGATTTTATGACTAGCGTTTTCGGTGTTAGAGCGAGGTAAACCACACTTATTTTTTGACATTTCTGAAAAAAAAACGTTAAAACTGCAGCCTCCCATCCTCAAAAACTTGAATATGAAACATGCTATCAACAAAAACTATATCACGTGAAAGTAAAGTGAAATTTTTGAGATTTTCCTCGTGTTTCGTTGTGAAGCAGACCTCCTATAAGACAGCAAACGTAAAATTCAAATTCAGCAAGTTAAAAAAAATATAGAGTCGCTTATAAAAAAAATTAAAAACCTAATTTTATTACTTTAAAAGTACTGGAGTATTAAAGGAAACTTAGTCAACGAGTTCAAACGGCGTTACAGGCGTGAGGAGATTACAAGCACTAAGAGGGGGGGGGTTAATATGACCCCCGGGAGCTAAACCATAGGCATGGAAACAGTCTGTTTCCTTGATGAAGTAAAAAGTAACTGTGTGACTGCACTTTGTCTTCATGCCCGATACAACCCACTCCAAGTAAAATTAATCAAAATTAAATGACTGACTGCAAAATGAGTAAAAGGAAAATGATTGATATTTTCATCAGTGAAAAATGAGCTCTAAAGTAATTTTTTACAGACTACAACGTTTTGTACTGGATGTAATCTGGTCCAGCTGAGCAGCAATAGTATTTTAAAACATAGAAAAAGCTTAAGGGGCGATCTGCCCGAATTCTCCATTAAAAAATTCTGTCAGAACTGCCAACAAATCTTATTAAAAATTGATTTCATCGAAAATTTTCATTACATTTCTTTTCCAAAAGCTTTTCAGATATTTTGCCTAAATTTAAGTTATTCCCTATTGTTATCCATAGAGGGAAAAGAAATTCGCAATTTTAATGACGATTATTTCCTGTTTTAAAGGAACAAATCATTTAAAATAAAAGCCTGTACCAATTAAATTGTAATAACCGATACCTTCTTTTCGCTGTTTTTCTTTTCGAATTCAATAAAATGCTTGACTTGTGTTATCCTAAGAAAATTCCAGAGACAGCCGCAAATCTATTCGGAAAAAGTAATTTACGAAAATTGCTGTATTCGTTTCATTAAAGACCTTGAAAAGAAAAGAATAACAATATAAGATTGAAATTTTGGAAGAATTTTATTTTCTTTAATATTTTTTGAAGATTGTATTTCAATTACGCAAATTTGATTTTCACACTTGAGGGAGCATATTATTTTTACATATTTTATACCTTGTGTCTCGTTAGCTCTTAAAAAAAAACTAAATAGGCAGTCATGGTTTAAAGCTGCAGAGCTGGATAAATTAAAACTTAAAAGAAAGAAGAAAAAAATCAATTTCGGAAAAAAAAGCTGCAGAAAATAAGACCATATTTTTGGGGTTAATAAAATGCAATAAATATGTGACATCAATTTATTGATTTTCATGCCTAGGGAAATTTGTATGCTCTAAAATCACATGATGTCCCAAAAATACATTTGTAGACACCTAGTCATGGTATCTACACTCACTTTCAAAAGTTAAGCTCGTACAGGAAATTGTTAATTTCCGTAAGCCAATCTGAATTAAAGAAGCTGAAATTTGTTGCTAAGAAAAAGGAAATATGCAAATATATTACGTAACAGCCAATCACGGTTTCAAGTCTTCCTCCCTGACAACTCACCTTTTTCTTTCTTCTTATGTTTGATATGATTTCACCCATAATAATATGCATATTTCTGCATCAAATTTATTACAATATACAGAGTACTTCTTCAGTCATCACAGATTTTCTTTTTGTGATCCCAAGTTTGGTCACTAGCATATAAATGGAGGGCAGGTGGTCGAAAGCAATTGTTGTTCAGTTCTCAGTTGAGTAAAAGCCAGAGAGCTAGTCTTGCTTTGCTGATGACTGCTGATCATGACTGCTGAGAGCCGACTGCTGACTGCTGACTGCAAAGCAAGACTAGCCAGAGAGCTAATCTTGCTTTGCTGATGACTGCTGACCGACTTTGCTGATTGAGCATCGCACGTCTGCTCTGTGACGCTGTTAGTGAAGGTTGTTTGTGTCCACTGTTAGGAACGTACCGTATTTACCCGCGTATAAGTCAACCCCCCTCCCCTCACTTTTCTGATTAAGAAATTTGAATTTTTTAAAATCTCGTGTATAAATCGACCCATCACTTTCCCTCTTATCAAGAAATTTGGAATTTTTTTTAAAAATACATTTATTCAAAATCATCTGAAAAAAAAGAAAGTACTAAATATACAATAATAAAGATAATAATATACAAAAGTAGTATACAAAATTAAACAGAAAATAATGAATAATAATAATAGGACGCTACTGATAGTATGATGTGGTAAAGTACTAATATACAAAGTTAAACTCATTCAAGATCCGATTCATTATCGGAATCGTCAAACCATTCACAAAATTCCTTCGTCGTCCTCGGCCAATCATGATACACGTATTGGGTTAGGATCGCTTAGAAAGACCTCCACAAAGGGCCACCTACTCTTCGGTCTAGAGCCCACGTGTAGCTAATTGGCCGTAATCCCACAACAGCAGCAACATGATACACGTTTTCAGTCTTTGTATCGCTATATTCTTCCTCGTATGGAAATCAACCTTAAACGACGTCATTGTGTTGTGGAATGTGGAAAGGGAACAATTGTCCTTTAAAAGGGCATGTATGATTTCTGATTAAAAAAAATTAAGGACCTGCGTATAAGTCGACCCCGCAACTTTAAAGCCTTCTTTTTTTGTCCAAAATTTCTCGACTTATACGCGCGTAAATACGGTATTTGCGATGTGGAGTAGTGAGACGTAATAGCACGTCCACTATGTGGAGCAGTGACAAATCTGATTGGAACTCCACGGGGTATATTGCTTGTGGAGTGTTTTATTGTATGAAAGGTGTTTTTTTGTTTTTTTGTTTGGTTTTTTTTTTTTTTTTTTTTTTTTTTTTTTTTTTTTTGCGAAAGTTGTTGTGCTCGGTGGACCATATCTGCAAATTATTGTTTACGAATTTCCTGTGACTTGTGCTGTAAGATTGTTCGACGAGTTTCTAAAATGTAATAAAGTTTATATTTTGTTCTCCACAATTCATCTTAATTGCTTCCAGGAACTTTTCAGACGATCTGTATTTCCAAGTATATCCTCAACCCTATGAACCCGTTAAATTTTAGGTACAGAAAAAAGAAGAAAAGAGTTTTGCAAAGTTTCGGTCCCAGTTGAATGTACATTTGGAGAGAATAGCTTTAAAAAAAAACAAACATTTACAGCGGTTGTTATGGAAAAAGAATGGAATAGTAGATAAACTAATGTGTCCATTATCAAAAACTTTTCTTGCAACGGAAAATATCGATGCTAAGAACATAAATGACATGTCTTTGGTTTGAACTGATTGTCTAAAACTTTTTTTGTCGATGAAATTGCACTAAAAACATATCACATTTAACATACCAAGAAGATTAACAAGATCATTTGTTACGTAAAATAATGTTTCGTGAATAAGATTATTTATTTTGAAGCATGCAAACTACCCGTTTTTAAAAACAAACGTGCATAAATTCCATACATTTCTGTTAACGCTTTAACGCGCAGTGTTCCCGCTCTGGGAACACCCAACTCCGACGTTTTGACTGTTGCCAGTCATGCAGAATAGATTTGATTTCTATAAAAATAGTTGCGGGTGACATGGCTCCACGAGAATCCTTTACTTTTTAGCACGGCATTTCCCGTAAAAAAATGGTCACGATTATTTTTAACAGTACTGGCATCTGCTGAAAAATGGAAGAATGCGAGAACAGCTGGATAGATTGCCCCATGCTGAAAAAAGGGCAGCCGTGGCCATCGCTCGACTTAACTACCAGCAAGATGGCTGTCGATCGAAACGTTCATCGCGTGCCACATATCTAGAGACCCTTTTTTGACGACAGCTGGCTGTGCGGCACAGTCAACTGCGTCAAAAAAAGGTCTCTAGATCTGTGGCACGCGATGAACGTTTCGATCGTTCGCCATCTTGCTGGTACTTAAGTCGAGCGATGGCAACGGCTGCCCTTTTTTCAGCATTGGGAAATGGTTGCGCCGCAAAGGGTTAAAGTTATTGCTTTATTATATCCAACTTTATGAATAATCTTCAACTCTTGATAAAGTTTTGCATTTGATGTTTCACAGAACTATGTTGAATTTATCTTACTGTACCAAGAACATGTGAATGAACAAAATTTATTTGCGGGCTGTTTTAATATTCCGTATTCTTCTATTTAACCCTTTAACGCGCATTGGTCGTGCCGTGAAACCACCTCTTTCCAACACTTTCAATTGCTAGTCGCAAAAAATATGGTTAAATGGACCCTACGATGAAAAAGTACAACCGTTCCCATCTCCCGAGCTAACTACCAGCAATATGGCTGTGCATGTGGCCCGCAGAGCCAGCTGGACCAAAAAAGGATAGCTCTGTAGTACGCGATGGCGATTCGATCGACCGCCATATTGCTGGTAGTTAACTCGAGAAATGGTAACGGGTGCAATTTTTCAGCGTTGAGCATTGTATAAAGTTGTTTTTCTATATAGCTGGGGGAAAATTGACCATTAAAGGGTTAATTTTTAGTGATCTGACAAAAGCCGATTCTCAAATAATTGATTTTTGCATTTTCATTTCAATACATATTCATTCTAAATGCGTGGTCTTATTTAAAAGAACTTTCGATGCATGAAATACTTTGCTGTTCCCCATTTGATTAGTTAAAATAAAATTTCAGATACGGTCACTAAAAACTCTTTGCTCGATATTGCGGTGAATGATAAGAATATATTTCATAAGGTTAATGCAGCATTGTAAAAGTTTCGAAATTTTCAGGTGCACTGAATTCCGGTGTTCCCAATTTTTGTAAAATGTTTTCATGGCATTGGAACTAAATGTACAACAAGTTAACTCCATAAAATTTTGATGAAAAATACACTGAAAAAAAAACTCGTTTCCTTACCCACACATTGTAGTGCAGCTGATAATAAATACAGCGCAATGTGAGAATAAAGTGCATCCCATTTTTCTGCAATTGCAAGTAACTACAGCAAAATATGCGGGTAAAATTATGGCAATTTTTTCCAGGATATGTAAAAATTTCTCCGGTTTCTGATGTAATTTTCACATCATTCATGCAGTAAACACGAATTCAAGAAATTTTTGCTTTATTTCAAACTGAACATTTTATGTATTACACATACAGCATACAGATAACAAAGAAAATGCAGCAGTTCTTAACGTATTGTAGCAGCCAATTTTGCAGGGTACTTTCAAATAATTCCATCTCACCACATTATCTTGATTAATTTAACAGATCACATTCAGGGCTTCATAAAGGGAGAAAAATATTTTATGACCACCCTCTGTATGTGTGTTTATTCACATATGTTATATTCATGTCTGTTATCCATTGCATCAGGTATTGTAAAAAGAATATTGGTATAAAACAAAGAGTTTGTTTATTATCTGAAACGTTTACATTGTAAGAACACTTGAGAAAACGATTAAAAGTTACGCTTCTGTGTTTTCAATTCATAATCCACTTTTACCTAATCAATCTTTTTGTGTATAAAATGGTACATCATATCTCATTTTGTAAAATTATTTAAATGTTTCAACTGTTCAAATTTTTCTTAACTAGGTCGAGCTTATTTTAAATCGAATTTCATACGTATTTTTTAAACATTTCTAGTTGCACACCGCCACTACATGCAATTTTATACGTCATCTTAAAACTCAAATTCTTTAAATACCGTAAAATTTGTTGACAATGGCTTGATAAGAAACTTTATTTAATATTTAGATTTTATGAATTAATATGAATATGCTAGGATTAAAATCATTATCTATGCAAAAATAACACTAATTTATTTTTATTTTCTACCAGTACTCTAAATTTTAGGGACTATAAATTATTCCCACAATTTAAAATATTATTAACATATCCAACTCATTACACTGATTGAGACATCTTTTTAAGATATATGTGCCAGCTGCAAAAATAACTAAATAGAGATTTGCAGACATGTTTAGATTCACAGATTTGTCTTTTCAAAGCGACAGGGATTGCAAAACATATTTGGTGAACAAAATCACAATTTATAAATAAAAATAGTTTATTTTTGTTTAAAAACTTTTGGGTCTAACATACAAAATCAAGAAAAAAAAAAAAAAAAAACGCTTTGCTGCAATTCTATACGAACGTTCACATAAAGCAAACTAGTTATTCTTTTCCCTTCGTTTTGTAAATTTTTTGTTTTCAATTATTAATTGGATGATGGGATCCATTCATAATTAAAGAAAGTGAAAGAATCTCATCAAAAAGAACACTCATTGTTAAATGCGATGAAAACGGAATGACGAAAATTCTACGTCATATACGTTCTAAGCATTTAACGCGAGTATGGAGAAAAAAAAAAATGGATATACTTGAACAGCGATGCAAGTCGTAGGGACTTCATAGAAAAAAGCATTTTTCTATCTCCGAAAAACGCATTAGTTTTCCATAATAGATATAATTGTTTCCATATTTTTTTTTTTTGGCGTATGTGTCAACCATTTAGGTGAAGAAAGAAAATGTAATGGAACACGAAGGTTTCTGATAATAGATCTATTACCTTTTAGGTAGGTGCATGCGTGATTCGCTTAGTGTTGAAGAAAGATAACGAGTGATAATGTTTTCTCAAATATTATTTCTGGTCTTATCTAGCAATTAAAAAAGTTTTTAAGCATGAAAGTGTTAACAGAAGATGTTTTATTATTATTAAATTTTAAAGTAGTTTAACATTAACCTTTAGAACTGGAACAAATATTTTTACATCACATTTTTAACATTAAACATACCCTTTAGAACTGGAACAAATATTTTTACATCATATTTCTAACATTAAATATACCCTTTAGAACTGGAACAAATATTTTTACATCGTATTTTTAACATTAAATATACCCTTTAGAGCTGGAACAAATATTTTTACATCATACTTCTAACATTAAATATACCCTTTAGAACTGGAACAAATATTTTTACATCATACTTCTAACATTAAATATACCCTTTAGAACTGGAACAAATATTTTTACATCATACTTCTAACATTAAATATACCCTTTAGAACTGGAACAAATATTTTTACATCATATTTTTAACATTAAATATACCCTTTAGAACTGGAGCAAATATTTTTATATCATATTTCTAACCTTTTAATATACCCTTTAGAACTGGAACAAATATTTTTACATCATTTTTTTACACTTCAATTGAAAGCTCTTAGAACAAAGCATAATTTATATTCACTGAAAACTTCTTCCATTAGTTTTCTTCCCTTAAACACTTGTTTTTGCGAATGATTCAGCGTTTTATCTAAAATTCACAGGATGCATTTTATTAGTTAAGTATAAATTAGTTATATTTAAGGCAATGCAAAACTAAAGAGAAAAAAGAATGGCACAAATTAATTTTGGAGTAACTGCACAGATATTTAGATAAAATTTGAAAAGTAAGCTAGTTTTTTTTTTCTTTTATTCAAAAGTGATTTTCTTTTCAAAATCTACTATTGACAGAAAGTAAATTATGATGCCACAAACATCTCTTGAATTTGTTGCTTTGACAATTCAACTGTGTTATTACATTTAATGTAAATAATATTTTAGCTTTGGTTTTAAGAGGTGACTAGTTTACACTTAATACATCAAAATTTGCCCTGAAATTAATAAAAAAAACGGTTTACAACTCATACATGCTTATATATAGCATGCTAACTAAGATACACATTTTTGTAAGTGTGATTAGTACGTAAGTGGATGATGTTGAAATATGCTGCGGTGACGATTGTGAAACAAATCCCTACTCCAAATAGCACAGAAAGCAAATTTTTGAATATTCTTCCCCTGAATTACTGATTTTGTTGTGCTTAAACACATTTTACTAGTTATTTTTGCTGATATAACACCAGCCAAAACTATCTTTAGATTCTTTGAAAGACAAGGTGTTTAAAAACAATTCAAGGCGTTAGTTTTATGCCAAAAAAATTCTAAACTGTTGCCAATTTAAGAAAACTATTGCAAAATTTCGAGGAGTGAAATCAGGAAAGGAATAGAAAAGATGCATTTCAGTATCAATATAAACAAGTCCCTGTTTCACATTACCAAAAAAATTTCGCAAAATATTGTCTTTTTTTTTCTTTTTTAATAATATTTATCTATACTTAAGTTTTTTTTTCAAATTTCTAATAAAAGTTTAATCATTCTTCATCCCATTTTGACTTACTTTTCATTTTTTTTCGATTTTTAACCTTAAAATCGATAAAAAATCAGTGACATATACCCGAGAGTTTGGTGTTATTGCTTAGGTTATATGCTCAAGTTTTGTCATTCTTCTTCTCATTTTTTTAAATTTTAGCTTCAGATTTGAGATTATTATAATCAAATATTTGTTGAGAACTGTCTTTACTTTATGCAAAAGACTCATCTTACATCCATCTTAAAGTCATTTTTAATGAATTAATGCTGAATTTATGTTAATAAAAGATCACAGCCAATTAAGGTGTAGTCCTACCTTTAAAATGGGAATTTCGGAAGCGCTATTCCCTTTCCTGCTTTTCGTTTAATAATAAACTTTTCTATCTAAGCTCAAAAAATATGTTTGATATTTGCAATTATCTTGCCTGGAATTTACGATTAAGAAATTTTGTAATTAGGCCTTTCATAGTTAAAGCCTAGTACTTATTTTTAATTTCGTTTTTCCTCAAAATAAGATTTTTAAGATAATATTTGATAGCAAAACATTCTTAATTCACAAAAAAAAATTGTAATTGTAAATTTATGAAACTCCCGCAATGTACTCTAAAAGTGTTGAATTAAGGAATGAGCTACTAATATTTATGTAGTTAAAATATTTTTCACATTTCAGTTATTTTAAACGAAGAATGCACTTAGAACGTTATCTTCTCCAACTTTTCAAATAAGATAGTTAAGGGTTCTATCATTAGTTCAGGAGTAGTTCATTGTATCGCGAGTTCATATATATATATATATATATATATATATATATATATATATATATATATATATATATATATATTTACGATTTTGCGACCCCTCCCGATTTAACGATTTAACCCTTTGAGGCGCAAACCTTTCCCAATGCTCAAAAAAGGGCAGCCGTTGCCACCGCTCGACTTAACTACCAGCAAGATGGCGGACGATCGAAACGTTCATCGCGTGCCACAGATCTAGAGCATCCTTTTTTGACGACAGCCAGATGCCACGCGATGAATGTTTGGATCGTCCGCCATATTGCTGGCAGTTAAGTCGAGCGGTGGCAACGGCTGTCCTTTTTTCAGCATGGGGCAATCTATCCGGCTGTTCTCACATTCTTCCATTTTTCGGCAGATGTCAGTGCTGTTTAAAATAATCGTGAGAATTTTTACTACGGGAAATGACGTGCTGAAAAGTAAAAGATTCTCGTGGAGCTATGTCACCCGCAACTGTTTTTAGAGAAATGAAATCTATTCTTAGAGACTGGCAACAGTCAAAACGTCGGAGTTGGGAGTTCCCAGAGCGGGAACACTGCGCGTTAAAGGGTTAACGCCTCACTGATGAAGTCCTGACCGTTTTTCAAAACTTTTTATAAACTTTCGATTTAACGACCATTTGATTTAACGTCCTACTTGCGGACGTAACGTGAAGTTCTCTAAATTGCGAGCCGACTTACATATAAATATATATATATATGTATATGTGTGTGTGTGTGTGTGTGTGAGTGTGTATATGTATTTATGTACGTATGTATGTATACACGCTCGCAAAAGTATAGCAAATTACATGCATGTCTTTAGCTTAAAGAAACCAAATACATAAAAATACACGGATTTTCTCATGTTATTCTATCTGTATCCTGTAATATAATGCATGTAAGGTACAATTTTTCAATTCAAAAATCGTTTCTCTGAAGGTCGGCAAGTGCCTTAAATTTATTTAGCAGATAACCCTCAATGGCTTACATAATTTTTTTTTTTTCTGCTTGCAATTTATGTCTGTAAAGATCTCGTTATGAAAGCTTGCAGAACAAAAGACAATACTTTAAAACCCTGAAAGACAAAATTGACATCCCCTTCTCTTCAAATAATATCCTTTGTTTAAAAATCGATTATACAAACTTATTTTTAGAGAACATATTTTGTCACGGATATATTTATCGCTCTATTGCAAGGAGCACTCGCTCGCCGTTTCAATTAGGACAAAAACCGTAAATTTCTTCCTTCATGCATTGTTTAATGGGGAGCATAAATATTTAATATCCTCATGATTTTTTTTCTCATTTAAGCATGTAACATATATTGCATTGAACTTCAAAATTAGTTATTATTCTAACACGGTTTCGATAATTGCATTAGCTTTTGAATGTTGTATCTAATACTAGTATGAATGAACTATAACATTAGTATAAGATAATCGAATTTCAGATGAATTAAATACAATAACATATAGTTGCCCCTGGCACTATTGAGCTTCGAATTTCGCGGCTTCACTCTTTGACAGATTTCAAAGTCGAAAAGAAACTCTTTATTCGATGTTTATCTTTTTTTTTAAATTTGTTTTTAAAAAAAAAAATAAATTTTTTTTTAAAAATTGGTTTAGTTTGTTTGTAATTCATTTCGTATTCACGTCGACTAATTTTAATTTTGTTTGTTTGTTTGTGTAACATGTATTCCGGATTTGTGTGCTTGGCCCGATCTCGCTTATAAATCCACGTCAGATGGACAATACAATGGGGTGGGGTGGGGGGATTGGAGGTCTTTCTAAGGGATCCTAACCCGTAACCATGCTAAGTTTCGGGAAAAAACCACGGACAACTCCGAACGGTTGGGCCGGCGGACGGAAACTGTACTTGAACCAGAAGTACCTTCCATCTACCATTCTGAGAGACTTAACCACTCGGAGATGGTCGAGCACCAATTTTAGTAACTGGAAGGTTGCGGGTTCGATACCAATGTACCACTCAAGACCACCTTGTACGTGCACGTTAAATCCGTGGCTCCGAAAGTCCTCTCGGCGGTCGCTAGCAGTTTCAGAGGGGTGCCAATATTCAGAAGTTCCCCACCTTCCGATGAGGATTAAAATTGTGGCGGGGAAACTCCGGGAAGGACGTACGTAGCTCTAAACGACACATTCAGTGACGTGAGCTGTTCTCTCCTGGTAAATAAATAAATAATTTAAACTCCATAATTTCACGAATTTTCGGGTCAACCCGCTGTTCTGGAGTTTAAAATAGTTTAAAATTCGTATTCTACGCGTCGAATAGGTAAATTTTGCTTTCTGTTGCATCAAAATCGGTTAACTAGAACGCGAGATAGGGAGATTTATGTTTCCCCATTGGTTTCAATGGCGTTTTCCAAAAATCTCGAGAAATGTTGGTCGTAAGCCTTCGCTAACCTCACTTTTGATGACTTATTTCTGGCGGCATATTTCTCCAAAAGTCGCAGAGATTGGCGATATTTTGGACATTTGGTGCGATTTTTCCTATGGGGCTTGTAAAGTTAGTTTTCCTGCATTAACATGCCTAATATTATTCTATTTCTCTATTGATGACGGAGTCAAAAGTCCCGTTTTATGTGGAATCTTCGAGAAATTGATTCTTCTAGAAGCTCCTTCTAGAAGACCTGCTTTACCTATAAATACAAGCATGGCAGAGGCCTCAAGTCAGTGTTCATTGAGCTCTCGTCGAGTGAGTTTGATGTGTTACGCTTCCGTGTTCTTATTGGAGCCGGTGTTTAGTGGCGAGACCTTTCATAAAGTGTATGAATTATTTTGGAATTTTTTTATTTACTATTACACATTTGAGTATCTTTATATTTAAAAAAAAAAAGAGTTCTTAGTAAAATTTAACATTTTTGCATTTAAAGCTTATGTGTAAGATCTTTTTGGGTGTGAAGGGGATGAATCCATCTGTAAAATGTAACAGAAAAAAGAACAGAAAACAGCCAATGAATAAAAAATGCATTTTTTCGATCAATTTTATCCCAACCTTACCCTATCTTTATACTTGTGCTGGTTTCTGTGTATGATGATTATGACTTTAACCCAAACTATATTTTTGAGTTTTGCGTAACGTCAATCATTTTTGCTTTTCATAGACCAAAACTACACGAAACATATTATTTGTGTTATTTAAAGTGTATAGTCTATCTTTCAAAAATTTCCAAGTAATAGTTTGTTTCCAGAATAAATGGAGTCGTTTCCTTCGTTTAGTCTATGTATTTAGGTTTTAAATTCGCGATGAGGTTTATTCTCCACTAGAAGAGTAAAACATTTTGTGAAGCCTTGTATTTGAGGCAAAAGTTATGAGTCGACATTTACTGTTCCACAACAACTTCCTAGCAATCTACGAAAAGAGCAGTAATTGTTTGAATATAGACTTGAAAAATTTTGTACAGTAATGTTCTGCATTGTTGTATCCAATCCATCGAGATGATTATTAAAAGTCTAAGGAAAAATATTGCGATTAATTGAAATAAATACAAAGCTGCATTAAAAGAACATTTGTTGATCAATAGAATTGCTTTTACCTGTAAATTATCTCAAATCTACTTTGTAAAACGAGATACTTTCATCGGAATCAGTTCAATTGTCCAAAACGTATAGTTAACACTACGCTGAAATTCTCCCCGAAATTCACTAGATGATTCACATCGATGAAATGTTTTTTATACTTCCTTTAAGTAATGTTTCTTATTATTCTTACGAGAAAAATTGATTTAAAAAGCGAAAAATTTGCAACCTTCACATACCGTATTTTTCTAAATTCGGAGATAACTTCTTAAAATCGATTAAAAAATAATTCGCAATTAGCTCAGGAAATTATCGCAGACTATTAGAATTTATATTTAAAGTAATTTGAAGGTTTCCTTTCGTTTAATAAAGTCACAATAGGGTATTGCCATTAAAAAGAATTGATGGAGAATTAAATATTAAGATGCCCCCGATGCTTAGTAATTGTATGAATAGCAAATTAAAGTGTTAAACGGATAGTATGTATCACTTTGCTGTACGATGAACGACGGCCGAATAAAGAACAAGTGAGCCATATTTACTATTATTATTAATATTATTATTATTATTATTATTATTATTTGCAGAGCTGTACATATGTCACTCCTATTTGACTACGCATTTAGAAGTGATTTCCCTGTCACATGGTTTGTATCATATCAAGTTTCTGATTAAATTTAATTAAAAAGAAGGTGCAACATGAAGTAGCCGTGGTGGAAAAAAGGATACTTTCATAATATAATAAGGCATTTTGTGATATAAAATTTATTTTAGTCACTGAAGCGAGATTACTGTACATCTGCATGCGAGGTACTTCGCCCAGTATATTTATGCGTTTTGCATTTTTCCCAAAGTGATTTATGATTCTTTGTTCTACGACATGACTTGCTCTTCTTTATGCGTACGTCTCTACTCTGATTTATCACCTATCAAAATAACGATTTGTTGTCACATTGATACGCTAGTAAGAGTATAATATAGACACCTTACCACCAACTAAAATGCTCTCTAAAAATAGCACTCATACATTTCAGCCGCTTTTTATGATGAAAGGATGAAATTTTATACATAACTTTATTTAAAGGCGGGGTACATTTTACTAATTGGGAATTCTTTTGTATGGGAACCGAACAAAAATTTACATTTTCTATTTATTTAGATTTAATTTGCAGAAATTTGTAATCGATATCATAAAATGCTGTGCTTTTTTTTCCTTAATTGTTTAATTTATTTTGTATGTATGTCCATACTAAATATTTAACGAATAAAATCTTAAATCAAATTTTTTGGGACACCCTGTACAGTTTGATGCAAGGACGTACTTAAGGGGGAGGTGCAGAACCCTAGCTAGGATAATTCAAACACAGTGTAGTAACCAGTAGTATCAGAATTGTATTTACAAGCTTAATTATTAGATTTGAAAGGCCGATGTATTTTTGTATCGAACAGTGCCATCTAGTGATGATTCTTGGAACTAATTTAGAAAACTAGTTGGGTAAAACACTCTGTTCAAGTTCAATATGTCGAAAACTACAAATTTCTACAACCTGTCTTATTTTTAATTCATTTTTCAAATGAATTCATATACCAGTTTTCCGTCACCCGATATATGCCTCATTTAACATTTAGAAAAATACAGTAGTCTTAGACATGGAATACAGCTATCACAGCATTCATTCAAAAAAAAATTGCAACTACTATATAGTTATTTACATATTTATTTTTACTGGCTGTTTCATGACGATAATCATTGATTTATTGTTTATAAGAATGTATGGTAAAACATATGAAGGAACATCGTACATTTTAAAAATCCCTAACGTAATTTGATTCTTTAGAAAATGCACAAAAAGTATTGTTATTTAAAGGATATTTTTATTAAAGGTACAAGTTGAACGTCTAAATGCTTTTCGTCTGGCAAAACCTCTTCATTTTTTACAGTTTTTAAATGTATTTTTCGATTTTTGAAAAAAAAAAAATTAAAAAATCCCCAGTAGTTCTATTTTTTACCAAGTCCCTCGTAATTTAGAGCTTTATCAGAAAATTTTAAAGTCGCTTGTGGATTGAACGAATTGAACCGAATCCAGGCGAGCGATCTAGCGCCTGTAGTGGTACACTTGGAGACATTGCCTGATCTTAGAGGACAATGAAGCCATGACAGATTTTACGTGCACAACCTCTTATTAGCTTGCAGCAGCGTAGACAAGATAAGGTGTCACATTTTCTTCTTAGTTACAAGTTATATAGTTCTAAGTCATTTTTTTCATTTTCGGTGTTCTTAATAGAGCCGTTTCAACCAACATGTAAATATGATTTACCTGTCACAATAAAAATAAAATCACTGCCGGATTATATTATTCTTATAAAGGATTTGGCTTTTAAAAAATTCTAAAATTAAAGAATATTATTTAATTGCCTAGGATAATTAATGAGCAGTTATTACTAATAAGTCCTCTAAAAGCAGTTCAAACTACCATAACAGGATGAACAGATTTTAATTTACTTACACATTTCTTTCCTTGTCAGCTATTCTATATAGTGTTTCATAATCAATTTCTTAGTGTGAGATATTTACTTTTATTGAGGCTCCTAAATGCTCATATTATGCATATTAATCATTTCTAAAAGAACATTTTCAGCTTACACAACTATCATATGGCGATCAGTCAAGCTATTTTTTCCCCACTGTGTGACATATTGAATAGTACCCCCGTTTTCTATGCTCTTCTGGTCGAAAGCAGCTGGGCAACAGTTTTAAGTCGCCATAAATTTAGCTCGACGTTATTTTTGCCCATGTCCAAGTTTAGCGAGACAATAAGGACATTCATAAGCAAAAGTGAACGTAGCAGTGTTTTTCTTTCTTAATTTTATCTCTAAACATAATACTTCAGTTTTAATTTTACCGAAGTACAAGTCCATGTAATTTAATTTGAAATTAAACAAAGGTTTCATATGTAGTTTTGCAATAATTGCTTTAAGTAAGCTTCAAAATTTTTATTCGCGAAAAATATCCAGTGTTTTTCACAAGCTTGAGAAAAATTAGAGTTTTTGGTGTTGCTACATGTAAGCAAATGTGCATTACTAAAACGTAAAGCCAAAACTCTTAGGTTATTCTTTCTCAATTCTTTATGAACTGAAAGTAACATATTAAGCTTGAAGTTACGTACCTTTTAAAATGTACCAAGGAAGCAAAATACTTCTTAAAATTCAACAAATGAAATAATATTTACTGAAAATGAATCTGTGTTTTATATTTCAATCACTCTAAAACAAAAATAGTAGTTATTTACTCCAAAAAAATAAAATAGCATCCAAAATATTCAATCTCTTACAATTTACATAGATTCATTCTAAACGAGTCTGAAAAATCCCTCATTTTAATAAAATTACTCTGGTAACAGTAAATATTATCTCTATCAAAGTGGGATCTTTCTCATTTTAAGTTTTAAATATTTTCAAAATTATTTGATTAGGAAAAGGTCAGATATTTTAGCTGATACTTCACTCTTTAGGGTTGATTATTTACGCTTTTCAAGAGTTCATGAAACATTGTTCCTTGTCTAATAGTCCCTGTTTGTTATTTAGTTTAACTCATTAACGCCCAACGTCTTTTTTTTTAAGACGGTCTCAGAAACGCCTAAGCATTCATTCATTTTCCCTTTTTAATTTCTTGAGTAATAATAAAAATTTCACAAAATTCTGAAAGCACTGAAAGCAAAGTACACTGCGAACTTTTCACTTTTTAATTCACTAAGGAAAAAATAGCATTCTTCATGCCCGATTGATATCGGAAATTCATTTTTCATTTCAGGCATTAGGATAAATTGGAGAATTTAATGCAAATAGGTGAACGCTAAAGGGTTAAATTTTGAAATGTCCCTTGTATAGAAAAGATCTCTTGTGAGTGAGAGCTTATAATGCCAGCCCCGATCCGAATGTTATAAGTGAGCTTACCCTAAAATCATAAATCTTCATCAGACAAAATTTCAAGTTTTCGAGATCCTCTAGTTTTTTTTAAATTGACGAGTTCTTTAAACTTTTAAAATTAAAAAAAGAAAACAGATTCCAGAAATGCTCTTTCTTTCATATATATTTTCAAAAGGAAACACAAACCAATAACAGATCTTGGAGTTTTCTAGCAATTTAAATGATTTATTTTTATAAAAAATAATTCTATCATAGACAGGACTCGTCGAAAGTTCAAATACTGAAGATTATTTTCAGTCCAAAGATCATCTTTCCGCATAAAATTTGTAGTAAGTTAACTTAAATAATCTATTAAAATGGTTTTGTTTTAAGAAAAATAATTGTCTTAAAATATTTTGTACAAAGACGACATTTTTGATTTTAACACAAAGCATGTTTTCCGGTTGCGTTGAAAAATATGAATGCAAGATAAGATAATTAGTACGCGTTATTCAAACATTCAAGCAGAAAATTAAGTGAATTGTTGTTTTAAAAATAAAAACTAAATTTTTTTGCACAAGTAGCACAGAGTTCTATCATGCTAGTTTAAACTTTTACATGAAATAGGTACGTGTAATTAACTTAATGATTTATCGGAAACTTAGCAGAGCTACACTGCATAGAACATGTCACAATATACGTAACGGAAAACCGTAATCCAGATGTCGAATTTCACCCATTTGAGCTGATTATTCAAAACACATAAGTACCTTTGATAAATTACCTAGTTAATTTGCCTGTAATGACATTGAATTCATAACTAATTACAAATGCATCTCCTCACAATGTCATAACGACATACGCATATGCTATCAATTTCTCACTGAATTAGTTACGTTCAACGTTGTTAAATTTAAATTATTAGGTTGTTCGGAAAGTAATTTAGTTTTTTCCCCAATAGAGGACTTTTGTACTTTTCCACAGCCAACTGCACACTTAAGCTGTCTAATCTATATAAATAAAATTAGACTTTTGTCTGTACATTTCTTGAAATTCAAAAATTTTGCGATTTCTATCCGTTTCAAGCACCCGGGAATCCGATGCGACTCTCAAAAAAAAGTTTGTCTGTCTGTCATTCTGTCATTCTGTCCGTGACGCTTTTTTTGTTTAAGCATCACGTAAAAACGACTGAAGCGAATGATATGAAATTGGGTGTCATGATAAGTGGTCACTCAACTTAAAACATAGGCTTCGAATTTAAAAAAATCTTGATTAGATTTTCAGATTTTGCGAAAATCCTTTCAAACTGCGTAAATTTGTGTTCAAGCATCACGTAAAAACGACTGAAGCGAATGATATGAAATTGAGTGACATGATAGGTGGTCACTCAACTTAAAACATAGGCTTCGAATTTAAAAAAATCTTGATTAGATTTTGATATTTTGCGAATTTCAAACTGCCTAAACTTGTGTTCGAACATCACGTAATAACCGCAAAGGTGAAAAAATGATATCTGGTGAAATGATAGGTGGCCACTCACCTTAAACTATAAGCATCTAATTAAAAAATTTCGATCCGATTTCGAGATTTTGTGAAAATCGTTTAAAACTGAGTGAATCTTTGTTCCCGCATTACGTAATAACGACTAAAGCGAATGATATGAAATTGGGTCACACGATAGATGGTTGCTCAACATAATAGGTGTCCAATTTTTTAAACATTTTTATTAGATTTTGAGTTTTTGTGAAAATTCTCTCAAAATACGTTTCTATTTTCTCAAACATCACGTAATAACGACTAATACGAATGATACGAAATTTAGTGATAGGATAGGTAGTTGCTAATCTTAATTTATAGGCGGTGAATTTTAAAAATATTTTGATTAGATTTTGAGATTTTGCAAAAATCGTTTTAGAATGCTGAAATTTTGTTCAAGCCTCACGAAATAAAGACTGCAGGGAATGAAACGAAATTGCGTGACATGATAGGTTGTCACTCAACTTATATTCTAGGCTTCCAATTTTTCAAAATTGTTGATTAGATTTTGAGATTTTGCGAAAATTATTTCAATATGTGTAAAAATTCGTTCGACTATACGGTCGTCCCATAATTACGACTAAAGCGAATGAAATGATATTACTTAGTGACTCTCTAACCTCTAATATTTTAACAATACATGAAAATTATAACTTCGCTTTCTTTACTTTGGCAACGTACTACATCCATTCTGTGTACTCCTACAATGCTGACGAAAGTTCTTGCTTTTTGGAAATTTTCATTCACTAACCCGTCGAGGACGGGTACTTCAGCTAGTCATTATATATTTTGACTTTTCACACACACACACATATAGCAAGCTTGCTTGCGCAAAAAGTTCGATTGATTCTACGCAGTAGTTTTTTGTTGGTACTTTTTTATAAATATGGAAACTGAAAAGCGACGTTTTCGACGTTTTGCATTTTCTTTACCAAAAAAGCTAAAAATGCTGAGAAAGAAAAAGGTTATCCGATGTGTATGGAGAATATGTATTCAGAGAACGCCCGTGCCAAAACTGGTTTTAAAATTTTGATGTTGAAAACGCACCACGTTCTGGAAGGCCTACTGATGCTGATGAAGACACAATAAAGGCATTCATTGATGAAAACCGGCGAATAATAACTCGTGAGATCGCTGAAGGATTAAATCTATCTAATTCGACCAATCGTGATCATTCGAAACGCCTCAAAGCTTGACATATGAGTTCCTCCTGTTCTTAAAAAGTGAAATGATTTTCCAAACAACCCAATAGTTCATTTTTGATTATCAATAGCAGGTTTTAATTATTATTATAAATCTATACCCTTAAAAATATATCACAAACAGAAAACTTCAGTTAATAAAAACTGAAAACTTTTATTCCTTAATTCAGCACAACTGTATAGAGCGTATGCAGAAAATTTTCAGCCCATAGAAAAATTACAAATCTCTCAAACTTTTTTGTCTTTTCTGATAAATTTCTCTAAAATTTACAATCATGTTAATATACTAGACCTTTTCTTGGAATAACATTTTTTATTTATTTTAAATTTGGCTTACCATATTTTTCAATCGATAATTTAGTAAAATTTATTAATTGTGAATTAACAAAAAAATATCCAATATAATTCATTTATTCATTTATTTACTTCTTTTAAATCGTTATTTTAATGCATGTATTTTTGTAGTACTCGCGACATACGTAGAACTGTTTAACAATAGCTCAGTGGAAACCTTTCATCTCTAATTAAATTCACCAGTCCCAACTTTAATTAAAGTGCCTCTGATTTTTAGTTACTAATCCATAACTTTGAACGTTTTAATTTGCAAGTTGAAAACTGCTGAGGAAAATCAATTAAGCTCAAAATGCGACACACACAATCTTTACGTCAACATCAAATCTCTTGTTAAGACGACTCATTACAAATAAGAAATTGCGAAGGTTTCTAACAATGCTTTTCGAATTCATTGAATTGCTTTTGTGTATGTTCAACGAATCACAATGAAAAGAAATTCTTTCTTTCTTAACTTCATGCAATATTGGTAAGTAAAATAATATACAATTAAACGGATTAAAAATCACCAAGTTTGGCCACTTTTGATGATTGATCACCCGTTTGGTGCAAAAAAAAAATATGTTCCCAACATTGAATCTGATTGGCAATATCTTCAATATGGTCAAGTTTCTGATGACATTATCACTCGGAAAATTGGGAGAAAAAAAAGAAAAAATAAACATGTTTCTAAACCATAGCCTAAAGGGTTGTCATTAGCCTTCTTTATTGTGATATGCCAAAGTCGCCAAACATGGCCACTTCTGGCGATTTACAGACAAGTTTGCACCAAGTTCACAAAACTGCTCCCAGCTTGTCGATGTCTTCTAAATTTGACGAAAAATGGGTAAAATCTACTGTTTTACAATGGGAATATTATTATTATTATTATTACAATTATTATTATTTGTTTTGTTTTTGTTTGTTTTTTATGGTGAAATAATTTGGACTCGTTTTTTTTTTCTTTTTTGCAAATCAAAGATGTTGCTCGGTGTATTCTGTTAATAATATTTTATCAAGGCAAAAACCATTCTGTATATCTTTAAAGGGAGGAATGCCTTGGGTGGAGGATTTTTTACGAGTATTTCAAGCCCATATTTACGTTACATCTGAAGAAAACTGCCCGAAATTCCAAGTTACTAGAGATCGGCAGCCGCGCAGTAGATCAAAACATTATTTTATGAAACTAGGGGCCAAGGCCCCCAGATTCGCTACGCTCGCTTTTCGTATGAGGCATTCAGCCCCTAATAAGGCTTATTCGTAAAAAAGACATAATTTCAACAGACAAAACTAGAAGATTGGATCAGATAGAATGTTACTGAGCTACGCATTGCTTGGTTCTTGCATGTTCATTGGTACATAAAAATTTAAACTTCACACTGCAGTAGACCCCCTCCCCCTCATAACACGGAAGATATTTTGTTATGGGAATCCGTGTTGTACGGGTCCTGAGCTATACTCCACTTGGAGTGCGGACTCCGCTTATACTCGCTGGAAAAATTATTTGCACTCCTCAGAAACACAATAATATTTTGTATTACCATTCAAAAGTTATATTAATTAGGAGCTAAAGCATAATAAAATCAGAAAATCTGTTTCAGCTGTATTTTTAATAATGTAAAACCTATTGGACACCTTGCAAATTTGCCACCCATGGCGATTTTTCATTATTTGGCGACTTGCGTACATGTAAAGTTAACAAAAGCTACGGAACAGATAGGATAGCTTGCCACCAATGGCAACTTTTCATTATTTGGCGATTTACACATGCTCACAACCTATAATTACTGTTCATTTAAGGTTACCGGAAAACCGTTATCCATATTTTCATTTATATAATCGTTTGCAGTTTGGCGTACTTAGCACCACGAATTATACCATCTCGTCGCGCTAGCAAATATCCAAAGTGTACTATAACTGCTATAATGGCATAGTTAACGCCACAAAATATTTCTACTGGTAGCAAATAATCCAGCTGGACCGAACCGGCTTTAAAATAATCTGCATTTTAATTATTTATCATTTTCAAGATATTAGTTATTCTGTTTTGGAAAAACGAATAATCGCTCATTCTAAACTCCTGTTGTCTAAGCGAACTTACTATTTGAAAATTGTCAACTTTGTGTAACACATTTTGAGTTACTTATTTCATATTATTGTAACTTATTTATAGAAAAAACAGGTGATGCCTATTCTACAGCTTACCAAATGTTGTAACAATAGATTAAAGCTGTTGTGAACTTAATAGTATTTAAATATATGTAAAATTATGTCGCATTTTTGGAAAACGTTTTTCGTACAATTTTCAATAAAGAGGAGAAAATCTGCACAGAAAAATGCACAATTCCAACTGAATGAAAATTTCAAAACCTTATTCTCAGGTGTATTCAGCAGACGATAAATTACGATAAATTGCGCCTAGCATTAGAATAATCTCCTCAAAATCGCACAAAACCGTTTAATTTTTCGCCAAATTAAAAAGTCGGACATTTTAGTCTCAGAAAATTTCTAAATAATATTTTTCTTTTGAGTATAAAACATTTCATTCCTGCTCTGATTTCCCATGCACACGATATTTTAATTTAAAAACAGCCTTACAAATAATCTAGACACAAAAATAATCGTTATTCTTTTATTTTTACTTCAAGAGTCTTAATCATTTAATAAACTTGCCGAATGTGGCAACCTAGATATGCTTAAACGGCACTTTTTCCACTGTGGGGTTACAATTACGAAATGGCGGAAAGGAAAAATTAGCCTTTTGCGACAAGTTTTTTATCGATATCTCCTAAAATAATTCGAATTTTGAAAAAATCGCTTCGAGGTGTGTCGGGAACTGTCATGGAAAATTTCCGTACAAAATTTGGTAGGTCTACGATCCCCGCGAGACACTTTCAAACAAACTAACTAACAGTTTACACATTGTTTTATTTATATAGAAGAAAGATTTTTTATTTTGGCTTAAAATGGGCGTAATTCTAACTCATGTTTGTAAATTTCACGCTATTCTAGATACTTGGAAACGCTTTGTTGCAAAGGAATGAATCATTTTATGCCAAATCTGGCAATCATTATGTTTATATTTTCAGTTTTTTATTAATATCTTCTAAAATAATCCGATTTTCGAAATTTAAGTCAGCTTAGCAGGTTCCTCGGAATTTTTCGAATCTGTGGGCACCTTAGTCGAAACTCAAATCCCCACGGTTTAGGAGGAGATACGACAACAAGCTTTTGACTGCGACAGCGACAGCGGCCTTTACTTTTTTTTTAGAATAGAAAGATAACGAGATCGCTAACAATGTTTACATGAAATTATTTTCCAAACATTCAAATAATTTTGGGGTATACGACAAGTCTATTTTCATTCAAACGAAAATGCTAAGTCGCATATTTGATACTAAACAAAGAACATATGTCTTACTCTTATATGTCTGTGTAAATTGATTTTTTTTTTTACATTTAAAATAACGTTTCAGCAATTATCGTGTTTATTTTAGGTGAAGTGCAGTGGTATATACAATTTTTTTTGGTATATACTGCTAAAGGCATTAAGAGGATTAAGTGTTACATTAAAATGTCTAAATTAGTAGTTACAATTAAACTACGTTACCCTATTTCTTCATATTTGCCTCCTACTTTAGAAAATAAACCAATGTATAAGACACAGTCAAGGATTTACCAAATATAGCTTGTTTACTATGCAAGATTTAGAAATTAACTTATAATTATTTTTTGCTATAAGTCATTTATATGCCACAGAGTGCACCGGGATAATCCATCATTATGTTATAAATATTTTTGATTAAGACTAGTTTTAAACTTTTCCTTTCTTAGGAATAGTAACCTTGATCTTCTGAAAATTATACATTTTGATATTTTACAGTTATACAGTGTGATTCGTAACTCCTGCGGAAAAAAATATAAGGCGTGGTAAAGGGAGCCAAGATGATTGATGAAAACGTTGTTAAAGAGTTCATCAATTTCTTAATCGAGTTTCCAAAGCAATGAGCTTTCCTTCGACAATTTCATAATTGTAATTATGTACAGTTTAAAACTATCAATTTTAGTCACGTGATTAATGTGAAATATGCATTATTTTTTGACACAAGACAGTTTAAAAGTTCACTTTTATATCACCGTATCTTCAAAAATGATTATTAGCAAGTACAACAAGACGACGTTTTCTACCCCGCTTAAATATGTGATCGTGAATCGTAAAGACTTTGTTCCCTCTACCAACCTTTACATCCCCCCCCCCAAGAATTACGAATCACCTTGTATACTCTGCAACAAAATATTTACGTTCTAAAAATTACATAACTTGAGTGAATGTAAATTACCTAACCTAGTCTATTGATTTCTTTACTGAGTTTCGCTTTAAAAAAAAACTATTTAAAACTATAACTAGTTCATTTTTGTTTCTAGTATAAAAATGTGCTGTAAATATTTCGCATCACAACGTAATTTTCAAAAATTCTACAAGCATAAAAATGTTCCCTTTAAATAATAAGAAAAACAAGCAAAGAAAAGAAAAACAATAGCAGTGGTTGCAAAACTGCGTCTCGACTACATCCGTAATTATTACAGTGAAAAGATTTAAAAAATAAAATAAAATAAACCAAACTGAACAGTCTGTTTCTTTAGCTCTCTCTTTTCTGCTTAGCTAAACCTTGAAAACAAAAAAGTCTACAGTGTAAAATATAAAACTTTAATTACAATTCTTTCGAAACCCTTGTACTAAAATGCTAATGTAAGCCTTTTTATTTACAACAAATTTGTCCGAAGCGTATTCTAAAATACAATATAAATTACAATTTAAAGTTGAGTTTTATTTTACCGATGTGTTTTTTACAACTTTCTTTCAAGCGTTCTTCAGTGTAATACCTAGTAGCACAACTAGTTCGAAAAACGTTGAAATTACGTTTGAAACATGTTTATTGACGTTAAAAAACGTGTTTTAAACGTCTTTTGGACTAATTGTGCTACTAGGGATTTGATAGTTTTATGTATAACTTTATAAGATAATAATATTTTGTCAAGATGAATTAGTTTAACAGAAAAATCGCATTATATAGCTTTGATAGAATTAACTAAAAATATAAGAAAATAAATCAATGAAATACTACACTGATTTTTAGTGTAAATTCAATAGAAGTAATTTGTTCCCTGGGGAAATTTTAAGTAATAGTCAGATGTAAAGGGATTCTGAAATTCCAATATCTGATTTTTTGGCAGACATTACTTTTATTCGAAATCACACTGACCATTTCCAATACTTCGTACCTGTTCTACTGACGTTTTCCTGGCAAAAGCTCATTTTACTCCTGGGTCACAGCCAAAAAGATTCATCCTGTCGATGTAAAGTATTATCCTACACGTTCCTTACATTAATTTCAAAAAAGAAAAAAAAAATTAATTTAAAACAAGAAAGATAAATCATGGAAAACGCATAGATTATAAAAACCTTTTCCAATACAAAAATACTTTTGCGAGAAATTTTGGCGATGTATTTTCCTTAAAACCGGCGACATTTTGGAGATAAGATAATGCTGTATTATCACTATAAATACAATCTTATGAGTCCCTGTAAGAACCTTTAATTTATTTTTCTACGTTTAACTAAAGAATATAAAAATTTTATACTCATTGTCCTGTACTGGAAATCTATTAGTCTCTCAAATTACACAGACTGTAATACATTGAAATCCTTTTGAGTGTTCCTGTAGAAGATTTATTAATAATACAGACACTATTCTCAATGGAGAGCATTATTTTGAGAGCCTTAATAGTATGCATGCCATGCCATTTTTGTTTTCTTTCCAAAAACTGAATATCTCTAAAATACGTCTTCAAGAATGACTGCTGGATTTTTATTTTCTCCTGTAAAAGACTTATAAATGCTACTTACACCATTTTCATTAATACTGTACGTGGTACTGTACATAGAAAAAACATAAATTTCTCACAAATCGATGTATATTTACAGCCGTTAGAACACTGGACGGGTGGACAACAGAACAGACAAGCAAACCGAAATCATAAAGACCTCTAAAACTTGCTGATAAGTTAAAACTATAAACATTCCTTTTATAAAAACATAATGTTATCGGACGAACACGGAGAGCGAGAAATTTATGCTTTTAAGGGTTAGCAGTCTAAAATTAATTTTCCACGTGCTAAATATTCAAAGTTTGCTATTTTGTTTCATGTAAATAAATTAACCCGTGTTGTAAATAAATTAACCCCACTCATAGGCACGTAGCTCTTAGACATTCCTTAACAAAACACAATACACTAAATCGGTTAATTACAACGCGAGTAACGAATTTTCAAAATTCCCAATGAAATCGTCATAGCTTAATATAATCAGATTAGATATTTTTCGGGGTATTTCTTTTTAATCCCGGCGGTCCACCAAAATAAATGCCGGACACGTGAAATTATTGATGGTTCGGAATACGATTGGCAACAGTTTGCCAGCAAATTTGAGGAAAAAATAGCTTGGCGTTAATGACCGCCGGCGCCGGGATAATACGTAAGTAAGTACTTTTTCGACTTACTGGCAAATGATGAAAATATCTTCAAGTTCGGTTAATTTTTCAAAGCATTTTTTCGCACCCTCTTTGGCAATTTATCGCAAAAGTCGCCAACATTGGTGACTATTGGCGCAACTTTTGAGCTAAGTACGTGATCGTTGTGAGATTATTAACTAAATCATATTGTCGGAAAGTATTATATGCTTTACATACATGCTTGTCTCTAAACTGCCACTGACCATATTGTGTTGAAATTATTTTGAGTGCTTCTGTAGAAAAATTATTAAATATAGACACTATTTTCGATGAAAAGCTTCATCTTGTAGTTCTTAATAACATATATCAATTTTATTTCATTTCAAACAGCAGAATATCTCTAAAACTTGAAGTCAAAGCCCGTTGTGCAGGCAATTACAGCGGGCTGTAGAAAAAACATTTGACGAAAAATTGTCTACATTCAAAATATTTAATTTTCATCCACCTAAAATAAATAAGTTCACATTCAATTTTTATTACATACCCGAATCGAATTTCATGCTCCTCTGGAAACGCGCGGAATCTTTTCGCAGTCGAAAAATTTCGTTTCGTGTGCACAGCTATTCTCATATCCATTCAAGCTATTTATTTTTGAAAAAAAAAATAGTAATAATCTGAGTAACCTGGAAAAATTACGAATCGGAATCCCATTTGTGTGACGTCATTTCCACTTAAAATAGGTAATTTTGTCACGCAAATGATTCCCCTTTTTTATTCTCGGTAATAAAATGGAGCTGAACATAGCGAAAAATCGCTTAAAAATGAGGGAACGGGTGGATTTTCAGATATTGAAAGAAGCGCAGATTGTTTTCTATATTTTTATACATGATTATGAAAAATTTCAAGCGGATATAACTTCCCATAGAGCGCAATGTATTGGGAATATTTTGAGTGCTCTGGTAAAAAAAACTATAAATGCTACATAGACCATTTTCAATAGGGTACATGATGCAGTAGATAAGAATAACATATTTAAATTTCGCAGAAATCGATGCCTATTTAGTTAGAGCACGGACAGACAGACAAACCGAAATCATAAACACTTTTCAATCTTGTACGAAAGTGTTAAAAAGACATACTTAGTAAGTGCAATGAAACTTTCCGGGAGCGACCACCCTCCCTTCCACGAAAACTTGGTCGTTAAGAGAGGTAGTCGCTTAGAAAAATATAACATTTGATAGCCAAGAAATGAAACAATAAAAAACAGTGTTTGTTTTGTTATAAATGAAATTGCACACTACTGCATACGCAATTATACAAACATGTTTTTAAATTATAGTAAAATATTTTAAAATGTCGGATTGTTCCATTCTTTTTTTCCCTGTATAAAATCTGTTTGCTTTAAACCTTGTGTATCGGGTTTTTCCCCAGCCAATAGTAACGACCCACTTCCCTCCCCTCCCAATTTCCTTTTTCGTGTGACTCGATCACATCGATCCGCTGCTCCAACGGTAAAATCACTCATTTCGTGAACGCATTCCTTCTCTAACCTACAGGATTTGTACGTGATGTGCACGTGTACTTGCACGTGCTATCGATTTACAGTATAGAGCGACTGGTTTGGGATGCAGTTTTTGTTCACTTCCGGAAAAATGCTAGAAAATTGTGGTCCAGGGAACCGGATCCGGTCACTTATAGAGGGTTGTGTGGTCTCTTCTAGAGGATCTTTTGACTCTAAATAGATAGGGTAAAAAATAGGTGCCTTTAAAAATTTGCCGTCGGAGGAGGGGGCCGTTTAACCCTTTAACGCGCAGTGTTCCCGCTCTGGGAACACCAAACTCTGACGTTTTGACTGTTGCCAGTCACGAAGAATAGATTTGATTTCTACAAAAATAGTTGCGAGTGACATAGCTCCACGAGAATCCTTTACATTTTACCACGTCCTTTCCCGTAAACAAATGGTCTCGATTATTTTTAACGGCACTGACATCTTCTGAAAAATGGAAGAATGCGAGAACAGCTGGATAGATTGCCCGATGCTGAAAAAAGGGCAGCAGTTGCCATCGCTCGACTTAACTACCAGCAAGATGGCGGACGATCGAAACGTTCATCGCGTACCACAGATCTAGAGACCCTTTTTTGACGCAGCTGGCTGTGCCTTAAGTACCACTAAGCCCACAAGCTTAGTGCCTTAAGTAACACTAAGCCCACAAGCTTAGATATTACTCATAGAGAGTGCGCGGTACATTTATGACACATGCCACCAGAAATAATGAATGTGCTTTGAAGAAGATTTATAAATGCAAATGCACAGCACTACAACACGATGAAGTGTACATGCTGCTAAGTTGTGTTATACTTTGTGTTTATTAGTGCTGATTAAAGCGAAAGGGGTAAAACTGAAGTACATATCCTATTTACAAAAATCCCTGATTTTAGCAGCAACAGACTTATGAAATTCAATAAATAAACCAAGTACTTTATTTCAAGTGCTTTGTTAATTGAGTAATTAAGTTAATGTACTTTTAAGCTAAATACTTTACGAAGTACTTTCTTTCCAAGCATTATTAGTCAAAGATGTTTCTCAAAAAAAAAAACGAACAAAGTATCTGTTCACTGGAAAAACTTTCACCAGTTCATTTATGCCGAAGTTACAAGATAAATTCGACTACAACATGCAGATAAAAGAAAACAATTTTTCCAACGTAACAGCTTATAAAGTCACTGCATTCATATTAAGGAAGTTTAAACTATCCCTATATTATGTTGCGATCTGATATTAAAAACATCAGCAGCCTCAGAACAGCAAAAAAAAAATAAGAAAAGAATTAGTTATATTCTAGACTAAGAGTTTTATTTGACATAGACACGCACGAGAAGGCACTTGTATATTATAAAAAACATTTGGAAGCTCTGAAGTTGCTTTCAACTTCCTTTGGTGTAGGTAACAATACCGCTGTGAAAAGAAAGAACGAGGTGCATTCTGAACAAAGAACGAGAAAGCGAAACCTTTGAAATGAATTTTTTTTTTTTTTAAACTTCAACCCACTCAAACCTGTGTATGCGTTGTAAAGAAATAACTTGGCTTTCTCTGTTCATTCAAGACAAACATTTTCACCGTGAGTTTTCAAATTTAGTACTCATAAGAAGAATTGGAAGAAAAGAGTCAAGTTGTATCTTGAATTATTCTTATTTCAAATTAAAGAATATATCTCCAAGTTTAATTTGTGTGCTGTGATTTACAACCGAAAATTCTTAATTAACCCTTTGAGGCGCAACCCTTTTCCCAATGCTGAAAAAAGGGCAGCCGTTGCCATCGCTGGACTTAACTACCAGCAAGATGGCAGACGATCGAAACGTTCATCGCGTGCCACAGACCTAGAGACCCTTTTCTGACGACAGCTCGCTGTGCCGACACAGCCAGCTGCGTCAATAAAAGGGTCTCTAGATCTGTGGCAAGCGATGAACGTTTCGATCGTCCGCCATCTTGCTGGTAGTTAAGTAGTTAGTTGCTTCATCGTAAGCTAATATCGGCTCGCTAATATCCTTTTAACCCTTTGAGGCGCAAACCTTTCTCAATGCTGAAAAAAGGGCAGCCGTTGCCATTGCTCGACTTAACTACCAGCAAGATGGCGGTAGCAGGCACAGCCAGCTGTCGTGAAAAAAAGGGTCTCTAGATCTGTCGCACGCGATGAACGTTTCGATCGTCCGCCAACTTGCTGGTAGTTAAGTAGAGCGATGGCAACGGCTGCCTTTCTTTCAGCATTGGGCAATCTATCCGGCTGTTCTCGCATTCTTCCATTTTTCAGCAGATGTCAGTGCTCTAAAAATAATCGTGACCATTTTTTGACGGGAAAGGACTTGCTCAAAAGTAAAGGATTCTCGTGGAGCTATGTCACCCGCAACTATTTTTGTAGAAATCAAATCTATTCTTCGTGACTGGCAACAGTCAAAACGTCAGAGTTTGGTGTTCCCAGAGCGGGAATACTGCGCGTTAAAGGGTTAAGTTACGCTGACTAAAGTATTGGCGCATGACTGTCATCTAATGAGAAAATATGTTTATCAATAAATGTTTCAGTTTGAGAAAAAAAAATGTCCATTCGGAAACTAATTCATAAGAGTAACCCGACGTACCTTTTGACGTCTGATTACGTTACTCCATTAGGGTTCCACGTAAAGTTATAATAATAATACTTTTTTGAAGTACAGAACTGAACAGAGATATCATTGAGGTCAGTCAAATTCGGGACTTCCAAAATTAAAGATTGCGTCAGATTGATAATCTCTTTTGCAAAATTTATAACTTATCAAAATAAATTCGCTATTTGGGAAATTCTAAATAGCTCCTTGAAGTGACACAATTTGGCATTTTTAGAGAGATTGAAATAAATAAACTATTTTATTCTGCTAAAGTATGCATCATTTAAATTGAGCATTTCAGATTCTACATATATTTTTTAAGGAACGGGGAGGATCTTTTATTTTTTTAGTCATGCAGTGGCAACATCAGATTATAACTTATAAAAAAAGAAGACAAAAATGTATTAGAAAAGTTGCTACAGTAATATTTATATTAAAGCTGAACATACTGTGCTAAAGAGATAGTAAAGGGTAAATCATTTTACGTTAATAATTTGAAAAGTGACTGCCTAAAATGTTTATATATATATATATATATATATATATATATATATATATACTGTTTTGATATAATAACAATGACTGGCCTGGGGGTTTTTTCATTTTTGTTTTCTAAGTAATATTAAACACATGTTTTCTTTTAAGCAGCTTCATTAAGCGCTATTTAACATGCGAAACAACTGTATTTTTGTTTATTTTTAAATAAAGTTCAACTATATATATATATATATATATATATATATTATATATGTCACAAAACAACATGATGGACTTTGACTACTTCATATCATTTCAGAACATTTTATGGTTGAATAAAAATAAATCTTACTCGATAAGACAAATCTACGAGATTCGATATGTTATGCTGATAGTGTAAGACTTCATTAACTATACCTGCGTGAGTGTTCAAATATTTATCTTTTCTAACGAAACTTTTTTCTAAAAGAAGTCACACATACTTGAATTCGTATTCAGTAAATTGAGTGAAAAATATTAATAGTGCTGTCCATTTGTATCCGCAAACTGTCAACTAAGGTTTTTTAAACTTGCAACATTTTTAATTGCTAATATCGGCCTGTTAATATCCTTTTAACATAAATAAAAATGACCAAGAAACAATTTCGGGCTTCTGAAGTATCTCAATATCGCTTATACATTTATTTTCGAGAAGGATTTTGACAGATTTGATTGATGTAAAATGTACATTAAACAAATAAAATATCCTCTAGCGTAAGTAAATGTATTGCAATTTTCATTCAAGAGGGGAATAGTTGTGAAGTATCAGAAGAACAGCTTATAAATTTTAATGGACAAACTAGCAACGAAATATGTAACTGTCCACTTATTTAAGCGATGTTTTAACGTAAACTCGCTGAATAATTACAGCTGTAGCTATAGTTATTCTTTTTTGCCAGTTTAATTAGGAGCGTCAACATCACTGTTAACTGTTTGAAGTGACGATGAATATCTGAGGGGGGGGATTTTTAACGCTTTCCTTCAAAGTTAAAAAATCTGGAGTGACTTCACTCGACTTTCCGAACACTTACGATTAAGATCATTACCAAGCATTTAAATAAATTTTAATCGATGAATAATTCAAACATATATACCAAATTGAAGCTCGATCGAATGTACCGTTTAAACGCTAGCGCACTTTCAAGAATTTCTCCCCATAGGCCATAATGTAAAAGAAATGTTTATTTTATCCCTGTAGAAAAACTGTAAGTCCTGTACACATCAAAATCAATACCGGTCTTGCGAAGGTGGTTTATAACATGTATACCCAATTTGAGCTCAATCGAATGTACCGTTTAAACGCTAGCGCACTTTCCAGAATTTTCCTCCATAGGCCATAATGTAAAAGAAATATTTGTCGTAGCCCTGTAGAAAAACTGTAAGTCCTATACACACCAAAATCAATACCGGTCTTGCGACGGTGGTTTATAACATATATACCCAATTTGAGCTCAATCGCATGCCCTGTTCAGGAGCTATCGTGTTCACTCACATACACACAAACACACATACACACACACACACACACACACACATACATACATACATCTCGTAAAAATAGCATAAATGAATTCAGGAGACCTCAAAACGTGTCAATACCCCAAAATCCCGAATTCGAATTTTTTCATGATTACAATACTTTCCTTACATGGTACATGTTCGGAAAGTAAAAATGCTTACAATTTCCATTTGTCTGACTGGTTGTTCTCTAAATTTGTATCTAAAGACAGGAAGTTATCGTTAAATACTAATGATCTGTACTACACCACGTACCATGATATAGTGATATTAAAAATGATACGAATAAAATGATTAGATATTTTACAGGAGCTTACAAAATACATACATTACAATAAGAGGTATGGACGGTCAAGGTTTAAATTCGCTTTAAAATTCTTCATGACAATCAAAACAAAATAAATATATATTATTGATTTTTACAAAAAAGGAATAAAGAAGAAATGCAATTAATATTGACCGTGAAGTTTGATAATCTTATGCATACCTAGTATAACCAGCAATCACATTCAAAATGCTAAAACCAATTTTTTGTGAAGCCCCTTTTAAGCTTGTGTTCTACACTTCGCAGTAAAGCGCATTTGGAATTGTTGAATTTCTCTTAAAATGTTTCAAATAAATGAATAACAGATGAAGTACATTTAAAATAATGCCTGTTACTACATCCACATATGTAACTAAAATCTCTAAATGTGCTTCCTTTAATCAAATTTCTATTTAATATCATACATATTTATAAATTTATTAAAATAAGTAGAATATTTGTAAACACTCCAGAAAAGTTTAGCATTGATGTAAAATATGAAATCTCGTAATTGAGTGACTTAATTCTGGCTGCTTATCATAGGATATTGTGTAGTTAAAATTACGCTCAACAAATAACTACTCAGATATCAAAGTGAGTATTTCTCATTAGTTTTTGAAATAAATTCTGATCTTTTGGGTTAAAATTGTTTATATTAAAAATGCTAGAAGGCAACATCTTATTAGTTTAAGTTTTTAGTTTTCAACTAGCTTATTAAATAAAGTAGTCTAATGCATACTTAAGACTGAATATTTAAAACTCATAAACATAGAAATAAATAATAAACACCTCCATCAAATATTTAACTTTCATTAATTCATCCATGACAACCTTATTCGATAAACTTTTAGTATAAGCCATGTTATGAAGTTATGAATGAGTTCTTATTTTATTTTATACTACAAAAAGTGTGTTTTAATATTTTTAATCTCCATTCCCCTTCATATATATATATTCGTTTTATAGGTTAAATACTTCAAAAATGTAAAAATAAAAAGGTTTTATGAAATTAACATACTTGACACTCCTCTTACCTTGAGAAAAACGTAATTTTGAAAGAGGTTTTAATGCCACTTTTACAAACTTGAGTAGAGAGTTAGGTCATAAAAAGAGACTTTTAGTTTTATTTTCGTTATAATTAATCATTAATTTTGTCTAAATAAAGTAGAAGTGAGGGAGAAAGCCGTAAAATATGACATTATTTTAAAACTGTTCACCTGAAGAAAAACTTATAGTAGCGATTCGAACACGATTCTTTAAAAAAATTAATAAATACAAATACATAAATAAGTCATCTCATGTAAATGGTGCCTATTAAAACTGTATTTCGAAAACTGTTATACACAATAATTTTAAACTACTGTAAATTTAACACAAATATTTTTAACTACATGCATATTTTTTAAATATACAAAAAACTTTTATTGTTGCATTTTTCCGTGAAAAATGCCAAAATTCACCAGGTGGGGGGGTGATTTTAAGTTTATCACCTTTTGAAATTTTTCATTTTATTTGTAAGGCAAGTTCTTAAATTAAATAATTATAATAAGCTCTTGAATATATCAGGTTGTAACGAAAGTTTTCCGCCATATCTGCCTAAAAAACTAACTTCTAACTCCTTAGATAACTGATTTTGAACTTTCGGTACCAAACCTGCACAGTGTCACATTTTACAACAATAGTACTTAAAGCTGTACTCATAATTCTTTGATATTATGGAGCTGACTTTTTGCAACACAAATGGAAGTAAATGATGGTTCTTAGGGATGGACGCGAGACGAAAAACTGGCGTCTCGCGTCTCGCAAAACAGCCTAAAAGCTTGTCTCGTCTCAAAAAATCCCTATATCATAATGTTAAAAATGTCTGTCTCGTCTCGCAAAAAAGCTGTAAATCTCTGTCTCGTCTCGCAAAAAGTCGTCTCGCGTCCATCCCTAATGGTTCTAATCCTCTAGAGTGATAGTTCCATTTGGGACACCTTATACTTAATGATAACTATATTTTTTACAGATTTCACAACACAGCGTTATAAAGTAAGCCTCTTTCTTTCAAATGCCAAAAATCGTTTGACAAAATACGAGCAAATACGCCAACGCGAACTGTGTGCTGACGAAGTTTGCGGTGGCGGGAAACTTTCGTTACAACCTAATATATTTCATTAACTTTTTGATGTTTTAGAGATTTTTTTATTTATTAGGGGTGTCACGCCGTCGGAGGATGTCCCTGGGGGTGTCGAACTATCTGCTAGGTCTCTCATCTGAAACGGGTTCAACATTAAGAAACCACTCATTGGGAACGAGGTTAGTCTGCTTACTACGCGTACCCATAATGAAATAAATTACTAACATAACTCGCAACGGTCAAGTCTACGGCAGGCTGCGAACCCGGCCATTAGAAAGAAAATACCCTTCTGTACAGTTTATTACATGTAAAAATAAAATAAAATAAAAAACGAATACTATTATTTTCGTTTAAAATGTTTATTTTATTTTATTTTTCTTCTAAAGGCCGGATCAGCGGCCTATAGGCTTGACCGCTACGAACCGGAGTTGTTTATCGCATTGCAGTGGCGTCTATTAGGCAGACCAACGTTGCCGCCTATAATGTCTGATGAGAGACCTAGCACCTCAAATCGGCATCCCCAGTGGTATCATTTGAACCTGGAGGATAGAGCCAAGTTTAGATAGAGAGAGATAGAGCCCTGGAGGATAGAGCCAGCTGGCTGTGCCCGGCACAGCCAGCTGCCGTCAAAAAAGGGTCTCTAGATCTGTGGCACGCGATGAACGTTTCGATCGTCCGCCCTCTTGCTGGTAGTTAAGTCGAGCGCTGGCAACGGCTGCCCTTTTTCCAGCATTGGGCCATCTATCCAGCTGTTCTCGCGTTCTTCCATTTTTCAGCAGATGTCAGTGTTGTTAAAAATAATCGTGACCAATCTTTTACGGGAAATGACGTGCTAAAAAGTAAAGGATTCTCGTGGAGCTGTGTCACCCGCAACTATTTTTATAGAAATCAAATCTAGTCTTCGTGACTGGCAACAGTGAAAACGTCAGAGTTTGGTGTTCCCAGAGCGGGATCACTGCGCCTTAAAGGGTTAAATTGTGTTCACCCAGTATAATTACAAAGAAACAGCCACAGAGAAAACCTTCAGCTAAGCATTGTTGTCCGCATTCTGCCTTTACTGAATAACGAGCGGGTATGCAACGCTAGATGCAGGAACGGGATATCTATACCTCCGCGAATTTAAAAGGAGCTGACAGACTACATTGTTGATCTATGAAAAGAAATAAAAAGAAATTAGAAAATCCTAATATTGTTATATGAACCATCCAAAAAAAAAAAAAAAAAAGTTATCATATATTTTTTTTTCCCCCTTCTAATTGTCTTAGGGTGTGTTTTCCGACTCTTTCATGTAGTCAGTAAGTGTAAAATGTGACGTCATTCCAATTCATCTCATTGAAACTGTATCGGGTTTCTCGGCGCGTCTTAAGACTGGCAACACACTATATTATATGAGAATAAAATAAATACTTTTTATTTTATTCATTTACTTTTTGATTAAAGTAAAAATTAAAAAAATCGGAAAGAGCCGTTTATCATGTAGCAATTACGCTAGCTGGACAGTTCACATAAAATAGCATAATGAAGTAGTTTTACGTAAGTTGCTCGATTCATATTTGCTTTCAGTGCAGTAAAAAAATTACGCTTATTTTTTTTTTTTTTTTTTTTTTTTTTGCATGCTGTACTCGAACACACATTAAGTTGAAAACCTAAAAATCGGAAAGGGTGAAAGTAAGAGAATATATTGTCTCTCTCACATATGTGCTCCAATTAGCGTAAGTATAGATCTATTGACATGACATTTACACGTGTTTATCAATATGTACTTACTCTAAGAATGTGTATAAAATTTACAGTTTTTTTCTTTTTATAAATATATATGAATTTTACTGTAATACATTACGTTCTAAAATTAATGGCTTAAAAATTCATTATAGAGATGTCAATCAATCTTAAAAAAGAATTAAGATTTATTTATTTGCATACTTATTGTACATGTCATACGTTATTTATACTTACTAATTGTTATATACATATAATAGTATCAAAAATACTGGATATAACCTATAGATATATTTTTCTTGTGAGGGGGAAAAGAACCTCTGGCAGATTGCAAATTTTAAGTATGTGGTTGAAAATGTATTTAGTGCTTGATTTACTTTAACATATCTAAAATTGTTGCCAAAATGCAGCGAAAAATACTGGCTTTTTGATCACAACGTTGTATTTTTTCCAAATGCTCTGCAAATGAGCCTCAGGTTACAACGAGATTTTCAGATCACTCGAGGGGGAAATGCTGAACGCAGAAAGGGAATATCTGACATTTATTTTTTAACGACAATGTTAGGGAACAGGTTAATTATTCGTTAAGTGATAGTACTAACAAAGAAAGTGGATTTGAAAGTGTTTTATAATCTAGGGTTTTGACTTAATTATTGTTTGTTCTACTACTTTCTTCAAGGTGTGAATTTTACTAATGTAGCCTGTATTTTAGTAGTATGCTTACTTAAGTTTTAAATTGTTCTTTAAATCTTTTTAGTATGTCCTTTCTTTTACATGTTTATAAAACCTATCATAATATTCTACGCTGACCAATTTTTCATGCAAAAATTCCGATTTTAGCTTCTTCAACTAAACATTTTTAGTTGAAGAGTGTTTATGGATTTTGCTTTCCTATATCTATATACACGTTTTTCTATTTACTGGCGCGCTTTCTCTTTCCATTAAAAGCACTTAAATTTCGGCAAAATTTAAATGTAATGTACACATTTCCATAGCACACTTTTCAGTTAGAAGAACATTTGTGAAATATGTTATTTTTTATTAGTTACTGTAAACCAGGTGTGGGCAACCTTTAACCAGTCGCGGGCCAAACTTCAGAATATTAGCGAAGTCGTATAATTGGGATTTATATGGGATTTTGAGTGGTTTATATGGGTTTCATACAGGGTTTTAATATGTTAAGCGGGCCGGATCAAAAGCCGTGGCGGGCCACAGCAGTTAAATGATTGCTAGAGGGAAAATGCACTACTAAACTTTCTGAGCTACTACAAATATAAAAGTTTGGAAATTCAAATGAGTTATGTAAAAAGGGGCGATTCGAAAAATCAGCATTTTTAAAAATATACCTTTTTGTAATAATGAACGCAAAATTTAGATTGCTGAAATTATTTTTATAAACAGTGAAGTTACGTATGCACAAAAAAATTCATGGTATAAGAAAAAATTAAAACCTCCATAAAAAAGACAAACACATAAAAGCTTCAACTCTTTTGAATTGTATCTTTGCACCGGAACGCTTTTGAAATAATCTTATGCACTTGCGGTTTTTTGTAAATCCAAAAAGATATAAAAACATAAAATAATTTTATTTTCTTCCGAAATCGTAAATTTCAGCGGAACACAGCTCTAATGAAAAATCTGAATTTTTTTATAAATGCATCTTATTTTTTTCTCTGAAAATGATATTTCTAATTAAAAATTGAAATAAACTTAAACTATCCTAACCCATGATTAACCAGGAGCGGATCATTGGGTTTCCCCTAAGGCAACGAGCTCAATTGGAGTAAAGGGGCATTTAAAGACCCATGTTAGTGAGCAATTCTGCGAAAATAGGCGAAGTATTCAGTGTTGCGTCTTTTCAAACTTTTTTTGCGAACAAGTTAAGTTTTGATTCAAGATCGTAAATGGAAAAGAAAAAAAAAATTGACCAGTTCCACGTGAAAATTTCACTCCTACATTCAGCAACAAAAAAAATTATATAAAAGCATCTATAATTGGGGGGGTGGGGAAATCAGTTCTAAATACTACTTTCAGAATTAACCCTTTGAGGCGCAACCCTTCCCCAATGCTGAAAAAAGGGCAGCCGTTGCCATTGCTCGACTTAACTACCAGCAAGATGGCGGACGATCGAAAGTTCATCGCGTGCCACAGATCTAGAGACCCTTTTTTTGACGACTGTGCCGCACAGCCAGCTGTCATAAAAAAAAGGGTCTCTAGATCTGTGGCACGCGATGAACGTTTCGATCGTCCGCCATCTTGCTTGTAGCTAAGTCGGGCGATGGCAACGGCTGCCCTTTTTCCAGCATTGGGCAATCTATCCAGCTGTTCTCGCATTCTTCCATTTTTCAGCAGATGTCAATGCTGTTAAAAATAATCGTGATCATTTTTTTACGGGAAATGACGTGCTAAAACCTAAAGGATTGTCATGGAGCTCTGTCACCCGCAACTATTTTTATAGAAATCCAATCTATTCTTCGTGACTGGCAACAATCAAAATGTCAGAGTTTCGTGTTCCCAGAGCGGGAACACTGCGCGTTAAAGGGTTAAACGTAAAGAAATAATTACGTGTGAGCATAAACGTACCAGTGTAAGAACAGGGGGGGACTTGTATCCCCCAATTCTGTTATAAAGCCAATCTTTCAAAAACTTTCTTTAGAAATCTATAAAAATATGACTATTGTTACTCTTAAAGATACTATTTTCTCCCCACAAATTTTTTTTCACGCCGCGCTTTTGCATGTGAGTATTTTAATTGCCGCGAAAAAAAAAAAAATGTTGTTGTATTGCTGTAGAACGTATTATACGCCGTTGAATGGAATCTTACGTCCCAGTCACATAAAGGGATATGATTATTTTCCTACATGATGATTTCTTAAGATTAAATTGGATGGTTAAACGTTTTCTGAGTCATTCTTTAGGGGTTTTTTTTGAAGTCCGAATACAGTTTAAAATAACAATGTAATAAAGGTTAAGAGTTCTCACTATTCTTCCCAGTTACAGATTTAAGAAGTTACAGCTGTAAACATCATTTTATTATTTACAACCATTACAAAACCATCTTACAATATTTTCTTTACAAACCTTTTTTTCACTAAAAACTTTAGAACACCAAGATTAGGCGAATTACTGGATAAAATGAAAATCGCGAGCCCGCGCCATGGAGTTAGTTGGATGGATTTTTAACTGAAAAGGATGACGTTGCTTTGACGTCCTTTTACGGTTGTTACATCCTATGGTTTCGATTTTCTTATTGGCTTAAACATAAGATTTAGACGCAGGCTCTGATTGCGATTAGACCATCAGAGCCTTGAAATGTCAAACGATAACGCATGTCTGCCTCATTTATTTAGAAACTGAATAACTGATATTTTTGCAAGAATATTTCTTTTGTAGTATATTTATCTTGGTACTTACGTATTATCCAGGCGGTCCACCAAGACGAGCAATTTTTCACCAATATAAATGCCGGACTCATAAAATTAATGATGGTTACGAATACGATTGGCAACAGTTTGCCACCACATTTTACGAAAAAATAATTTGGCGGGAATGACCGCCGGGATAATACGCAAATACCGTTATCTTTATTTGTATTGCACAAAGTATGAAGTTAGTACATGCAGAAATATTTAAGCAATTTCAATGAATAATGCATCGGATAAGCAGATGTTTTATCATCAATCAAGATTTCATGATCCACTTTAAATCACTCTCTAAATACGAATTTAATATTGAAGCAAATTCCATTTTAAGCAAAATTGTTTTTAAATTTTACCTGCACTTGCACATTTACAAATTATACTAAATATTTGATTTACACAAGTTGAAAAACTGGCAGGTAAAAATTTGACTGTCTCTGTGTAATTGATTCCACTCACTAGATATTTATGCCGCTTAAAATTTAAATGCATAGAAAGACATTTTCTCCGCATGTGTTCAGTAAGAACAGTGGTTATTAAGAAGTATTATAAACTACACTGTAGTATAAATAACAACTACCTTTTTTATGCACACGTAATATTTTCTTTTTCCCCCCATATTTTGTGTAATTTTATTTTAATATAATTTACTGTTTACAAGAATTTTATAGATTGAAAAAAAAAATGGAGTGATGAAGTTTCATTAAACATTTCTTTAAACTATTAAGCATTTTTCATATGTTTCATGTTTGTTAAAAAAAAATCTATGAAAATTCTTGGGAGAAGTTCTAACAAGAAAATATACCTGAGGTCAATTTTTGAAAAAAAAATATCTTTTAATTAAAATATCAGAATTGTAATAAATACCTAAATAGTTTAAACTACAAAAATGTAGGTTTCGCAAAATTATTCTTGAGTGCTAGAAAAAGTGTGCATTATTTTAAGCGTATAAATTTAATTTTAGAATGTTTTCTTGAAAAAACATGTCTATTCTCTTAATACGTTACAGTATGGATAATTGTGGTTCGATTAGTAGTAATGCTATGTGTTAACCCTTTAACGCGTGGTGTCCTCGCCGTGAGGACACCAAACTCTTGACGTTTTGACTGTTGCCAGTCACGAAGAATAGATTGGATTTCTATAAAAATAGTTGCGAGTGACATGGCTCCACGAGAATCCTTTACTTTTTTAGCACGTCATTTCCCGTAAAAAAAAAATGGTCACGATTATTTTTAACAGAGCTGACATCTGCTGGAAAATGGAAGAACGCGAGAACAGCTGGATAGATTGCCCCAATGCTGAAAAAAGGGCAGCCGTTACCATCGCTCGACTTAACTACCAGCAAGATGGCGGACGATCGAAACGTTCATCGCGTGCCACAGATCTAGAGACCCTTTTTTTGGCGCAGCTGGCTGTGCCACCCATGGCGATTTTTCATTATTTGGCGACTTGCGTACCGGCTTTAAAATAATATGTATTTTAATTATTTTTCATTTTCAAGATATTAGTTATTCTGTTTTGGAAAAACGGATAATCGCTCATTCTAAACTCCTGTTGTCTAAGCGAACTTACTATTTGAAAATTGTCAACTTTGTGTAACACATTTTGAGTTACTTATTTCATGTTTATTTTGGCGTAAAATGGGTGTATTTCTACTTCATGTTTGACAATTTCACGTGATACTACATACTTGAAAACGCTTTGTTGCAAAGGAATGAATGATTTTATTCCAAATCTGGTAACCATTCTGTTTATTTTTTTCAGTTTTTTATTAATACCTTCTAAAATAATTCGATTTTCGAAATTTAAGTCAGCTTATCAGGTTTCTCGGAATTTTTCGAATCTGTGGGCACCTTAGTCGAAACTCAAATCCCCACGGTTTAGGAGGAGATAGGTCCACAAGCTATTGACAGCGCCAGCGGCCTTTACTTTTTTTTTAGAATAGAGAGATAAGTTTAATTTCGGAATTTATTCTTGAAAAACACGTATATTCTCTAACATGTCACAGCATGGATAATTGTGGTTCGATCAGTAATAATGCCGCGTGTTTTTAAATAATACATTTCTTTTTCCAATTAAACTGCAAGTGAACATGTGCAATTAAAAAAAAAGAATCAACTGCTGTCCCCCTACCTTGCACGTGGTACGATGTCCACCCGTCCTTGATGATGAGGGTGCGTCTATTATCTCCGCGTGCTCTGCGCATAGGCCGGACAGAGAAGCCGGGCTTCGACTTGCATGAATCCATCGCTTGGTTCGCACTGTCAAAATAAAGAGACCGACCGCGCGCGAAAGCCGAAGTTTTTCTCGGGAAGACTCTCGGTGTGTGGCGCTGGTGTAGCAGCCACGGTGAGGGTGGTGGGGAAAAGTGAAGAGGGAGTAAAATGGCGGGAGGAGGGTGGGGGGGCGGGAGGGAAGAGAGAGAAAGAAAATGGAAGTTCTCTGTGTTTTGCGAGAGCTCTGTAGTATCAGAATAAGAGAGGGTGGGACATGATAGCTCTGTAAACATTACTTGCACAGTATGCGACTGGAAAAAATGTAATCAAGTCTTTTTTTTTTTAAGTTAGTTTTTTTTTGGTTATCTTGGAAAAACAAAGAAAGAGTAAAAAAAAAAAATAAATAAAAAAAACTAGACTCTCCGTCAAAAAATTATAACAATGCCGTACATATCTTTAGTTATCTTATTTTTAAATAACAGCAATTTTTGATAGCAAAACTAAAATATCTTTTAAATAATAAATGAAATAACAAGAATATTTTTTGTCTTTGATAGTCCGTAAAGCAGAAATATTTATCTACCGAAAGACAAAACCTTAAGAATACATTGCGAGAGATTTTGGTAAGGGCATTTCTTTTAAAAAGAGTACTTTTATCGTGACATTAAAAAATATGTAGAAAGTAAAATAACTGATATATGTTAACTAATTAACCCAATAAAGTGATTACTTAAGAAAATGCTATAAATAAAATTTATCAATAAATAATTTTCAGGAAATAATTTTCAGAATTACAAAAATGACTTGTTTTTGCGAAAAATTAAAATATAATTATAATTAAAATAAAATATGAAAATATTTACCTATCAAATTTCTATTATATAATAGTGTAATTAGTACACCATTATGTAATAAAAAATGTAGTAATTGATTTTTAAATACATAAGCAATAAAATGCACAATGCAGGGAAGCAGCGAGAAAAAAAATTTCGGGGGGTGGCCAAAGGTGAAAAAGGTAGAATTTCTCACAAAAATGCTTGAGTTATTGACATCCAATAAACAAAGGAAGCAGCAACAATAAACACTGAAAGAATACAAAATCCATTAATACGCAAGCAGCTACTTTATTCTGGACTTACATAAAAAAAAATCTGGAGTGACTCCTCTCGACTTTCCGAACACTTACGATTAAGATCATTACCAAGCACTTAAATGAATTTTAATCGATGAATAATTCAAACATATATACCAAATTGAAACTCAATCGAATGCACCGTTTAAACGCTTGCGCACTTTCAAGAATTTCTGCCCATATGCCATTATGCCATAACATAAAAGAAAGTTTTGTCGTAGCCCTTTAGGAGAACTATAAGTCCTATACACACCAAAATCAATACCGGTCTTAGGATGGTGGTTTATAACATGTATACCGAATTTGAGCTCAATCGAATGTATCGTTTAAACGCTAGCGCACTTTCAAGAAATTCCCCTCATAGGCCATAATGTAAAAGAAATCTTTGTCGTAGCCCTGTAGAAAAACTATAAGTCCTATACACACCAAAATCAATACCGGTCTTGCAACGGTGGTTTATAACATGTATACCCAATTTGAGCTCAATCGAATCTACCGTTTAAACGCTAGCGCACTTTCAAGAAATTCCCCCCGTAGGCCATAATGTAAAAGAAATCTTTGTCGTAGCCCTGTAGAAAAACTATTAAGTCCTATACACACCAAAATCAATACCGGTCTTGCGACGGTGGTTTATGACATATATATCCAATTTGAGCTCAATCGAATGCTCCGTTCAGGTGCTATCGTGTTCACTCACATACACACAAACACACATACACACACACACACACACATACACACATACATACATGCATCTCGTAAAAATAGCATAAATGGATTCAGAAGCCCTCAAAACGTGTAAAAACACCAAAATCTCGAAGTCGAATTTTTTCATGATTACAATACTTTTCTTACATGGTACATGTTCGGAAAGTAATAAAGAAACTAAATTTGAAAAGTAAATTTAGTGTGAAATATCAAAGGCGGATCCAGGGGGCGCGCGCCCCCTCCGAAAATAATTTATTTGCACTAGATAAATGGGGCTTTCGGCAATATTAAATCGGCTTTACACTCGATAAAATGAGTATTCACGATTTGCGCCCCCTCCGAAAAAAGTTTCTGGATCCGCCCTTGGAAATATACACATATGCAATTATTTATCATGCTGCTGAACGTCAAATCAAAGTGGCAACGCCTGGATTTTTACACAGTGTTCGGCAATCAACCATTTCTTCATTAATAGGGAGTTTTTGCATAGCTTACACTCGATAAAATGAGTATTCACGATTTGCGCCCCCTCCGAAAAAAGTTTCTGGATCTGCCCTTGGAAATATATACATATGCAATTATTTATCATGCTGCTGAACGTCAAATCAAAGTGGCAACGCCTGGACTTTTACACGGTGTTCGGCAATCAACCATTTCTTCATTAATAGGGAGTTTTTGCATAGCTTACACTCGATAAAATGAGTATTCACGATTTGCGCCCCCTCCGAAAAAAGTTTCTGGATCCGCCCTTGGAAATATATACATATGCAATTATTTATCATGCTGCTGAACGTCAAATCAAAGTGGCAACGCCTGGACTTTTACACGGTATTCGGCAATCAACCATTTCTTCATTAATTGGGAGTTTTTGCATAGCAGTTTCATTCACGCTAACGTTAAATGCCATTGGACTGTACAGCGCATGCGCGCGAATAAATTCCGAAACCTGATTGGTCAAAGTACTCCGGATAGCTGATAGTGTTAGCGTTAACCTAAGGAAGAAACCAAAAACTTCAAATCAGTAACTTCAAATCCGGCTTGTTTAACGCTTTAAAACGCAAGCATTTTTACATCAGTATAGAAAACCAACCGGTTAGACAGCCTAACGCTGAAAACGTGCAGCCTTTGCCACCGATCCATTTATCTACCAACAACATGGCGTCGATCATCGCTCATCAGGCGCCGCAGAGCTAAAGGAATTGCCTGATACAGCTGCCAGATGTGAGACATCAGCTTTGAGAACAAAAGATTCTTAAAAATATCTGTAAAAATATGTAAGTTTGGCCGGCTCCTTTATCATCCTTCAATATTATTTAGAAATTAAATTTATTATTACGGAAACATACAGGTCAAAATTATCTCATCCTTATATATTTTTACTTTCCGAACATGTACCATGTAAGGAAAGTATTGTAATCATGAAAAAATTCGAATTCGAGATTTTGGTGTATTGACACGTTTCGGGGTCTTCTGAATTCATTTATGCTATTTTTACGAGATGTATGTATGTATGTGTGTATGTGTGTGTGTGTGTGTGTGTGTGTGTGTGTGTGTGTGTGTGTGTGTGTGTGTGTGTGTGTGTGTGTTTGTGTGTATGTGAGTGAACACGATAGCTCCTGAACAGGGCATGCGATTGAGCTCAAATTGGGTATATATGTTATAAACCACCGTCGCAAGACCGGTATTGATTTTGGTGTGTATAGGACTTATAGTTTTTCTACAGGGCTACGACAAAGATTTCTTTTACATTATGGCCTAGGGGGAGAAATTCTTGAAAATGCGCTAGCGTTTAAACGGTACATTCGATTGAGCTCAAAATGGGTATACATGTCATAAACCACCGTCGCAAGACCGGTATTGATCTCGGTGTACATAGGACTTATAGTTTTTCTACAGGGCTACGACAAAGATTTCTTTTACATTATGGCCTATGGGAGGAAATTCTTGAAAGTGCGCTATCGTTTAAACGGGGCATTCGATTGAACTCAAATTGGGTATATATGTTATAAACCACCATCGTAAGACCGGTATTGATTTGGGTGTGTATAGGTCTTATAGTTTTTCTACAGGGCTACGACAAAGATTTCCTTTACATTATGGCCTATGGGGGGAAATTCTTGAAAGTACGCTAGCGTTTAAACGGTACATTCGATTGAGCTCAATTTGAAAAAAAAAAACAAGAAATTTTGCTGAATTATTCGTCGATTAAAATTTATTTAAATGCTTGGTCATGATCTTAATCGTAACTGTTCGGAAAGTCGAGTGGAGTCACTCCAGATTTTTCTTTTTGATTAGAGGTCCAAATTTCTTTGTTTTTTTTTTAAGTTTATTGGCGATTAAATGAAAAACACGAAATTTCAAACTGGAACCGAAACCCTGCAGCTCGTCTAGAGGGCCTCGACTGCCTGGATTTGATTAATCTATCTTCGGAAAGCAAGTTAACTGACATACTAATTTCAGATATTTTTAGTATATCATAAAAACGCAAGCTTGGAACTGAAATCACTTTCTCGCGTGAGTTCTCAGAACCCTACTAGAAACCAGGCTACCACCGACCACGTAGCCATCCGATCATGGCCCGAGCAAAATTGCTAGTAAGGGAAAGAAGTTAAAATAAAAATACGTATCTCAGCATAATTCTGATTTTCTTAAAGTCACAAAATTGGAATTGCAAATTTGAATGAATTTGTAAATGGTTTTAATTACGAAACATTTACACCCGATCTGATGACTTGTAATTAAAAAAAAAGCCAAAAGAAAGAAAGAAATAAATAAAGATTGTTAAATTACTTACAAAAGTAGTGTCATCAATCATAGGCGTGTCAGTATGTGTGAAATATCTGTTCAATGTATTTCCTCGTACGTTTAATAGAGAATATCAAATATAACTAATTATTTGAGAGTTTAAAATATGTGCGCACGTAATAGGTATTATTTTAGCATTAATCAATCTTTCAAAAGTAAATCATCATTTTAATCATTTATAAAATGTTTTCAAAACATATTTCGTATGACTAATTTTCTTTTGTTTTCCAAGCTATTACTTTTAAGATAAAAAACGAACTTACGTTATAAATATTGTAGAAAAATGCAGTGCGATCTCGCTTCATCTGAAATGATAACATGGTGATATTATAGAACGCATGCATAAAAATAAACGATCGTAAAAATGATAAGCATGTATGATTAAAAGACTCTCGTAAAAGTATCGTAAAACATGCTGATAAATGGAGTGTTATTAGCAATAAAAATCAGGCATATTCCGGAATGACAGCATTGATATTAATTTCATTCGTGTGTCGTATAAGCGTTGTCAAACTGTACATGTATTTAATACAGGTATTTTTACTTCCGTGAATTTAAAAAAAAATCTTTTTTATGGGCTTTGCCATTATTTTAAATACAATCGTTCAAGTAAAAAAGATAACAATATTAATCTGATGCAACGAGTTATACTTTGTTCGCTTAACCCTTAGAGGCGCAACCCTTTCCCAATGCTGGAAAAAAGGACAGCCGGGCACAGCGAGCTGTCGTCAAAAAAGGGTCTCTAGATCTGTGGCACGCGATGAACGCTTTGATCGTCCGCCATCTTGCTGGTAGTTAAGTCGAGCGATGGCAGCGGCTGCCCTTTTTTTCAGCATTGGGCAATCTATCCAACTGTTCTCGCATTCTACCATTTTTCAGCAGATGTCAGTGCTGTTCAAAATAATCGTGACAATTTTTTTTAAAGGAAATGCCGTGCTAAAAAGTAAAGGATTCTCGTGGAGCTATGTCACCCGCAACTATTTTTTAAAGAAATCAAATCTATTCTTCGTGACTGGCAACAGTCAAAACGTCAGAGTTTGGTGTTCCCAGAGCGGGAACACTGCGCGTTAAAGGGGTTAATAAGGTGTATTTAGAGTGTAGTCTTTTCAGACTATAAGAACTGTATCAATCTTGCACTTCCAGGATTTTTCTCTTCTTAAAACTTCTTAGAAGACCGGAAGTGATGCTAGACGCTTAGAACTAGGATCACCCGGATCACCTAGGATCACTCTCTAGGAATTTGGGAATGCAATCTCAATCCCGCGGGATCCCGCATAAATGTTTGCGGGACTAGTCCCGTGGGATTATGTTTGTCTGTTTGTTTGTGGGATTACTACCGATTAACTCCGAGTGGGCTCTAGGTCGAATCGTGGGATTAGGAACCCTAATCCCGCGGGATCCCGCATAAATGTTTGCGGGACTAGTCCCGTGGGATTAGGTTTGTCTGTTTGTTTGTGGGATTACTACCGATTAACTCCGAGTGGGCTCTAGGTGGAATTGTGGGATTAGGAACCGTAATCGCGCGGGATGCAAACTGAGAAATAAATTACTTTTATAACAATTTTAAGCCACCTTCTCGATCATCCATTGACCAAAACTTGTTGCATATGTGTGCATCTTATCTCACAATACATGAATCAATAAAATTTTAAAGTTTTAATTTTTCTAATTATCCTCTCCCAATAGGAGTCTGTATCAAATATTCTAAATGTAAGTTTTTCAAACTTCCCAATCTTGAAATGAACAGAAATATTTCATGCTAATTTATCTCTTAGCGACCAATCACGAATCAATTATAAAAAGTTTTCTTTTTCATTTTTTTTTTTAAATTCACGCTTTTAACTATTTTACTAAAATTAGACCAAGAATTGACGACCGACTCTTTACATTGCCTTTTTTACACTCTTTCATAGCAACTAAGAGCTAAATATATAATTTTCATTTTTCTGAAAGATAATTTTCATTCTTCTGATTTTCATCTTTCATTCTCTTAATATTCCCCCAATAGGAGTCTGTATCAAATATTCTAATCTAAGTTTTTCAAACTTCCCAATCTTGAAATGAACAGAAATATTTCATGCTAATTTATCTCTTAGCGACCCATCACGAATCAATTATAAAAAGTTTTCTTTTTAATTTTTTTTTTAATTCACGCTTTTAACTATTTTACTAAAATTAGACCAAGAATTGACGAGCGACTCTTTACACAACTAAGAGCTAAATATATAATTTTCATATTTCTGAAAGTTATTGTATTAATTATTAAAAATCCTTAATTAATACTACACTCATGTCCATAAATTAAGGATAATGAAGTTCAGGCAAAGAAAGAGAAAGAAGCAAAACAAATTTGACTTATTTGTAAACTCTATTTATTAAACAAAAAGTAAAGAGCAAAAAAGATGCTATATGTTTGACATAATTAATAAAAATTGCAAGTTTTACTCCCTTGACCAAATTTCAAAAAAGAACCTATTTACAAAAAACAGTATAACATGGTTAGTAGGATGGTTAATACGGAGTATGTCTCCCGGACGATGCAATACAGGCCTGACAACGCCTAGGCATGCTGAGTATCAAAGGATCAATCTGATCTTGGGGAATATTACACCACTCATCAAGCAATGCTCTCCGAAGTTCCGGTAGACAGGTGGGAGGGGGTTGACGGGCTGCAATTCGTCGGCCAAGCATATCCCACACATGCTCTATTGGATTCAAGTCCGGTGAGTATGCTGGCCAATGCATACGGGTGATATCCTCCGATTGAAGGCATTCGTCTACAATGTTTGCACGGTGAGGACGGGCGTTGTCATCCATAAACACAAATTCAGCACCCATGGCGCACCGAAACAAACGTACATGTTGTTCCAGAATGACATCCCGATAGATGTGGCCTGTCATCGTTACACTCTGAACATGCAGGTCAGTTCTGGAACCAAGAATAATTCCTCCCCAAACAAGCCATCCTGCACCACCGTAACGGTGTCTTTCAATCGTGTTCTCTTGGTGGTAACGGGTACCTGGCGCTCTCCAGATGAATGTCCGGCGAGAATCAGACTCCAAACTAAACCTGGACTCCAAACGAAACATCACACAAGACCACTGTTGCGGTGTCCACAATGCATGCTCTCTACTCCAGGTTAATCGCAGGCGACAGTGAGTTGCGGTAAGTGGAACACATCTAACAGGCCTACGAGCATATAGACCAATGTGCCCTAAGCGTCTGTACACGGTCTGCCTTGAAACTGTCGTACCGGTAGCTGAAGAGAGCTGACGAGACAGGTCTGATGCTGTACTCCGTCTGTTTCTTTTGGCAGTAACTGCCAAATAGCAGTCCTCATTCGGCGTTGTAACTCGGGGGCGACCTGTGCTGTAACGTCTACTCACATTACCATCATCTTGGAATCGTTGCCAAAGCCTGGAGATGACACTCTGGGCGATTCCAAGTTCCTCGGATACTTCCAGCTGGGTACGTCCACATTCCAGTCGTCGGATAATTCTGCCACGTAAAACATCATCCAAATGCCTCCTTTGTGCCATAACTATGCGGATTTTGCACTGAAAAGCTTTCACAGCGCTTGTGAACAATTTTACTTCTTTGCCACCATTCCTTATATACCCCTCTCTTACACTCTCGTCATTGTGACGTACCATCCACGCCATCTGGTGGTTTCCTGTAATTTGCATATTCTTCTTCAAGATGTGTGTGATCATTCCACAGGTGAAATTTTTATTTTAGTGATCAATTTGTGTGATTCTGAATTATCCTTAATTTATGGACATGAGTGTATTACGCTTCATAGTGTATAAAATCTTACTCTTTCCTGTTTTTTTTCTGTTGAATTGAATTCTTAGCTGAATGAAATACCAATCCCACGGGATAGCAGGATCCCGCGAGATCAATAGTCTCAATCCCGAAATCCCGCGAAACGAAAAACAGCGCGGGATTACATTCCCTATTCTCAACAGACTTGTACTGTTAGTACTAGCTAGGAGAAGCTATGAAGCAAAACATTTAAAGGAGGGCCTTTAGGTAAGGGCCACGGTAACCCGGTTGGGACAGGCATCGATCTGGTAGCCCAAAGGTTGCGAGTTCGATCTCGAACCAACCAAAGACCATCGTGCCCGCTAAAGACGACTGGGGCACATTAAATACGTCGTGGTCGCAATGTCCTCCTAATTCCTATACGAAAACGATACCTCTGGGGGTGTCAAAACTAAGCCTTCAAAACTAAGCCTTGGCTACGGTTGGTCTTTGCTTCAAAATTAAGAAGCCCACCCGCTGACGATTGGTAGTGCTGCCATCTATCGGCTCCCGAATTAGGTGAAAATGAAGTCTTCGGAAGTTTGTGGTATAAATTAACACCCTTGGTTGGTACTGTCGTCATCGAACTAATCTTGAGGTTAGTACAAAATGCTGTAAAAGCAGAAGGGCCTAAGCCTCCATAATCCAGGAAAACAAAAGAGGCAGACAGGATAGAACATAGGTAGGATAGAACATATTAGCAAGATGGATCGTTCTTATTTAACATTTCCCAACGAGATTGAAAAGTTTTTATGATTTCAGATGGTCTTCCTGTCCGGCCGTCCATGCTTTGACTGCTATAAATATTCATCGATACTACGAAATGTATGGTGCTACTTCTATGTACTGTACGATGTAGTCTTTTAAAAACGGTATAGTTAGAATTTTTAGTTCTTTTACAAGAGCACCCAAAAGAATTCCAATCTATTACATTCTATGGGCAATTAATCTTTAAAGCATATTTTAGGGGTATTCGGCTATTTTAAACAAAACAAAATGGATGTATGTTGTTATAAAGAATTACAAACCTGTCCATCGAAAACAGTTTGTGTAGCATTTCTAGTTCTTCTGCTGGAACACTAAAAAGGACTCTAATACATTACGGTCTATCGCAGTTTAGAAACATTCATTTCTAGTACAACACGAAAGACACCTGTAACATTCTTCATTTAAAAAGTCAAAATAACATTCAGACATTTTTACAATGTCTGTTAGAAATACATTCATAGTTATACACAGCTTTTTCGAAGTTATCCCCGAAATATCACCAAATTTGGCGCAAAATGTTTGTTGTGTTGGAAAGTGTTTTATAGTCGATGCGGTTACTACTATCTCCCTTTCTTGTCTTTTTTTTATATAACTTGTACCTTTTGTATAACTGCACGTACCTAACATTAGATTCATTTATATGTCATGCTCAAAGTGTTTTCCGTCTGCAAAACACACAACTAGACTCTGCCGCATGTTGTACAATAGGGTTGGTGACACGCTGGCTAAGGCATCAGTAATACGTTTCTTCGCCTTGCATTTTCCGCCTTTAATTTTTAACATTAATGTGCTCAAGGTGACTCTTCTTACTAAATCGGCTATGATGAACAACTTTGCAGTTGACTATTTTTCCGTTTCTCGTACCATTTTTAAGATAAGAACGCTAACTCCAAATTCAATCGGCAGGTGGCGCTGTAAGCGGTTTCCTTGCGTAGCGCATGGCAACTGTATTATACCTAGAACCCACTTTTATGATTATACTCTTGCGGCCAGAAGTTATTGGTGTCCCATAAGTTCGTAAATACTTTAAAAAGGCAAAAAAAATTAAAGAATCGGTGTATTCGAATACGGTTTGCCATGTCAAAGTCATTCTGAGTCATGGAGTTCATTCCATGTCAAAGTCATTGCCGTTCAAAATCAATGACAAAGTTATTCTCGTGAAGAGGGATTTCTTTTTGGGTTGAGAAAAAAAAATAATTACATTTTTCTACGATAGATGGCGCTGTACAGAAATAAGTACCAGATATCTATGAAAACAAAATTTATTTGAAGGCAACACATGTTTGCAATTATACCACAACCCTAGCGTACTTGTTCTATGTGTCCGACATCACCACAAATGACTGTTTGCAAGTGAGTGACATCGTTCACTGTCACATGTAGCATTTCCGGCTGAATGCAGGAAAATTCATGGCAATTAACATCCTTCAATTCCCCTAAAGAAGATGGGCTATTGCGATAAACTCGGGACTTAACATAACCCCAAAGATCAACGGGTGTTAAGTCAGGTTAGCGAGGTGGCCATTCATGTGTAAAGTGACGGCTGAGTAGTCGTTCGTCAGTGAACGTTTTTTCAGGTATTTCTTCACTTCGGTCGCAATATGAGGAGGTGCAGCGTCTTGCATGAATATCACCTTGTCAAAGACATTATGTGCCAACAAGAATGTATCACTTTATCTCGTAGTATTTCTAGGTAACGTTACCCGCTGACTGAACATGTCTTCCAGCCTTGCAGAAGGTTCTTCAAAGAAAAAGAGACCCACAATACTTTCCGAGGTAAAACCACGCCAAACAGCAACATCTGATGCGTGTAGGGGTTCCTCTCTGTATGCAGTTGTGTGTGTTAAATGTTCCATGCAATGAAAAATGAGCCTCGTCCGTTCACAAAATACGGAGCAGACATTATGGATTTTCTTCGAATTCCGACAGGGCCCAATCGGGGCCATCGTGATTCTACCGGGCCTGCTTGTGCACTCCGAAAGAGGCCTACGGACTTTACCTCATTGGTTAGATTCGGCCTTTGGATGACGTATCTAAGTGCTGGAACCAATATTAGAGCATCCGTAGGCCTCTTTGGATGACTCATCGGAGTGCACAAGCAGGCCCGTTAGAATCACGATGGCCCCATTTGCAAATGTCATTCGTTTAGCTGTGTCACCTGGCAACAGCTGTTGAAGCGATTGTAATTTGTAGGGTTACAATTATTGTAACACACCATGAAGGATGCGAAATACCGATGTCTTCGGTATACCCGTGTTTCGTGCAACTTCTCGTCCGCTAGATACTGGTACTGGTACTCCGCTCGTTGACTGTCCCATAAAGCGAAACCACACTGTAGGTACAGAAGAGGAGGATATTGTCAGAGGTAAAAGAGCCTCTGACAATCGTGCGGAACCCCTGCGAGGCCGATCCTGCAAACTTCCCGTTTCTTCAAAACGTCGTATAAGGGATATTAGTCCTGCAGCGGTTATAGGACCTGATCCTTTTTTCATTTCCTTCTTAGTCCGAAACCTTCGTAAATCTTCAGCCGCTGATTCCTGGCTGAAATCATAAAACTTCGCCAAAAGTGCTTTATCTACCATTGTCAACAACAGTCTGCACCCACGCAAATGTCAATGACAGCGAAATGAAGAATAAAACTCAGCTTCTCTCCCTGAATTTTATAGGACTCTGATTTGCATATTTTCCGAGATTTGCTTGAGTACATCACCATCTATCGTAGGAAAATGTAACTAATTCTTTTTTTCTCAACCAAAAAGAATTCCCCTTCGCGAGAATGACTTTTCCGCAAAATGTATTCGAATACATCAATTCTTTAAACTTTTATGCAATTTTTATGCATTCTTTAAATTTTTATGCAAGTATTTACGGACTTATGGGACACCCGGTATAAAATATATTTATCTCCTATGAAGTGATGTTTTTAACTCTTAAAGAAAATAAAATAAACAAGAGTGAAAAATAACTACTACGCTATACATTCTTTTCCACATAATTAAAACTTCCGAATCGGAAAAATATTTTTGCCTGTATTTAAAGGTTGTGAAAAAGCATATTTCAAGCTTTGAGAAGAAAATTCCCGCATTTTAGAGAATTACTCTTCATTACCATAATCTCTCAGATATTCTCATGGAGATTTATAAATAAATGTAAAAAGATTAGCACTATATACCTTTTTCCACTTGTGACAGTGAAACGACAAAAAAGGGTTTTGTTGAAATTAATAGCACTCTAGAACCAAGATTAAATAAGGGGTTTTTTGTATTGTAATTCAGTGTATTTCATGACATCTTTACTCTAAGAATTATCAAATTTATATTTGAGTTTATCCTCTTAAGTGCTTGCAGGGAGGGTATGAATTGTCCTAAAAGGAGCCTTAAATTTTTTTCAAACCTAAAGTACTTTTAGATAAATGTTATTTGAAATTGAGTTTAATGCTAAATCACGATGTACGGCTGCGTTAAAAAAAAAAGGCTTGGCATTTATTATTCTTTTTTTTTATTTTCTTTAACAACTTCTTTTTCTAGAATATTGTTTGAGGAATGCATTTTGTTTTCACGGAAATTTGATTCTTTTTAATATTTGGGGTCTTTTTTTCTATTTTTCTTTACCTGCCAGCACACTATTTATTGCTGATTGACCAAACAGTTTTCAAAACATTTGAATCGGTGAGTGCAGAAACCACCTCAGTCACAAAAAGGAAATTTTTTTCAGGAATTTCCTCCAAATTTTCAAATATTTAAACTTATTTTTTTCCTCTGTCATAACATGCATTTATGTTTCTGTCATGCAAATATTACCTAATTTTTGAAGTTTTAGGAATTTTTATGAAGTTTTTTCTCTCTCCTGAAAAAAATTTCCTGTTTGTGACTGAGGTGGTTTCTGCACTCACCGATTCATTTTTGGAAATGATAAATTAATGACAAATCCCTAGACATTGGAAATAGTTATAAGGGATTTTAGACCATTTTTTTGGTTGTTTGATCTTTAAAGGTAACAATGTTTTTTTCTGTACTTCAATGTGTACTTTAATCTTAAAATCTATTAACAACGTCGTTTTAACAACGTTGTTATAACACGTTGTTTATAACAACGTTGTTTATAACACGTTGTTATAAACAACGTGTTTATAACAACGTGTTTATAACGGCGTTGTTCATAACAACGTTTTTATGAAAAACGTCGAAAAAGCTTTCTTTAGAAATTAATATTGCTTTTAAAAATACAGTATAAGAATAAATAAAAAATTGAACTTTTGGTACTGAAAAAATTTTCGGATTTTTAAAGCAGGTAATACTATATATTTTTTCAGAATACTTGTCGAAATTTGAGACTTATTCGTCTGAATGCGATATGTTCTTTCAAATATGGAAAGCATGTATAAAATATATAGATAAAAGGATAAACATTTGGTAATAGGAGGCCTTTTAAATAGTTAAAGCCACATCGTATCTATATTTCTATGGATGTAGGGAAAATTTTCATGTTTTTCGACTACCCGATACGCTTCTTTTTGGGGTTGAAAATTGCCAATAAATCATTAATGCAGGAAAAATGGAGAACTGTGAAACTTTCAGACTTTTTAGGTCGTTTCGAGTATTTTCTATTATTTCTTTATATGCGTTCAAATTTTCAAAAAATTGGACTAACTGTGTTAGAGATTAACAAACAAAAAATTGGGCTCATAAAACTGCTGTTAAAAGATGATACTGTTACGAATTTTCGGGGCAACCCGCTGTTCTGGGGTTTAAAATAGTTTAAAATTCGTATTCTTCGCGTCAAATAGCTAAATTTGCATCAAAATCGGTTAACTAGAACAGGAGATATGGAGTTTTTGGTTTCTCCATTGGTTTACATAGCATTTTCTAGAAATCTCGAAAAATATGGTAAGCCTTCGCTAACCTCACTTTTCGGGACTTCTTTTTGGGGTCAAATTTGGCGATCATTCGCTAAAAGTCTTCAAGCTTGGCGTTATTTAGGACATTTGGCGCGATTTCCCCGATGGGGTTTGTAAAGCTAGCTTTCCTGCATTAACATTACATAATAGCCTAATATTGCTCTATTACGTAATCAAAATTCGAGCTGTACGGGGATCTTTTGAGAAACAGTTTCTCCAAGAAATTTCTAATAGCTTCTGCGTCATCTATACAAAGGAGCTGGCTGCACCGGTCAAGTCAGTTTTTCACCGACAATTCGTTGAGTAAAGTTTGCTGTACTACGCTCTGAATTGTGCTATAGAAAGCTATATTTAGCTTCTTTTTGAAGCTTTGTTTTTAAGTGCTCTGTGTAAATCCTTCCTTGCTGAGTCTTGAGGGACAGTTTAGGATTTCCCTCGTATGTTTCCACTGAATTCTTGCCTGTGGAATTGTTTTATTTTGTACGAGAAATACAGCATTTGTGAAAGCGCGGACTGTTATAAACATGTTACGAGTTGTTTGTGCTTGCGAGTTTCGTACAGCTTATTGTTCGACGAACTTCTAGAAGCAATAAAGTTCGTGTTCCATCCCGACAAGTGGACTTTTTACTAGAACTTTTTGCACCAACTGGACTTTAGAACGACGAACCCAGAAATATAGCAGAGTTTTCTGCAACAATATAAATAAAAACTTTGTATGATAAGACACATAAAAAGGTACATTATCAATCGGTACGTTTCTTTCGGCTGAAAAATCTTCAGTATTACTCGGCCGTCAGCACACAATGCTCTCAAAGTATAAAAAGTATCCAAAAAACAAAGAATCGGCTGATTTCCGTGCTTAAAAACAGCTACTTGTTTTAATCTTATTTTACATATCAGTGCAAAGTTTTAAACCAATTATTTTGGTGATGTAAATTTGTATACGATAAAATAAACAGATTTGTTTTCTGACTAATTTCCAGTTATTAATAAGGGTTGCAAAATTTCAAAATGTTAGGAAACATATCAAGTTAGATATAGTCAAACCTACCTTAAAGTTAGATATAGTCAACTGTGTTACGTTCATTTTAGCGTAACACATAAATTGATTAATGTATTGTGGGTTGTCAAATGAGAAATGATCTTAGGAAATTACGCTACTTTTCGAGCTAACTAAATTTACTAAGAATGATATTCTCGATGGAAAATTCAGTTAGGCTGATCAAAATAAGCAGATGAGTTTCGGGTTCTTAGGCGATTTTTGGGAAACAGCCCTTGGGAAAATGTCACTAATACTCTAGAACTGTGTTGTAGAATTGAATTTTCAAAATGAAAAATGCTATTCACGTAAAAATCATACCTCTTTTTGTGTAAATTACCTCTGAGTTACTAAATTATCTGCAGATTAAATGTATCTATATTTTGATTTGTTTATAGTTTAGCTTCAGGAACTTAAATTTCTGTTATGGATAAACGTGTGGAGCAACTTGTTTTCTCCTGCTGGTCATTCTTAGTGAATAAAAAACAGAAATATATTTCTGGCATAACGGGATTTCTGCGCTATAACTTGTTTTCGTAAGCTACAGTGTAAGGTGTACAAATGATTCGAAGTTAAGCTGTATTCATTCAGCCAGTATGGTGCGTACTAGCTATGTGAGCTGTGAAGAACTATCTGTTTGCTATATTTAACGTTTGAGCTTTAAAATAAAGAAATTTTATGCAGAAGAAAGACCTAGAAGTGTGAACCATAAGCTTACAATTAAATTTTAAAATGTTTATTTAAAAAATTACATGTCAATCTCACTTAAAATTTCAAAATGTTGTGCCTGGAATATAGCCCATTGTATTTGGCTCATGACCCTAGTAATTTCTGTTTAAGAAAAACATTGAAATACTCAATTCTTTATTTTATTCTGATAAAAAGGAACAGTCTGAATAATCCAAGTAGTTTTTGCTCTAGTAGTAGTTTTTGCTTCAATTGCTCTACTGAAGGTAAAATTGTTTATTTAGTGGTACACACAGGATATTTACCGAAAGACCTTTAACTTTGAAAATAAATAACTCAAAAACGGTGACACATAGAAGTATGAAACTCGTTATAAGTTTTTGTTTATAAGAATTTGATACAGAAACTGCAAAATTTTAGCTACAAATAGCACCAATAGATGGTGCTGCAAGCGAAAATACAAATAGCGGAAAGAGAGCTCACACATTGAGTACAATCATTCGTCGAAGATTACGTCGCTGTAAGGGACGTGACCACTGTTAGAGTATAGTGAAGAAATTTTTTTCAGAAGAGATGCATATTCCGTAGAGGAACGTGTGTTTACTGTGTTAACGTACCACCAATCAAATCAGGCCCTACTGCCACAAGGTGAAGTTCTCAAATGCCATTTCAAGTAGCTAAATGTCCAGATGGGAAAACAATTCATGAGCTATACAAAAAGTTTCAACACACAGGCAAGCGTTACCGATGTGTTAGTTGGATTGGAGGGTCCCACCCACTCCGTCGTGACACTTGAAAATACAACGATAATAGGTACAGTTATTGAGCGTGATCCGTATAAATCTGTCCACAGACTTGCAGCTGAATCTTCAATCTTGACGTAAAGCACATAGACAATCCTGCGGGAATATTACGTATATTGTTCTTATAAGGTTCAGTGCCGGCACACCATACAAATTCCAGCTGAACAACAACGAGAGGATTTCGCTAACGAGATGCTCAGTATGACTGATGGTTCTGGTTTCTATGTCCACCGAATATGGTTTACAGACGAAGCCTTTTTTCACCTGGATGTAACAGCCAAAATTGGCGATTTTGGTGCACCGAAAACTCTGAATTGTCTCAAGCACGATCGCTCCATTGCCCAAAAAGACAAGGCACGGTATTTTTTGATGGATCTTGCCCACACTGTACACAAGACGTCCATGACATTCTGGACGAATACTTCGATGATAGAGATAATGCGCTGAGTTATTCGACAACTAAAGGAAAAAATTTCCATGTCCTCACCCCTTGCACATGGATTATGCAACCTTGCAACTACTTTCTGCGGGGCACACTGAAGGACATTGTTTACGGTAAAAATCATTCAACCCTTGACCGGTTGGAGGAGGTTATTTGTCGGGCTTGTGTGTAGATTTCCAGTAACATACCAAATACAGTTGCTGAAACTTCTATTCTTCGTTTCCGATATGTGTGTAAAATGAAAGGTGCGCTGAATGAATCGGTTTTGATGTGATTGTTCCCGGCGTTTGAGCTCTTTTTCTAATATCTGTGTTGCTTTTTACAACGCCATTTCTCTGTGCAATTTTTTTACTAAAATTTTCTGGCTTCTGTATCAAATTCTTACTTTTTTTTTAAGGGGACAGCCTACTTTTAAGAATGGGAAAATGTAGAAATTTTAGTTCAACTTTCATAATTAAAAAAAAATAATGAATGCTGCAGAAACACAATTCTTTTTCAGTTAACTACTATCACATTACTCTATTGATTAAAAATATTATTGTAGTTTATTATAAAGGTGATAATTTAAAAAATATTATTTTACCACACAATATTGTAAAAACATTCAAGAGTACTTTCCACTGCGCGCAAGATATCTCAATTATAATTCCTTTGATCCTCATAATTTTTTTCTAAATTAAACAAAACATTATAATTAACTATCTAAACTAAAATGGTTTAATTATTTTCATAATTTAAATTAAAACAAATATTTAATCTAAAGTTTAAATTATCATAAAAATTTTGATAGGTTTACACAATAACTCGGTGCCACCACAGCATTCAATCTTGAAGACGTGCTGACGTGTTGGACTCCTACATACCTTCCACAGAGTACCGTTTTGGGCTCTAAGGCTGAAATTGTAATAGAGCTACTTGTCGGAGTTTGTGTGTATACATTTATCCATGTATACTATAGCACATAAAATTGATTATATTTCGCTTTATGAACGTTTCGATTAAATTCTTCCGCTTCATGCACATTGCCTTCGTGTTCTTTATTGCTCAAACTGAGAATGTGAGCATTTTTCTGGCTCTCGAGTTTCTAAATTAATTCTGTACATTTCTTTTCTGCCTCTTTATGCTTTTAGTGTCAACATTAGTTGCAGCTTCTACAGCATGCTGCCCAACTTGCGTTTACATTTTCCTTTTTATCTCAATAAATAATTGTCATACGAAAATGGTTGGTATCAATCTTTTTAGAATAAAGTAAACTATTTAATGAGATAAAATCTCAAAATCAATTTTTGGGCATTTTAAAGTAGCTGTCCCTTAATAAACAGGACACTGGTTTCATGCTTCTATCTATCTCGATTTTGAGTTAATTTATTTTCAAAATTAAGGATCTTTCCTGAAGCACCCTGTATCATAAGATCATAATTTATTAGGGCAGCTCATATTATTGTTATTTGTTTTGTTGTTATTATTTATTTATTTATTTACTCACCAGGAATTACAAGATGCTCTCCTGGGATAAGTTAAAAAGGCATTTAATATATTTTAAAATATTTTAAGGTATTTTTTTTATTTTACAAATAATATGAAAATTTTTGTCTATTCGGCTTTCTGAAGACGATGTATATATGACATGCAGTTGTTTAATTGCATGACATGCAGTTGTTTAATTGTATGACATGCAGTTGTTGTTGTGACAACAGAACATCAATTTTAATGTTCTGTTGAAAGTTTATGGTCATTAATTATGTTTCATTGTGCGTAATTCAGTTGTGCAAATAGCATTTTACATAAACTACTGAAATAAAACTTGAATTCTAACTACGATATCCCTAAAATATACATGCACTGTCTTTTTACCTAATTTCTTTTTTAACAGTTTTGAAATTTATATGCTGCTAGAAACAAGTAAAATTTTTGAAACACGATACAGCAATAAATAAAAGAAAAGAATTACTTTACTGATTCAGAATGGTGCAATTAAAGCTGCTTCAACTAAAATTAAATAAGATATGTATAAATGTATATAAGACTTTTATTTATTAAAAATAATTTCATACAAAATATTGAATTAGAGCGGCATTTCTTGCTTATTATTTTAGTAAATTTGATGTAAACGGACAGATGGTAATTTAATATTCACTGACCTAGACAGGAAAAGTGGTCAAATAACAATGAAGTGCTTCTGACCAATGATTTAAATCTAATACAGCGTCTTTGAATAAAAAAAGAAATCGAATGTATTTTACTTTGACCTAGACTGAAAGTCTCTGGGGAAATAATGGAATTTGGTTTGTATTAATTCAATTGGAAACCGCACACCCAAAAGAATTACTTTCAGATAAAACTGAAAACACGCTTGATTCATATTACATAAAAGAGTAGTAAAATACGATTAGTGTATGGCAGTCAATAGACTTAAAATTTGTAGAATTATTTTATTAAAAGCACCATAATAAGGACGTAATATGATTAACTGTGTTATTACTTTATTAAATATACCATCGGGAAATAGTTTTAAATGAGAAAAATAATTTAAAATTTCAGTCGCCAAGATTTTGTGGCATGCATGAAACATAAGAGAATTTGTTTTAGAATATTTAGAAAATTATTTGTTTTTAAAATTTTCCAACGAACCTAAAAAAGTGTTTACATTTCAGCATATCTGTCCGTCTGTTCTTCAATTGTTAAAAAATAAACATCGATTGTTACGGTATGTTTTTGCTATGTGCTATACCAGGGGTGACCAAATCATAGCGCATGCGCCAAACTGGCGCATTGGATCATTTCAAAGCGCGCATTGCAATCTTTGGTCTATTTATTCTCTTGAGACAGAGTGAAGACTTTTTGAATTATTTCCTTCCGGAAATATTTAATTGTTTTATAATTTATGATGTTACATGGAAAGGAAGCATTTGTACACTCCAAACTACAGTACCATTAAAATTCGAAAATAAAAATCTATCCCCTACCAAATATCCGAAAAATTAATTTTACAAGGGAAAAAAAATGTTTTGTTGATTTCAAAAAAATTCGGTTGGCACTATTTCAACAGAATAATTTTGTTGGTTTTAACAAAGTTTTTGCTAAATTAACAAAGTATTTTGTTGAATTAACAAACATTTTTTAATTCAACGAAAGTATTTCTTTGGAATAGAGCCAGTCAAACTTTTGTAGAATCAACAAAACATTTTTTTTTTTCGATGTAAATTCCGCTTTCTCAGAGCAGCAACTTCAATCTCTTGCTCACAGGTTATTACTTTTCCTCACCTAAACGAAAGCCTGCCAGTATTAAAATTACATGCCTGTAAACATTACCGGGTACCTTGGTTTTGGGTGGGGTCTGCAAAAAAATTTTTGTTTAAGAAGAGTCCTCGAACTGCATAAGTTTAAAAAATCCATGCATTGTAAAAAATGTCTTATTGCAAATTGCACGTATAACATTTTCAAATATGTGAGTCAGTTTCAAACAAAGCAGAATTAGCATATATTACTAATGCTCGTAAAATAATGGTGTATATGAAACACTGCATTTCTAGTATTGTTAGTCATTTACAGGAGTTCAGAAACAAGAAACAATTTAGTTACAGTTAGACAATTTAGAGACTTTAATCTGTTTTAAGCACAATAGGTATGCAGATGTTTACGACAGCTTACTCTCCATTGGTAAGGACGAACATAGCGTTTGCAGCTGTTTCATCAGGTCTCGCAATATTACATGATTAGTAAAAAAGGTTTGTGAGATTAAGCCAAAATTTTCGCCAAATGGTCTGCTCACTAATAAAGATACATTGTAAAATCTGGAATCAAAAATAAGTATTTAAAAATGGTTTCATCTTCATGATAAAATTAATCATAAATGTTAACTGGGCGTCCAATAAAATGAGTGTTTTTTAACAGTCGAAAGTATATATGTTGCATACCAAAGTTTTATTAAAGTGTTTGTGCAGCAGTTCAAGTTGAAACTTTTCCACCTATGATTAATATGTTGTAAGGGTGACATTATGTCAAAACACCATCAACTGCAGTAATTAATAGTGCCACTGCTGAAGCCGAAAATACAACTTCCTGTTAAATTATTTTTTAAATATCACTACTTTTTAAATTTTCTTTAATCATTTAACACTTACTTTTTACTGGGAAGAAACAGTCATTCGAATATTGCTTACTTATTCAATTTATACTGTGATCAATTTATATAGCTTTATTTTGTACTAGCAGATAAAGACTGTTGAACAACAATGGGTTAAATAAAGCCCATTTCTGGATCAAAAAGGCAAGATAAGTTAGTTACAGAATCTAGAGGCAAAGCTTCGTGTTGACGAAAACGTGGACAGTTTCGAAAAGTTATTTAAGCGAATTGGAATTTCAAAAATTACGATTCTATTTAGATTATGACTTAGAATATCCGACACCGGTGTTAAATCTTTCATTGAATTTTCAATCCATTTAGAGAGATTTTCTGAAGTTAAAAATTAAAACTATCGATTGAAATAGCTGGAAGGGTGAATTTTGAGGCTTTTAAAATAGCGCCGCCTTTTTCCCTATACTTTTTTTAACATATTTGTGCAGACTTGATATCCAATCAGTCCAAAGATGTGAATTTTATTACATTTTTTGAGTAAAACTTTACATAAATTGCAAAACTCTGGATCTACTCCATCTATGACGTATTTGCGACAGCTTTTAAAGTTTCTACTCTTAACAGAGCAATTTCCTGATTTTAAAAAGGCGCAAAAAACTGTTAAAAATCATTCACCGGGTAGCTTTTGAAATTTTTAAAATATAGCACAGATATTTTTCATATTTTATACATAATTACGAAAATTTTTAAGCCGGTAGCACTATACGTGCATGTTTTATGACGTTTTTAGGAGCATAACTTTTTTTAAATTTTTCGGTGTAATGGTAGTAAAAGTTTTTTTTTTTTTTTTTTGGATTGGTACAAATCGTAAGAATTCCAGAGTTAGTAAATCAGTGATAAGCGTAACTAAAAATTAGGATTATAATGCAGATATGCAAACTATTGATATAAAATTAAAAGTAATTTTTTGAGAGTTTCAATTATCAGCAAATGTAGGTATTTCGCAATGACAAATAAAATGTACAGATGTTTAGCATCTTATCCTCTGAAAAGTTCAAAGCAGATGGCAGAGATTGCACTACAGCCAAGTTCTTGCAATGTAAATTGTATGACATATTTTTGTAGCATTACAAAAACTCTCATTCCCGATATCTCTGCATGACACCGGCGTGTTTTTGCACTAAGATATACACATCTCTGACAGCCGCTACGATATATCTATTGTTGTGTATCGCCAAGCCAGGAAAGGGGCCGGGGGGGTGGATTGTGGGGGTAGGAGGATATTGATCTGAATAGAAAATGCATCATATCGGCGATGACAATAAAAATTTCGTGAGCAGCATTTCCGAGTAGATAAAAAAAAGAGAGAGAAGTTTCCCCCCAGAAGCTAAAGAAATCAAGTGGATATTCTTTTTGTTTCTGCCACGAAATGCAAATTCCATTTCCTTGCAAAAATAAATTTGCAACTTGGACACGAGAGACCGATTTCAAAAATCGATAGTCAGCAAAAAGTTACACGTAAAATGTTTCAAAGTAAGAATGATTCTACCGTGTAATTTTTAGTGTGTTTTGATTTTGTAGCTAAGTGGATCCTGAAAGTATTTTCCCCAAAAGCGTGTTTGTCAATTATCTCGTTAAAAAGTTTTAACTGCTTAGCTAAAAGTTTTCACATTTATCTAAGAGCTTTTATCAAAAGAAAGTGCAATTTTAAGTTGTGGAATGCGTACGTTGATAATTAAATAGTTTTATGTAAAAGAAAAATTTTGTAGCATGTCATCATTTTTTAAGTTCGCAGCAGATGATGCCAACTTCTTTTTCTTTCCAGTTTATCAATCCTTGATTACAGTGCCCCCCCCCACAGTTCCAAATTTTTTTCAGAATTTCGAGTATAGTTGTATGCTAAATCTTTATTTAAGTGAAATAAAATTTAATGATTACCAAAAAATGAATCATATATCATTAGTCTTAAGCTACAAAAATGTTTCTTAAGCACAGTTATTGAGACACAAATCTGCGTTTACTTTCAAAATCCAAAAATAAAAAAATATGTAATCAGCCGAAGATTAAAATGCTGCTTATACCACCAAATATTACCACCGAATAATTGAAACCAATGCCTTTTTCAAAAAAATTATTAGCAATGGTAAAAACAACACCATACAAAATTTCAATCAACTAATTTGCTAATTCAACTCAATTTAGAAAAGTTTGTAATTTGTTTAACTTCTGCTCTGACATATTTTGAATTTTTCTAACATTCAAAAATATTTTAAGTTTATAATCATAATCACACCACCTCGTTTTTTAAGTAAGATAATTATGACCATATTTAAAAACTGGTAGGAAGAATCATTTTTACTAAGAAAACCTTTTTTTTTTACGAATTTTCTGGTTGGTCTGATGAAGTACACTGCTGGCCACCCAAATTGCAACACCAAGAAGGCCGTTCTCAAATAAATAAATAAATAAAATAATAATAATAATAACATTCACTTTCAACATTTAAAAAAAATAATTCTGTTTTATTATCACTGTCGAGGAAAAGACTGTTTCATTTAGCAAAATTTAGCGAAAATCGCACATCTTGCCCCCTTCTGAATGTCAAAATCAATTGTTGGCTTAAGGAAAGAAAAAAATGTTGACAGATATCCACACTCAGTTACCACATAATCATAAGTATAAACACATGAGGAATATTTAGAGCCATTATGTGTTTATATTTATTTTTAATACTTTTTTTTTTCATTTATTTTTTTACTTTAGCATTACGTATTTAAGGACAAATATGAGTAAAAGAAAAATGTTGAAAAAAAAAAAAATAGCTATGCATATTATTTAGCACAGTAACAAATATTGTAAATCTATCTGTATAAATAAAATTAGACTTTTGTCTGTAAATTTCTTGGAATTCTAAAATTTTGCGATTTCTATCCGTTTCAAGCACCTGGGAATCCAGTGCGACACTCAAAAAAAGTTTGTCTGTCGTTCTGTCATTCTGTCGTGCTGTCGTTCTGCCGTTCTGTCGTTCTGTCATTCTGTCCGTGACGCTTTTTTTGTTCAAGCATCACGTAAAAACGACTGAAGCGAATAATATGAAATTGGGTGTCATGATAGGCGGTCACTCAACTTAAAACATAGGCACCGATTCAAAAAAAAATCTTGATTAGATTTTGAGATTTTGCGAAAATCATTTCAAACTGCGTAAATTCGTGTTCGAGCATCACGTAAAAACGACTTAAGCGATTGAAATGAAATTTGGTACCATGATTAGTGGTCGCTCAACTTAAAACACAGGCGTCAAATTTTTAAAAAATCTTGATTAGATTTTGAGATTTTGTGAAAATCGTTTTAAACTGCGTAAATTTGTGTTCGATCATCAAGTAAAAACGACTGAAGCGATTGAAATGAAATTTGGTATCATGATAGGTGGTAATTCAACTTGAAACATTGGCGTCGAATTTTTAAAAAATCTTGATTAGATTTTGAGATTTTATGAAAATTCTCACAAAATACGTTTATATTTCTTCAAGCATCGCCGCGTAATAACGACTAATACGAAATTTGGTGATATGATAGGTAGTTGCTAATCTTAATTTATAGGCGTTGAATTTTTAAAATATTTTGATTACATTTTGTGATTTTGTGAAAATCGCTTTACAATGCTGAAATTTTGTTCCAGCATCACGAAATAAAAACTGCAGGGAATGAAACGAAATTTGGTGACATGATAGGTTGTCACTCAACTTAAATTCTAGGCTTCCAATTTTTCAAAAAATACTGATTAGATTTTGAGATTTTGCGAACATTATTTCAATATGCGTCAATATTCGTTCGCGCATCCCATAATTACGACTAAAGCGAATGAAATGGTATTACTTAGTTACTCTCTAACCTGTAATATTTTAACAATACATAAAAATTATAACTTCGCTTTCTTTACTTTGGCAACATACTACATCTGTTCTGTGTACTCCTACAATGCTGACGAAAGTTCTTGCTTTTTGGAAATTTGCATTCAGTATACTAACCCGTCAACGACTAGTATTTCAGCTAGTGCCCTATAAAATTTAAATATTGTTTCTCAATGTGTTGACTAATGAATACCAGTCGGTACCTTTTTTTGGTAAAATATGCTATTATTGTACAGTTATTAGTTTATTGTGCCCCATGTTGCTGGGTTTTTTCACTGTACATCAACGTTTATGAATTTATCAATAACAAAAGCAAATAATAATAATAATAATAATAATAATTTCATTGAATGCAAGGGATATGACGGGAGTTGACGTTTTATCCGTGATAACCTTCGTTTAGTATAATATAATAATAAAGTGTACAATGACTTATTGGTGAATTTCTTAACTACATTTTAAACTAAAATTTTGACTTATGTTTACGTGGAGTTGAAACGCCAGCCAAAACATGAAATTAAAAGATAATGAATAGGATAAACCATGCTCTTCAATCTTTAATTGGTTAAATATACTTATGGATTAATTTCAAAGTATGTAAATCATTGATAAATTTAATTTTAGGTAGCTAAAACGTTGTATTGGATGAATATATCGATTTTTTCAGTTTTGCTGAAATCTTAAAATTATATCTTTTAGCTTAAATAAAATTAAATAAACTAACTTCTTTTAAACTCGCCCCACTTGACAAAATCTCATATCTCAAATTAAAGAGCAACCTGATAATTATATTTATAAAAACCATTACATGTAAAAACCACAAGTAGAAGGCGTATTTTATATATATATATATTTTAATAAAAGCCTATTTCCCAATCTCTGTTTCAGGGGCAAAAAGTTGTTATCACCCAATAAACGAGGACAGTCAAGCCACTTTTAAAGGTAAATGAAGTCCTAAAAGTTCTATTCAGCAAAGTTCTTCTCAGTTCTTTCCAGCGTATGAATTTTGAAAAAATCCAAAATACTAACAAATTCAACTTCGGAAATTTCAATAACAATCAAATGTTCTTTTGTGTAACGGCAAAGAAAGAAAAAATAACGGCAAACAGAAATAAAATCTGTACGTCCGTGTACGTGAAGTGTACATTCACGTGCGTTAAAAGCATTTATTCAAAATTAAAACATCGACGCAAATGTACGTCCACTCAGATCTACATAAAATCTTAAAGAATCGTTTTAACAGTGAAAAGAAATAGGTCCACATAGTTGGACCTCTTGAGCGAGGAGTTTATTCGAATATTTAATTGCTTAAGCATGCTAAAAAATTAATGAGGACGAAAATTTTTTAATATTAAACAATGCAGAGGGACCTTTTACCAGAGCAGTTGAAATAAATGCAAATTAAATTCCCTTCTGCCACGATGAAAGAAGAATCACATCACTTAACTCCCATTTCGCTCGTAAGAGAAAATAAAACGCAGATGATCTGCTGAAAAGAATAAATAATTTAAATTACTTTTCTAAGAATTTTGTAAATGAAATTCTTGTTTGATATGTGCCGTAAAAAAAAAAAAAAATTGTTTTCCCTCATAAACTTGATTTGTACACGAACGGATTTAGTCCTGGAATATTAATGCTTAAGGAGGCTAAAGCTGAAGTGATGGTATTTCATGTTTTTCGATTAAACATTTATCACAAATTTGTTGATAGAGTTTTGAGGGGGGAAAAATCAGCAGGGGAATATTTACAGCTATCATGTGTTTACACTTATTTTATTTTACTTTTTTTTTTAAATTTAGATTTTTACTTTAGTATTACGAATTTGAGGACAGATATGAGTCCTTTATCATTAACCCTTTGAGGCGCAACCCTTTCCCAATGATGAAAAAAGGGCAGCCGTTGCCATCGCTCGACTTAACTACCAGCAAGATGGCGGACGATCGAAACTTTCATCGCGTGCCACAGATCTAGAGACCCTTTTTTGACGGCAGATGGCTGTGCCGCACAGCCAGCTGCGTCAAAAAAGGGTCTCTAGATCTGTGGCACGCGATTAACGTTTCGATCGTCCGCTATCTTGCTGGTAGCTATGTCGAGCGATGGCAACGGCTGCCCTTTATTCAGCATTGGGCAATCTATACAGCTGTTCTTGCATTCTTCCATTTTTCAGCAATGTCAGTGCTGTTAAAAATAATCGTGACCATTTTTTTACGGGAAATGACGTGCTCAAAAGTAAAGGGTTCTCGTGGAGCTATGTCACCCGCAACTAGTTTTATAGAAATCCAATATATTCTTCGTGACTGGCAACAGTCAAAGCGTCAGAGTTTGGTGTTCCCAGAGCGGGAACACTGCGCGTTAAAGGGTTAGAAAGGCACTCTTGCATGACGCAGTGTATATCGTAAAACACATGAATGTATCCGCGGGGCACTGGGGAAAGCTCCGGTAATCGGGCTGCAGCTTCCGACGTTAAGTTACACCAAATTTCTCTTTCAGAACATATTTATTAACTTTCACTCAAATTTACATGGCAACGGAAATCACGAAAAATCTGCTCTGTGAGCGATGTTCGGCGGACTTCGCTCTAAATTGTTTAAAATCGATGGTCACGTGTTTTACAAAATAATCACATGTTTCAGAAAAGGTACGTTTATTGGCTATTGAAATGCCCTGGTTTCATGGCCCCAAAAGAATTCTTGCGAGGTATGCAGACAGAAAACCGGATGAAAAAAGGGGAGATATATCTATTACGGTTTTATTAAATTTGGATCCCTAGAAAAATCCTTTGCTTGAAAGCGAAAGTTTCTACGCCCTTGCAGAATTGTGAAGGAAACTATCGGAAATTTTGAATTTTGAGAACATATTTAATTTTATATGTTTTGTGTGTATACCAGGGGGCGTAGATAAGGGGGGGGGTTAGGGGGTCATAACCCCCCATGAGAAATTGTTTGCCATACAAAATGTATATTCTAGACTCTCTTATCACTTACACCTATATACATATGATTTGTAGTAGTCGTGCCCCCCCCCCATGAAAAATTTCTGGCTACGTCACTGGTGTATACATATCATATAAGTGTAACTACCGCATAATTGAATAGGCGGTGTTTTTCCATATTAGCAAACATTCGATGGAATATAATCTTTAGTCTAGTATTATAAAAATGCTGCAAAATTTAGCGAAATAAAATTTTAATGGGGGGAGAGAAGATGCGCTGTTTCAGATTTCCTTTTCATCTTCAGGTATTTAATGTATGTTTAATGTTCTTTTGGGATGCTAACATATTACAACAGAACTGCAGTAATTGAAATAAAGCAACGAAGCGTTTCTTCCCCTCCCACACATATAAACAAGCTAAAATAAATAAATAAGTTGTGTGGATAAAATAATAATACGAAAGAGGTAGAGATATGGAAGCTAGCATACAAAATATATTTTAATCATAAGTATATTTATTTCTTACTTCTGTTAGCAATGTAAGTGCCACCAAAAATTCTTCGGTAGAAATTAAATCGTATTTGTGACAAATTCTGTATATCTGTATACATATGTTTGGGCATTTACAAATCTTATATTCAGAAAAAGGAATTGGGATGGGAGAGGTTCCCAAAAAGTATAAGAGCTTAGTTTCTCATAAATATGTTCGTTTATCGTAATTTTGATTAGAAAAATCTGAATTTGGAAGGCAGAAAATCAGGCAAAACATCTAAAAAACTACAAAAAATTACAAAAATGAACCCACCAAAAGGAACAATGGCACCATTTTTTAAATTAATTTCAGTTCAACCTTCTTTCCATTTTATTATTGAAGAATTTACATTTTTTATTCATGTACCATTAAATAATTCAAAATCAAACCCATAAATCGTTTAAAATCTCATTGAAACAATCAAACCAACTAATAGAACAAGTTTTTCAATGTACTTTTAAACATTTTTTCACTATAAAGATATAAATTTACAGTTGACACTTTTACACAAGAAAAAGTTTCTAAACAGTTTTATCCAGAAATATTTTGAAGGAAATAATTCAAATCGACGGCAGTGTGATTACTTGAGCGAAAAAACATTTTTTTGGCCCAGTTACTCGAGTTAAACATATTTCATGTTCCACATAACTTGTCAGTTTTTCTCATTTTTATATCCTTAGTGGTGTATCATTTAGATCGATGTTTGCTTAATAAAGTCTTTATATTTAATAAATAATCTTTTTCTAACCTAAGTAATCTTTCTCTATCTGGGGAAACTTTGTTAATATTAATAAGCAAAAAAAAAATTTAAATCACTTTAAAATACACTTATAAGGTAATTCAAAAAGTCGTTATTTAATAAGGATGTTTTGCCTAGTATAACCAAAACATGAAATGAAAGGATAATGAATAGGATAAACCATGCTCTTCAATCTTTAATTGGTTAAAAAATAATTATGAATTCTTTTTTAAGTATGCAAATCAGTGATAAATTTAATTTTAGGTAACTGTACACGTCAGAAACGTTGTATTGGATGAAAATATCGATTTTTTCAGTTTTGCTGAAATATTAAAATTATATCTTGTAGATTTCGAAAACCGTTTAAATTTTATCTTTATCTTCGTTAGAAATTACAGTTACAGCAGTTTAAATGTTAATCAGACACCATATTCTACATGTTTTCAAAACTTATTTTTTCGCTTTTTCCCCCGAATAAAATTTTACATTTCAGTTTAACGCAAAACATCCAAAAAAAATGACCTATAAAATGTCTTGAAATTTTGCATACAAGCTTTACCAACATTAGTAAAGGGAATAGACTATACTCATTATCACATAGTACAAATTACGTATATTTTAATGGTTTATATTTTGACTTGTGAAGAACTTTCAGAAATATTTATATATGCATATGTTTTAAAAGCTGCAGCCTCTCAGTATTCAGATTATTTTTATGAAAATAATCTATTCTTAATAAAAGGCCATGGTGAACATTATTTAACTTACATAATATTAATAGATATACATTTATTTTTAAATTATCATGTCTTGCGGAAGTGTTAATTTATCAGCTTTTTTCAATATTTCTTTGGCTAAATATAATTTTCAATGCAAAAACAGTTTTTATTTCATACTTTTCCTAATTTTTAGTCGTATATAATAAAATGCACCTTTGAATTTAAAAATCAAAATATTCTGAAAACAGCTTTTGAACGTGTCCGGTTACCTTAAAACAACTCGTGTAATTGTGGCATAATCCCTCATATATACGGGGAAAATGCCATCAGTTATGAAACAAGATGCATGATATAACATTAAATAAGAAAAATAAGACAAACATTGGAACATTATCTTTGAATTAACGATAACTGCGGAGTAATAAACAAATGTGTAAAGTGAATTATGTATGTCTTTTTTTTCACAAAATTACTTTACTAAAACTAACAAAGGCGAAGTTTTGAATGTTGAGTAGCACAACGTTTCATTCAGTGTACATGATCAACATTGAAATGCTTGTGGAACTTTAAAAATCATTAGTTTAAAAAGTCAAACCCAGGCGGCGTTTTACCATGTTATAGTTGCTGATATGCAAATTCTGTCACCTCACAAAGGTATAAAACATCTGCATCGCAACCTCTTTATATGTTTTCATTCGTTTGCGAGTTATTATTTGTCTGTTTTGTTCGAGCTAAAACTTTCTGTAACGCCACCTATCAAAGATTTTTTGAACTGACATTTTACCGCTCAAATCTCTGTTCCATGGTCACATTCGTCTTGGGGTTTCTAGCGAGTTTGGCAGCGTTTTCAAAAGCGATATTTTATGTGCATAGGAGTGGAAGCATCTGCTGTATTCCATTTAATACTATAGCGCGCAATGGTCACGTCGTGAAACCATCTCTTTCTTTCCAAAGCTTTCAACTGCTAGTCGCCAAAAGTGCAAACGTTGCCATCTCTCGAGTTAACTACCAGCAGCATGGCAGTCGATCGAATTGCCCGTCGCGTACTACAGAGCTAAAGTCTGGGCCGCACAGCCAGCTGTAACAAAAAAGGACTTTAGCTCTCTAGCACACGACGGGCAATTCGATCGACTGACATGCTGCTGGTAGTTAACTCGAGAGTTGGCAACGGGTGTAATTTTTCAGCATTGAGCACTATATAAAGTTGTTCTTCTATATAGATATGAAAATGGTTGCACGTTTAAACGTTAACAGCATTTTATAAATTAATTCAAATCAATTATGTGCATAGGAGTCGAAACATCTGATGTATTCCATATAATACTATAGCGCGCAATGGTCACGTCGTGAAACCATCTCTTTCTTTCCAAAGCTTTCAACTGCTAGTCACCAAAAGTGCAAACGTTGCCATCTCTCGAGATACCAGCAGCATGGAAGTCGATCGAATTGCCCGTCGCGTACTACAGAGCTAAAGTCTGGGCCGCACAGCCAGCTGTAACAAAAAAGGACTTTAGCTCTCTAGCACACGACGGGCAATTCGATCGACTGACATGCTGCTGGTAGTTAACTCGAGAGTTGGCAACGGGTGTACTTTTTCAGCATTGAGCACTATATAAAGTTGTTCTTCTATATAGATATGAAAATGGTTGCACGTTTAAACGTTAACAGCATTTTATAAATTAATTCAAATCAATTATGTGCATAGGAGTCGAAACTTCTGATGTATTCCATATAATACTATAGCGCGCAATGGTCACGTCGTGAAACCATCTCTTTCTTTCCAAAGCTTTCAACTGCTAGTCGCCAAAAGTGCAAACGTTGCCATCTCTCGAGTTAACTACCAGCAGCATGGAAGCGGAACTACCGAGTTAACTACCAGCAGCATGGAAGCTACCAGCAGCATGCGGCCGGACTAAGTCTGGGCCGCACAGCCAGCTGTAACAAAAAAGGACTTTAGCTCTCTAGCACACGACGGGCAATTCGATCGACTGGCATGCTGCTGGTAGTTAACTCGAGAGTTGGCAACGGGTGTACTTTTTCAGCATTGAGCAGTATATAAAGTTGTTCTTCTATATAGATATGAAAATGGTTGCACGTTTAAACGTTAACAGCACTTTATAAATTAATTCAAATCAATAAACATACAAGGATTACGTGCTTGCCCTATTATCTTTTAATAATCACAAAAAGGTGAAAATCTGCAGGCTGTAAGTACACTTCATGTCAAATTTATGCTTCCGTTTTTATGGAATCTATATTTTAAAATGCTAGTTGCGATAAATCCGCACACCGTTAATTAAAATTTCGTAGTTTTAGAACCTGTCTTAATGTTTTGATAGCAATCAAGTTCCAAGATTAAAATGTCAAAAATTATAGCGGAATCTCTAACGAGTTTTGCCATCGATGCAATCATTTAAAATTTGGTCTTCCAAAAGCTGAGCTCGAAAATTTAACTCTAGAAAAGATCAGAAAAGTAGGTTGTGAGGAAAAATTTTGTTGCGATGAAACCGATGGATGTTCATCTAAACGTAAAGAGAATGCACAGAAGCGTATACAATTATGAATGAAATTCAAAGTAGTATGAATATTTCTAATCAAATAATTTATTGTTTTAATCCCAGGAAACAAACAGTTCAGTGGTTGCACTAATTGTAACAAATTAAAGAACCTCCGAACGACATGGTTCGAGAGTTCTCTTAACATACAACTAAAAGAATCATTAAGAATACATATGAATTCATCTGAAATATACATACAAAAGATTCTTTTAAATACGAAAATGTGTATTACGAACTAGCCTTTTTATGTGCTACGACAAAAGCAGCACAAGTAAGCAGAAGCAGTGAAGCAATAGAAGTAATTTTCTTTCAGTTTAGTGATTTCTTTAAAATAACAACCCCACTGCAAAAACTAAAAATAACTTTTGACAATTCCTCGCAATCTTAAGCATTGGAAATGAGTATTTTTCCTCTGGAATTTTATTATTTTAAAAAGATTTTTTTTAATATTATATTGTTCCATGCAATAGAAAATTTTATGCAATAAAGAAAATCAGTAAACTGAATTATAAGTATCACCATTACAGATCTCAGACATTTTCTAATAATATTTCTGATTAAAAATGAGTAAAATACTACATTTTACACGTCTAAAAAAATATATTATAAGAAAATGTCAAGCAATTAAAAAAACTGGTAATTAAATTATCGAAATGGTTTAAAAATTACTTTACAAATTTTGTAAGTTTTAAGATAACCAAAAATTACACACAAAGAATTTTCCAGCAAATAATTACTTTTTACTGGAAATAATGTCCTGTAGCATATTTTTCTGTGACATTTTACAAATTTCAAGCCTGTGTACAGATTGGAGAGAAAAATCTATTTTAGATTTGATCCGCATTTATTTATTTATTACTAACTAAATCCCTCAACGCAGTCCAATGTAATAAAAGGGACTAAAGTTAAGATTATTTAAGTTAAGCTCCTGCTTTAGCGATGAAGTGAAAAGAAAATAAATAAATTTATAAATGCAGTATCCAAAAACAACTGCTAAATCTATAAATTCCCTCAAATCCGTTAAAATAAAATTTGAATGTATTTAAAAAAAAAACTTGTGTTAATATTAAAATAAAATCAATTACTTTGTGAAAAGCACACTTATATAAAAGGTGTCTGGTTCTAACAGTGCCCAATGGCTATTTCCTAAAGCGTTAGTCAGAGACACATCGTTCCAGTTGCAAAAATGGCTTCAATTGTATAATCTGTTATATCAGAAATAATCGAAGGCAATTAATCAATTCCTATAGAAATAACAGCGTTCAAACTTTTATACGGTTCCCCGGTCCTATCAGTTACATTTAGAAAAATTTTCTCTTATACAATTTGATGCACAATAAAAAAAAATTGTCCGTCTATGACCAAAATTTGCCGAGTTATAAAGCAGCTAATATTTTGACTCAAGTCACTTTTCCACGTTTAAAAATGTCCTGTTACGGTATACCGTTAAGAGACCAGATATATATCGAAAATTTAAATTATAGGTTTTAATTTCATTTTCTGTCATAATGCTGAGAAAGAAGCAAAACTCATTTTTGAATACTAATCTTTAAGCAGATGGTTATAGTCAGGCTCTATAAAAAAAATCTGTCAAACTTACTAAATCGTATATGTACACTCGTGTCCATAAGTTAAGGATAATGAAGTTCAGGCAAAGAAAGAGAAAGAAGCAAAACAAATTTGACTTATTTGTAAAGTCTATTTATTAAACAAAAAGTAAAGAGCCTAGGCATGCTGAGTATCAAATGATCAATCTGATCTTGGGGGAATATTACACCACTCATCAAGCAATGCACTCCGAAGTTCCGGTAGACAGGTGGGAGGGGGTTGACGGGCTGCAATTCGTCGGCCAAGCATATCCCACACATGCTCTATTGGATTCAAGTCCGGTGAGTATGCTGGCCAATGCATACGGGTGATATCCTCCGATTGAAGGCATTCGTCTACAATGTTTGCACGGTCAGGACGGGCGTTGTCATCCATAAACACAAATTCAGCACCCATGGCGCCCCGAAACAAACGTACATGCTGTTCCAGAATGGCATCCCGATAGATGTGGCCTGTCATCGTTACACTCTGAACATGCAGGTCAGTTCTGGAACCAAGAATAATTCCTCCCCAAACGAGCCATCCTGCACCACCGTAACGGTGTCTTTCAATGGTGTTCTCTTGGTGGTAACGGGTACCTGGCGCTCTCCAGATGAATGTCCGGCGTGAATCAGACTCCAAACTAAACCTGGACTCGTCGAAAAACATCACACAAGACCACTGTTGCGGTGTCCACAATGCATGCTCTCTACTCCAGGTTAATCGCAGGCGGCAGTGAGTTGAGGTAAGTGGAACACATCTGACAGGCCTACGAGCATATAGACCAATGTGCCCTAAGCGTCTGTACACGGTCTGCCTTGAAACTGTCGTACCGGTAGCTGAAGAGAGCTGACGAGACAGGTCTGATGCTGTACTCCGTCTGTTTCTTTTGGCAGTAACTGCCAAATAGCGGTCCTCATTCGGCGTTGTAACTCGGGGGCGACCTGTGCTGTAACGTCTACTCACATTACCATCATCTTGGAATCGTTGCCAAAGCCTGGAGATGACACTCTGGGCGATTCCAAGGTCCTCGGATACTTCCAGCTGGGTACGTCCACATTCCAGTCGTCCGATAATTCTGCCACGTAAAACATCATCCAAATGCCTCCTTTGTGCCATAACTATGCAGTTTTTGCACTGAAAGGCTTTCACAGCGCTTGTGAACAATTTTACTTCTTTTCCACCATTCCTTATATACCCCTCTCTTACACTCTCGTCATTGTGACGTACCATCCACGCCATCTGGTGGTTTCCTGTAATTTGCATATTCTTCTTCAAGATGTGTGTGATCATTCCACAGGTAAAATTTTTATTTTAGAGATCAATTTCTGTGTGATTCTGAATTATCCTTAATTTATGGACATGAGTGTAGCATGCAAATGCTTTGCATTGTGTAGCACCGAGTATATGCTACGCAAAGTACAGGAAGAGTTCTCTACACGGCTGCATATTTGTATTGCAGACGAAGAAAGCTGCTTTTGAGCAAATGTTACGCTAACAGAATTTGTAATACTATTTTAAGTTTCTAAAATGCATATATTTATATTTTAAAATATTTCACTTTTCTAACTTATGTTTAATGAAGTGTTTCATTTCCTTGGTTTTTTTTAAAGTTATTTAACACCAGTTCATTTAAAAGATTCTATTTTCAGTATAAGCTACATTTTTATGTTAATTTATAGGATACACATAGTTATTTAAACGTGAATCTTCTTTATTCTCGTGAAATAGTTAATGAAATTCCTAATAAATGCTAGAAGGCTCAAAACCATGTACATTAATTTTTTCTCAAATTCATTTTGTATACAACGCCTATTTCGCAGCTCGAAAAGTACTGCAACTTTAAGCAGCTGTAACTCGGTGAATTTTGGTGGTAGAAGGAAGAATTTTTTTTTACTGTGCATGAAATTGTATAAAAAAACATTTTTCTAAATATAACAGATAAGACCGGGGGGACCATATAAAAATTTAAATTTGTAATTACTTTCCGAACATGTACCGTGTAAGGAAAGTATTGTAATCATGAAAAAATTCGAATTTGAGATTTTGGTGTATTTACACGTTTAGAGGGCTTCTGAATTCATTAATGTTATTTTTACGAGATGTATGTATGTATGTGTGTGTGTGTGTGTGTGTGTGTGTGTGTGTGTGTGTATGTGTGTTTGTGTGTATATGAGTGAACACGATAGCTCCTGAACGGGGCATGCGATTGAGCACAAATTGGGTACATATGTTATAAACCACCGTCGCAAGACCGGTATTGATTTGGGTGTGTATAGGACTTATAGTTTTTCTACAGGGCTACGACAAAGATTTCTTTTACATTATGGCCTATGGGGGAAAATTCTTGAAAGTGCGCTAGCGTTTAAACGGTACATTAGATTGAGCTCAAATTAGGTATATATGTTATAAACCACCGTCGCAAGACCTGTATTGATTTCGGTGTGTATAAGACTTATAGTTTTTCTACAGGGCTACGACAAAGATTTCATTTCCATTATGGCCTATGGGGGAAAATTCTTGAAAGTGCGCTAGCGTTTAAACGGTACATTCGATTGAGCTCAAATTAGGTATATATGTTATAAACCACCGTCGCAAGACCTGTATTGATTTCGGTGTGTATAGGACTTATAGTTTTTCTACAGGGCTACGCCAAAAATTCCTTTTACATTATAGCCTATGGGAGAAATTCTTGAAAGTGCGCTAGCGTTTAAACGATACATTCGATTGAGCTTCATTTTGGTATATATATTTGAATTATTAATCGATTAAAATTTATTTAAATGCTTGGTATGATCTTAATCGTAAGTGTTCGGAAGTCGAGAGGAGTCACTCCAGATTTTTTTTTATATAGGAATTGATCTATTGACTTTAATTGTTTCTAGTTTTATAGATTACATAATTTAAAGTATTTTTGAAGTTGGAATTATGTGACTCTGACTAACAGTTCAGGAAATAGCCATTGGGCACCGCTAGCACTGGACACCCTGTATACAAATAACACAACACGTACGTTTCGGGTGGCTCGAAGTGCCCAACCTTGCAAAAAGCATCAACCCATGCTCAGTAGGAAAGTGAACACTTTATACCATCCGAAACGTGATGATTGTGCTATTTGTGCAATTTTGTGTTTTTACAGCATACAATTTTTTTTTTAAAGTTACACGAATGTTATCTTTGCCAAATGAAACACCATGTGAAACACTACGTGAGTGGCATAATTTTAAAACAAGAATTTTTTAGATATGCATTATATTTTTTTATTTTGAGGTATAAAGGATATTAACCTTTCCAGCATCTAGTGGATGTATTTCGAAAATTTCTTATATGTATTTTTAAGCATCTGCGTTTGTTCTTTTGCATAGAAATAATGTTATGTGTGTCTGCTTTTCCTCCGAACTATGAAGAATACGTCAAAAAAATAGGCTTAAGTTCGCGTACTTTTATGATCGGGAAATCGAATTTTTAAAAATCGCTTCTTAAAAAAATGAAACTTAAATAAGTTACTAAAATTTATCTGTATTGGTGTTCTATCAAGGGGTTGATGGGTCAATCAGTCAGTCTCTCGCTAAGGATTCATAAATGTAGGTCTGACATTTTTCCTTATACAGAGAAAAGAAGAAATAAATTTGAAATTTGGAAAGATCCTCCTGCTTCCAAAAGCAAATTTAATTTTGTGGATAATTTTTACCCTTTTTTATACGTAGTTAATTTCAAAAGACTAACCTTTGTACTCTTAAAAAAAGAGAGAGAGCAGAGAGATAAGTTAATATGATTATATCAGTCGAAATATGTTAACACTTGTATTTTCCCTTTTACAACTTAAGTTATTACTTTACTCCTGTTTCACTATGTCTAGAGTCCTGTTACTTTTCATATATCCTGGACAAACTTTTGTATTACAACATAATACAACTTTATAACAACTGGTGTTAATCAATTCACTTTTTAAAAAAAGATCATAATGTGTCTCTACTATATACAGTGTGTCCGCTAAAGTCCGTTGTCATCCTAATCATTTCTGAACGGCAAGAACTAAGTCATACAAGTGTGGTCTAGGAATAGTAAAGTTACCATGCGCTTACCTCAAGAAAACGGGTTACAACACCACCTGGCGGCTAAATTTGATGTTACAGTTCTTACCTCAAAAAAGGTACGAGATATGTGAAAATAATCAATTGCAAAGTTGTTCACCTTCACCGATTTATTAAGAAAAGATATCTTAAGCACATCAACGTTAAAAATTGAGGGCGTTAAAGCAAGGCGTAAAAAAGTATTAACCCTTTAACGCGCAGTGTTCCCGCTCTGGGAACACCAAACTCTGACGTTTTGACTGTCACGAGGAATAGATTTGATTTCTATAAAAATAGTTGCGGGTGACATAGCTCCACGCGAATCCTTTACTTTTTAGCACGTCATTTCCCGTCAAAAAAGGGTCACGATTATTTTTAAACAGCATTGACATCTGCTGAAAAATGGAAGAATGCGAGAACAGCTGGATAGATTGTCCAATGCTGAAAAAAAGGGCAGCCGTTGCCATCGCTCGACTTAACTACCAGCAAGATGGCGGGCGATCGAAACGTTCATCGCGTGCCACAGATCTAGAGACCCCTTTCTTTGACGCAGCTGGCTGTGCCTGGCAACGGCTGCCCTTTTTTCAGCATTGGGAAAGGGTTGCGCCTCAAAGGGTTAAAGGAGTACCAGTTGGTTTTATCTTATTCCCCTTGATGGATGTGGCAAGTATTCTAAAATTGAAATGAAAAAAGTTAATTTCGGCTCACTTTCTGATCATGACGTTCCCCCTCTTCCCAAAAGAGAGCATTAGTGAATTTTCAGACGTCTGTTTTATGATTAAAGGATTAGATTTTCTAAAAGCGTGTCCATCAAAGTATTACTGGACTCCTTCAGGTGGGTGGGTCCTATACTCTTTTGTAAAAGACTGGTTCACTGTTTATAAAACCAGTCATCCAACGTATAGCTTAATCTTATTAATTTTTTCGTAATTTTTTTTTATTAGACCCTTTTTAGAGACCCTTTTTTGACGACAGCTGGCTGTGCGCGGGCACAGCCAGCTGTCGTCAAAAAAGTGTCTAGATCTGTGGCACGCGATGAACGTTTCGATTGTGCGCCATCTTGCTGGTAGTTAAGTCGAGCGATGGCAACGGCTGCCCTTTTTTCAGCATTAGGAAATCGCTGCGCTTCAAAAAAGTTAAGAATTTTGCAGTGAAAGTGCAAACGTAATTACCATCTCCGCATTTGGAGCCGCTTACAAAGATCCGCGATGCAAAGAAGCCTAGCGCCATTTCCTTTACCCAATTCCTAACTCTCATATTCATTTATTTGAATGTAATGTTCATTCTCTTTTGTAGTGAGATAACTGGTCAAGTTCTTTTGCTTTCAGAGCCGCACTTATTTACATCAAGATAATACGAGTGAGAAAATTTGTTTCCATGGGAACTGCAAAAGGCTTTTGCGGATGCAGGAACTCAATGGAGCATAAGAGATATGATTAATGAAAGAGGACAATTGCTATGTCCTTAATGGAAAAGTAAATAGAAACAATGAGGGTTTTTTTAACGATTGATTTAGTTCTTTGAGTTTTTAAAATCTTAATCGCTCGAATTATTTTAAATAGGATTACGTTCCACCATAACTGTTCTATGTAAAGAAAAAACAAAATGTTTTTCAACATCAGTTTAAGTTTTAATATTAGCCCATCAGAAAGCCAATAGGGTGAACTAACTGAACTAACCGCTATTCCTTTTACAGCATTCAAAAATGTGACACTAAAGATTTTATCAGATTCATAAACTCTGCCACGAATTTACGTCAAATACGTCAAAAAATTCGCGATTCCTACGATTTTAAATAGCTCCTCGAGATACCACTGTTTAGCATTTTCAACAAGATTAAAATAAATGAACTATTATAAACAACCATTTTCTTCAGCTAGACCATGTAGGAATCAAATTAGAAACCGTTTATGTAAGTATTTCGTGATATTAAATTAAGGGTGTTTGTTACATTCGTCTATTTTTCAACTTGCACTTTACAACTCACTAAACGATAAGTAATCCTGCTTTAATAAATATCCAGCGTTAGTTTCAACGGAAGGGACTACCTGAACGTTTTTTAAGCTAACAGGGTTGCATCCCCCTCGTATAAACTTTTCACCCCAATTCCTTAGTACCATTTAACATATTCATCCTAAATTTATTTGGTGCTTACATTGTTTAAATTCTTATCGGTAGGTAATATTTACATGCTGTAACCAATTAAATCAACGTTTTTATTAATAATGCAATCTTAAATGTTTGCCTTTATTTATCTGAGATCACTAATATTGAATTTTATGAACTAATTTTGAGGAATATTAAAATTCTTTAAGAAAATATTCATTGTTCGTTTCATTGCATAGCTTTTCAGAGTTTTGATAGAGTGCTTTCTGAAAGACTGGATAAAAACAATAGAACGTGGAGATTTTTTCGCCCCAAGGGATTTACGTCACGATGTTTTAAAATCTTTAATAAAAATGCATATTTTCTGAAGTGCATTTCATTGTGTTCGAAGATGAATTTTTTACTTAAAATTAAACTGATACGAAATTTGTTATACTGTCCGTAATTATTCATCCTCAATAACAAAACTGGGACGCATCAAAACTTGAAGAAAGGTTCATTTACAGCTACTTAAAAAGTATTTGTGAATATAGTTTTTTGTGAAAATACGACTATTATCATCGAAAAGTTGATTTAAACACACATTTTATCACAAAATACGGGGATAAAGCTCTTTAAAAGAATTGAGAATATAAAATCATACGTGTATGTACGTTTGAAGAAATGGATGAAGTTTTTGCTTTTTATGGTATCAATTTTTTTTACTTTTATAGCTTTCAAAAACTATATTACATTTTCCGATAGTCTCACATTTTCATTTTAATAATGCAAAAGGTGAAATATATAATCATGACATTTTGGTAGAATTGAGATAATTTAATCAAAGATACTACACTATATATGTTTGTAAATAATAAAAAGTAGCTGGTAAGTACATTATTTATACACTTAAAATATTTTCAAACACCATGCATGAAAAAGAATTCCACGAGTTTTCCAATAATCAAATAAATTATTAATTTTCAGTCCTAGATTTAGGTATTATCAAAACACTCTAGGGATGCTTACTTGCATCATCTATCATATAGAATGAATATATTTCTACATTTTGGCAGCATTTTGTAGGCTTCTTCAATGAAGTCTCAAATGTAGTGCATTTGTAAGGCTCAGTACCCTGAATTCCACTCTCTAAATTAAAAGAAAAAAATCTCAAAGGAAGGTTTCTCAAATGGAAAACAAATTTCTTTCGCAAAACATATTTTAAAGCTCGATATATCTAGAGTACATTTCAGAACAGAAGTGATGTATTTTATGTATAATTACGAAATATGTCTATGGAAGTATAAATTTTAAATATATACTGTGCATAAGTGATTGTCTCAAAATTAACTTTTAGAATATGGCAGATTAAGTAGGTATGAACGTTATAAAATATGACACATTGAACTTTAAATCAAAACTTTTTCTTTAAACACCGTTGGTGCCTATTCAAATACTATACAGGGTGAATCTAAACTCTTGGGCAAAATTTTAAGGGGTGATAGGGCACACAATAAGGAATCGTAATCACATAGCAATGTGGGGTGAAAAACGCAGTTTTAACTTACCCGGTCATAATCACTTTTGGAAAAGCATTGAAGTGTCCGTCTAATTTCTTAACCAAGTTTCATAAACAATAGGCTCGTCTCCGAAAATTTCATCCATGAAATAAAATAAACTTTTTAAACTATCCATTTTAGTTTTCTGTTTTCGGAGAAAAATACATTAGTTTCTGGCGAAAATATGGTCGGAAAGCGCACTGTTTTTTCAGCACTTTTTTCCGAAGTGATTATTAACAGCTAAACGAAGGCGACGTTGCCGACCGCACATTGCTATGTGATTCCGATTCCTTATTATGCGCGGCACAGCCAGCTGCGTCAAAAAAGGGTCTCTAGATCTGTGGCACGAGATGATCGTTTCGATCGTCCGCCATCTTGCTGGTAGTTAAATCAAGCGATGGCAACAGCTGTCCTCTTTTCAGCATTGGGCAATCTATCCAGCTGTTCTCGCATTCTTCCATTTTTCAGCAGATGTCAGTGCTGTTAAAAATAATCGTGACCATTAATCGTTTACGGGAAATGACGTGCTAAAAAGTAGAGGATTCTCGTGCAGCTATGTCACCCGCAACTATTTTTATAGAAATCCAATCTATTCTTCGTGACTGGCAACAGTCAAAACGTCAGAGTTGGGTGTTCCCAGAGCGGGAACACTGCTCGTTAAAGGATTAACGAGAATAAGGAAACAAAAGAATCTGTATTTCTCCATGAAATTTTTCTACAACGTTTCCCAGAGACAGTTCTGCTCCCTACACGGGAATAAATCAAAATTCCGTTTAAACTGTTGAAAAGAGATATCAGAAGGAAGACCTCTTCTGAGTAAATCTCATATACATTCCGATAAAATTCTCTTAGTAACAGTATGCATTCTAAGCGAAGATATCGGCTAACATTCAAATAACAAACTTTACGTACTAACGTAACGTCTTAATTATAAGTCCTGCAGATCGGTATTCATTGATTTTTCATACCGTTTAAAAAAAAAAAAAAATATCTGTTTATCCGTTCAAGAAGATCTACCTGTCTTACTTTACTTGCATGGTATAGCAGAGTAAACATTAGTGAAATCGGAAAGTAAAGTATTAGGGATTTTTTTTTCTTCTTTAATGTCAACATGTCACCTCTCCAAAATTCCTGATGCTAGTAATACGAAATTTGACATGTATGTGAGTTTTTCAACACAGGTGCTAGAATAGAAAGAATTTTCCAAAATCCGTAACCTGTTTGGGGGTTGAGTGGCCAAAACGTCATTTCACACATCTCTCTCAAGAAAACAAGATGTAGCCACAAAATTATTTCCGTATAATACAATACTCCCGAATATCTAAAATTTGATTTGAGGACATTTTGAAAATCGTCTTTCAAGGGAAGCAGATAGACCCCACCCCCATTAATTTTTTCACATACTTTTCTTCAAAGAAAGATATATCCAATTCTTTCTATAAACTGCAAAAGATATGAATAGAACATTTAAACAAAGTTTCTCAGTGATTAAAAACTTTTTGGAAAATTCATTTGTTTCAAATTAATGTAAAAAGTCGTCACTACTCCCGGTACACGTGATAACTTTAATAAGTGGCATTCTCTAGATACTTAGATTTCTAAACATGCTTTATTAATCTGGCGGTGAAATGAGTTACAAATTTGTGTAATGTAACACTCTGATATAAAAAGCCATTTTACACAGTCGACTGCAAAAACATAACCATTAACGCATCTTCTGACCTTGTTTTTATAAGTATTAAATCCTTGGTGATTTGACCTTTCTCGAACTGCTCAATCACACAGATATTCTCTACTTCTTCATTTATTTATTTTTTTAACCCTTTGAAGCGCAACCCTTTTCCAATGCTGAAAAAAGGGCAGCCGTTGCCATCGCCCGACTTAACTACCAGCAAGATGGCGGACGATCGAAACGTTCATCGCTTGCCACAGATCCAGAGACTCCTTTTTTGACGACAGCTGGCTGTGCGGCACAGCCAGCTGTCGTCAAAAAAGGGTCTCTCGATCTGTGGCACGCCGATGAACGTTTCGATCGTCCGACATCTTGCTGGTAGTTAAGTCGTGCGATGGCAACGGCTGCCCTTTTTTCAGCATTGGGCAATCTCTCCAGCTGTTCTCGCATTCTTCCATTTTTCAGCAGATGTCAGTGCTGTTAGAAATAATCGTGACAATTTTTTTACGTGCTAAAAAGTAAAGGATTCTCGTGGAGCTATGTCACCCGCAACTATTTTTATAGAAATCAAGTCTATTCTTCGTGACGGGCAACAGTCAAAACGTCAGCGTTTGGTGTTCCCAGAGCGGGAACACTGCGCGTTAAAGGGTTAAATGGGCAGTAGAGTCTTGACTTACGCTAAGGCTGCGTTTCAAGAATCCTCGCTTAAGTGAAAATTTCGTGCATACGACCTTTCGAAGCACATACACAAATATTTTAGACACTTATAAACCCTTCTCTAACTGTTTTAAACTATACCCAAATTAGGCGAAGATGGGGTACAAAGAAACATACTATCTAAAATCAGTAAGATTTGTCATAGAAAGATCTAACTCAGGTATTACACAAATATGTGTTCCAGTTACCGATGTGATTTCGAGACAGTCGCATTTTTACAATTATTGACAATTATTGGATTTTCACCACTCAAAGTAAGTTTCATTACTAAAAGTAATTTTGTTTTACCTCCTTGTTCTCATGGGTATAATTATTCATTTTTCAAATATTCTGATCACTATGCTTATGGCCTTCATGCTCTCAAAGCCAGAATTTAAAAAATAAATAAATAAATAAATCTGAAATTCTTCCAGATTTTCTTTACGCACTCGGCTGGAAGAATTTCAGTTTTTTTTTTTTAATATATTCAATCAATTCTGCCGCATAGAGGAAAATGATAACTGTAAGTGCTCATATAGACTCCTGTTCGCATCATTTTGTTGCTGAAAATTGCATCCATTGTTGTTTCGGCCCTAGTGGTGAAATGTTTTGGATGAGTGCGTATTGGAAAATCTAAGTATCCATTTCAGTTATGAAATCGGATCCTTGATCGGAATTGAATTCTATGTTAAAATCTCCTACTAAAACAGTCTTACAATCATCCTCCTTCAGTGACGTTTCGAATAGAGCGTCTAATTTATCTTCATAAGAAATTCGAGGACTAGCGTATGTAACTCCAAATCTCATTTTATCTTGAATATGCTCAATGACCATTTGAACACCATTGATCTGGCTAGTGTAGGTACGGGTAAAGTGTTTCATATTCTTTTTATAAAGTAATTTTTATAAAGTTTTCCCTCTATAAAAATCATAACTCCAGGATGGCTTTCTGTTTTGGAAACCACTGTCTATCCGTTCGCCCAAAGTGAATCCTGGTATTTGAAAATCATCTGAAAGGATAGTCCATGTTTCCGTTAGCAATATCAAATCACTCTGCAGAAAATATGAATCAAACGGAAAAGTGACCATGGCGCGCCGCGTAGACAAAAATCTCGTGCTTGAAAGAAATAATCTATAGTGCTAATCTATATAAATAAAATTAGACTTTTGTCTGTACATTTCTTGGAATTCAAAAATTTTGCCATTTCTATCCGTTTCAAGCACCCGGGAATCCGATGCGACCCTCAAAAAAAAGTTTGTCTGTCTGTCATTCTGTCATTCTGTCGTTCTGTCATTCTGTCCGTGACGCTTTTTTTGTTTAAACATCACGTAAAAACGACTGAAGCGAATGATATGAAATTGGGTGTCATGATAGGTGGTCAGTCAACTTAAAACATAGGCGTCGAATTTTTAAAAAATCTTGATTAGATTTTCAGATTTTGCGAAAATCGTTTCAAACTGCGTAAATTTGTGTTCAAGCATCACGCAAAAACGACTGAAGCGAATATGAAATTGGGTGTCATGATAGGTGGTCACTCAACTTAAAACATAGACGTCCAATTTTAAAAAAATCCTGATTGGATTTTGAGATTTTGCGAAAATCCTTTCAAACTGCGTAAATTTGTGTTCGCACATGACGTAATAACTGCAAAGGGGAAAAAATGATATTTGGTGAAATGATAGGTGGTCACTAACCTTAAACTATAAGCATCTAATTAAAAAAAAATCGATCAGATTTCGAGATTTTGCGAAAATCGTTTAAAAATGAGTGAATCTTTGTTCCCGCATTACGTAATAACGACTAAAGGGAATGATATGAAATTTGTTCACACGATAGATGGTTGCTCAACATAAACTATAGGAGTCCAATTTTTTAAATATTTTTATTAGATTTTGAGATTTTGTGAAAATTCTCTCAAAATACGTTTATATTTCTTCAAACATGACGTAATAACGACTAATACGAATGATACGAAATTTAGTGATATGATAGGTAGTTGCTAATCTTAATTTATAGGCGTTGAGAGAGTATTTTTAAAATATTTTGATTACATTTTGAGATTTTGCGAAAATCGTTTTAAAATGCTGAAAATTTGTTCCAGCATCACAAAATAAAGACTGCAGGGAATGAAACGAATTTGGGTGACATGATAGGTTGTCACTCAACTTAAATTCTAGGCTTCCAATTTTTCAAAAATGTTGATTAGATTTTGAGATTTTGAGAAAATTATTTCAATATGCGTAAATATTCGTTCGCGCATCCCATAATTACGACTAAAGCGAATGAAATGATATTACTTAGTGAACTGCGCTTTCTTTACTTTGGCAACATACTACATCTGTTCTGTGTACTCCTACAATGCTGACGAAAGTTCTTGCTTTTTGGAAATTTGCATTCACTAACCCGTCGAGGACGGGTACTTCAGCTAGTAAATAAATATTAGGAATTAGTAAAAATGTATCTATTTTGTAGCCTCAATGGGGGAGACAATGAAACATGTCGTATACTACTCCGTTACTCCCGCGTGCATTCACTTAAAATAAAGATGTTAAGATTAAATATTTAGATAGACAGCACATAAAGTTAACGATGAACTGTCTTTAAATCGTACTCCACCTTCTTCAGAGACTCTGAAAATGGTGACAATCCAGATTGCCTTTCAACTAGCAATCCAAAAAGTACATATTATGATCTATCCTCCCATAACATGTATGACACAAACAGTATCGCTCTAAATGACCATGTTTTAATCAAGGAAGGTGAGTTTAAAAGTGAAGAAATGTACTCTGTTGGAGAAATAATAAACTTAAATCAAATGGAAGGCGAAGTTCTGTACGTCAAACTCATAAGTCCAAGCTTCTAATTTGTGGGTTCTTCGGAAACATACACTTTTGAAAAAACTCGACTTGTATTAAAACTACCTGTTCCTTCAGGTAGTACAGCAAGAAAATCAAAAATGCTTATTTTTGCTCAAAAAAAGATATATAAGATCAATTCTATTTAAGTAAAATTTAATATAAAATGATAAACTATTGGCAAACCTCTAATAAAAGTAATATGTTTTCATCTTAAGCTATAGAGTTTAATTATTTTTTTCATTTAAATTTCATATTAATGTTTCACTAATGTTTATTATAAATGTAAATAAAACATATATTCTGAAATTGAATTGTGACTAGTTTTATTTCAGTGTTAGTGAAGTGTTATTAAGTGTTTTATTGTACACCGATATATGAGGTACAATGAAACACTAGCAGACATTTACCTTTGCTATTTTTTAAACACGAAAATACTATTTACAAACTCATAAAAATTCATTTATATAGGGAAAAGAGTAGGTTAAAAGTGTACATTAATTTTATTTTTGATATATCGAATGTAAAAGAACAAAATTAACAAGTAATTTCCATGCATTGCAGCACCATCTACTGAGTGATTTGCATCAGTCCTTGAGTTACATTAGACTATAATAAATCAAATTACAAAAATACACCTTATTGTATTGTAATTTAAGAAACATTCATATTCTGAATTTTTAAATATAAATAAATTGTTTGTCTCTGTTTTATTTTTCTTCCTTTCTAATGCTTGACTTCAACTCACAGTAGCTGAGAATTTTTAACTTAAGCCTTTTGCAACTACCTAAAATTTCAACCAATTGGCATTTCACGAGTAGAACATGAACTAGCTATCATCTTGTGTATTAAAATAATTGTAGAAATCGGAAATCTTTCCGACTCTGAAATTCTGAACATTCCTGCTTATTATGACTTCAAAAGTCAGAACATTTACAAGCTTCGGCACATCCAAAAATTAAGTAGTTGAAATTTATATTGCAAATGAAAATTTTAAAGATTATTCTTCAGAAATCAGAATGCGTTTATGAACAGTTGCACATTACTTTGATGATTTGGCGGCATTCTGTTAGGTTTGATATTGCAACTGGAATTCAATTATCAGCAAGCGTTCATTAGTGATGATTCTTAACCCATTTATGCCTAGTGTCCCTTTTTTTTGGGACGGCATTTTCGCTATTAGTCGAAAACGTTATTTATTTTTCCTAGCCTTTATTCATGAGTATTGAGCCTCAACTCTACAAAATATTTTAACATGACCAAGTAGGATGTTGATGTTTCGATTTTTATGCATAATGATTTTAAAAGAAATCATCCCTTGTTCAAGAAATTGACATCAGAAATATATCTATTATTTCTGTTATCAGTACAAATCGAAGAAAGTCGCAAAAATATCCAGGCACAAATGGGTTAATTATATCTTTCAGATGCTTTAGAGTTGTTACGAATCTATTTAATATATAAAGTAAAGATAAGGTATGCATGAAAATCCTTTTAAATTCGTTTATAGAATAAAATTATAAACTGACATTTACATTTCAGGAAAATCCAGATACTTCAAAAATGCTAACTATTTGAATGAAGAATACACATTAAACAATGTTACCCTTATCATTAAAAAATATGTTCCTGTCTATCTTCATATTTTGTATGTGACGTCTTTACACACGCACACATGAAAAAAGCAAAAGAAAAAAATCATAAAATTACTTATTGAAAATTCGTATGATGATTATCATTTGAATTAGCTCTTGATTTAAATTTGAAAATATATAGACAAATTAAACATTGCGCTCAAATATTTTAAATTGCCATCTCCTTAACAATTTTTAAAATTTTGTACAGCGTTTTTGAAACATGATTTGCATCACCATGATTTGCAAATAAAATTTGAAAATAGACATTTCAATTAACAATATTTACTTGTTGTTAAAATAAGGCTGTTTGACTGAAGCGTTATAAACGGAGAAGATGTAAATGTTTTCAAAGACAAATAGAATAGATCAAAACAGACTTTAAAAAGTGTATTTATTAAGAGAAGACAATTAATTTAAATGAAAGTAATTTACATACATAGAATATGAATATTTTACAAGCTATTTCTTGTAACTCTTTGTTTGAATGCATTGTGGGTAAGTATTTCTATTTTACGACTCCTTTTAAATAAAAGCTGTTAAATGACTACATTTTTGCAAACATGAAATAACAAATGAAGTGGAATAATATATTACTAAATAGTTCGACTGATCCCTGACTCAGTGACTCTGGAACAATTCCGGTTTAACCACTCCACTCCAAAAAGATTCAAAAGTTAAACACGAAATACGTAATAAACTGTACCCCGTTTGTACGATCCACTTAAAATTTTTCATAATTATGTATAAAAATAAAGAAAATAATCTGCGCTACTTTAAAAATCTGAAAATCCACCCGTTTCCTAACTTTATGCAATTTTTCGCTATTTTCAGCGCTATTTCATTTCTGAGATTCTGTTCCATCACCCGAGAGTAAAAAAAAAAGTTAATCATTTGCGTGAGAGAATTAGGTGTCGCAAGTGAAAATGATGTCATACAGAAGTCACGGTTTTCATACTTTTAAGGGGAAATTGCGATTCCAATTAGTTTAAACTAGTTTTTCTATATTACCTAGTTTACTTTTTTTCACAAATAAAATGATTTCCTCCGCGCGAAACATTGATATAAGAGGGGTTGTTCCCTCGAATGCGAAAAGGTTTCGCATGTTTTTAGAAGAAACTGCAATTCCCATTTCGGTTACAATAAAAATTAAATATGAATTTATTTATTTTAAGCTGACAGATTAAATATATTGAGTGTAGACATATTTTTATCGAATAATTTTTTAGCACCCTTTGTAATGGCCTCCACACAACAGGCTTTACCTTCTAGTTACCTTCCATTAAAATAATTTCAGTGTGAAATCCTTCTAGGGACAAAAGTAATGCAGAAGTTATTTTATTCTGTTATATAATCAGACTTTTTTTATACACAATTGAAGATATCATTTAAGTATCTTACATTTCAATTTTTAGGTCATTCAAGACTACAATAGTAATTATTTGCGTTACTATTTACACTTTTTGAGTCAAAGAGATAAAAAATTCACTTTAATCTCTGGGTGATATCAAGAGACTATTGTGTGGTTAATAAATAAGCTTTGAAAATTAAAGGGGAAAAGTTCCGATGATTTTATAATCTTGAAAATGGAAAGTAAATTTTTATCTATTACAGATAAAAAGTATCTGGAGTGACTCCACTCGACTTCTAAACACTTTATCTTTACTAAGCGCTTAAATGAGTTTGATTCAACTCAATTGCATAGATTGATCAGACACTAGTGCAATTCAAATAATTTGAATGTATGGTCTGCAATGTATAAGAATACTTTTTTGTAGCCCTTTAAAAGCTGCAAACCCTACAAACACCCAAAATCTACACAGTACGTAAGACAGTGGCCTATAATATGTGTACGAGTACCCACTTGAGTTCAATCGAATGCAATCTATAAACGCTAGCGCACTTTCAAGAATTTGCGTCTTTAGGCCGTTAATATATAAGACAATTTTTGTAACCCTGTAAAAAAACTATACTCTCCACAAACACCAAAACCTATACAGGTTATAGGACTGAGATCTATAATATGCATATCCAATTTGAACGTATTCGAGTACGCCATTTAGACGCTAACACACTTTAAATGATTTACGTCCATAGACCGTAATGTCTAAGAATTATTTTTTGCAACCCTGTGAAAAAACTACTAGGTCTACACTCACTAAACTCTATGCAAGTCATGTGACAATGACCTATAATACATAAGTACCTAATATGAGATTCAATCGACTGCACAGTTTGATGCTAACGCGTTTCCAAGAATTTCCGTCCATAGGCCATAATGTAAAAGAATTCTTTTTTGGATCGTGTAAAAAAAAGAAACTGTCCTATACACTCCAAAATCAATTCTGGTTATACGAGGGTGGTCTATAATATATACACCAAATTTGAGCTCATTTGGATGTACTGTTTAACAGCTATCCTGTTCACTCACATACACACATACGTACATACATCACAGTAAAAATAACAATAATGAATTCAGAAGACTTCAAAGCGTGTAAGTACACCAAAATTTCAATGTCAATTTTTTCCATCATTACAATACCTTCTTTATATGGTACATGTTCAGAAAGTAAATGGGTAAAATTCATTTACCTTTTCTGTTATTTTCATTTAAAGTAAGTTTCAATAATTTTTTGAGTCAGTTTTATTAAAAAGAGCATAAATGTTAATTTTTTTTAAAACCATTGGACATTTCTATATCATGCACAGATTTTAGCTACCTTTATTTCATTGATCTTAGTCATAAAATAATACAGTTGGTGACATTTTAATTCCGCAGTAATAATGTTGACAGAGAAATTGTGCTCCAAAAATAACTTTTGCATATTTTCATGGAAATCCGAGTGTCGATGATGACCATGCTATTAGTTCGGGGTACTGGAAGTTTTTTTGGAGTATACAGGGTTGCCACCAGTCAAAGAAAACCTGTAAACCTGAAACAGTCAGAACATTTTATTAGAACAGAAAAAGGTCACAGAAAACTACAAATTGTGGCTAAAAATCTAGAAAATATTGTAATGTTATCCAGAAAATTCTGTATCAATAATTTTAATTGCAAATTTCCTGAATTGATGTAAATAAGACTTGGCATAGGTCATATTTATAACTTAAAACCTATGCAACTTTTTTGGAAGGGTGTGGAGTTAGTCAAAAAATGAAAAAAATATATCGTTCTCTTGTCAAATGAATATCTGCTATGTGCACTTTTTTCGAGATTTCGCCCTTTTTGGATAGTATCACTAGTTTACGAACCAAATTTTCGTATAAAAAGTGACCCTAAGCATTATACGATGAACTATGATCTCTGAAATAAAATATGCTATATGCTAATCAGCCAGAATATTGTGAAATAGTAACTGCTAATTAAAACTGGTAATAATAAATAAACTTTTGCACATAGCAGACATTGGTTTGACAACGATATATTTCTGTATGGTAACATTTCGTTTTATTGTACATTTCGTTTGGGTTAAATAAGACTTCTTCTCTTTTTTTTACCAAGCCCACCTCATTAAAGATATCACCAGTGCGCAACACTGGAGAACGCGATAAGTCATATTTAAGAAAAAATTCCAGAAGTACGGAAAATGTAAAATTATAATTGCAGACCCCAGATAATTTTCCAGGACACATTTCAAGAATATCCAGGGCTTTAACAAAAATTTGCAACTTCCATTGACTTTTCTGTTCAAAATTTACAGATTTTTCAGTTTTTCCTTAACTGGTGGTATTCCCATGTACAATAAAACCCCAGCAATTTTTTTAGCTGCATTGCATTTTAAATGCCTATTATTACGTCATCTTTTACCTTTATACAATTGATTCCAGCAAATTTTGTAGGTTTTCTTTACTTTTCTAGTAAAATGCAAATTCTATGCCATCTCAGTGTCATTAGATTATTTATAGCCTTTTGAAACATTCCTTTATGCCTTTACTTAATATTATATGTGTTCACCTATGGTACTGTTTTCTTAGTTCGTTATTCATGTGTTTACAAGAGAACTGAGATGACATTTGCTTGAAATGCAATACTCCACCATATGGTGGCTAATTCCGTAATCTCGTTTAGTCCTCTGAGGCCTGGATTCCACATTGACCGGAAACGCGACAGAAACAAAAAACTGAAACAGAAAATAGACGAACTTTCAATTTTTCCGTTTCTGCCCAGCAGAATCATAGAAGGAAAACAGATTTGAAAACGTTGAACTTTTCTGTTTCTGGTTTTTAAAACATAAAATAATAAAACACTTTGTAAAATAACTTTATGGTGTTATTTTACAAAGTTTTTCATTATTTTACTATTTCACAATCTTCGCCAGGCATATTCTAACGATAATTTTCTATTTTCTAGCCAAATTCGGAAGATGTCACCAAGCTTGGTTTGGCTTTGAAGTTATTTTTTGGTAGCAAGCGTGTCGATCAATTATCAAAAATGGCAAACCTTGTGCAACTTTCAAAATTTTAATCTCTCCCCTCCACCTCCGCATTATCTGGAAAACGCATTTGAAAAGATCTTCACTGTGACAGTTCGTGTCTACAAAACCTGCCTACAAATCATGTCGCGTCGACAAAAATATGGGACTGAACGAAATAGCACTCCAGTGCTTAAAAAAAAAAGTAAGAGAACAGGTAACAATTTTTGAGGACGGATAAATATTCTCAAAAGCCGTCCTTGTGAACGGTTCAGATTTTGCTAATTTCAAAAAGCCTGAGACAAACATATATGGAGAGAAGATGAATACATTAAATTGTCGAGCATTAAAATTACTTAACAAGCGAAAAAAGAGATGATGAAAATATTAAACTGTCGAGCATTAAAAATACATAACAAGGGAAGAAAACATTTTGTGTGGAACATGACTGAATACGAAAATGAAAATGTGCAAATAAATAAATTTATGAAAGCAAGTAAAATTTACACAGCACGCATGAATTCGAAAGTAGTTTATGAATATTCATTTTAGATAAATTAGTTTTATGAAATTTTACGCCCACATTCAAATCAAAATAGTTGTGTACAAATTCCATCTAAGAGACTCATGTTTAGCAGCATATGCTTCCTTGGATCTATCATATTGATTTGTCAATTTTTAAATCAATAAATCTAAAAATATGTAAAATCACTTCTGCTAACATTTTCTTTTTTAGATTTAATTAAAACAGTTTTATATATCCATGCTTCGGCTAATTTACTTCGTCTTTTTATACAGAAAAAAAAATCTTGCATTTGAAAATTAAAATCATGGCCGTAGTTTGAATACTAAATTAAATCGCCGATAACTCATTAAAAAGAAAATTATGTCTGAAATGTAATAATCCTCAAGTGGGTAGCTCTTTGTAAATTAATAAAAATTCTGGATAAACTAATCTGGAAATTAGGAGTCAGCAGTTTTTATCTTAATAATTTAATTAAAAAGCTTTTTAAAAAAGTCTGCGAAATTAAAATAAATCTGCTCTTCCAAATGGTTTATTTGTGTCGTTTATAATCTCTTTATTCAAACTGTCATACAATTAAGAGTTTTTAAATGTAAAGGGGAATAAATTAATTTCTGGTTGTTCGATTTGTTTAGCCCAAAGCGTTTAATATTGACATTTAATAATGCCAAAATTTAAAGCAAACTAAAGTTAACCCTTTAAGGCGCAGTGATCCCGATCTGGGAACACCCAACTCTAACGTTTTGACTGTTGCCAGTCACGAAGAATAGATTGGATTTCTATAAAAATAGTTGAGGATGACATAGCTCCACGAGAATCCTTTACTTTTTAGCGCGTCATTTCCCGTAAAAGAATGGTCGCGATTATTTTTAACAGCACTGACATCTGCCGAAAAATGGAAGAACGCGAAAACAGCTGGATAGATTGCCCAATGCTGGAAAAAGGGCAGCCGTTGCCATCGCTCGACTTAACTACCAGCAAGATGGCGGAAGATCGAAACGTTCATCGCGTGCCAGCTGGCTGTGCTCGCGCACAGCCAGCTGCGTCAAAAAAGGGTCTCTAGATCTGTGGCACGCGATGAACGTTTCGATCGTCCGCCATCTTGCTGGTAGTTAAGTCGAGCGATGGCAACGGCTGCCCTTTTTGCAGCATTGGGAAAGGGTTGCGCCTCAAAGGGTTAAGGCACTTTTTTAAAGATACTGAATATTTTAGCGTAGTTTAACATAAACTTTCATAACAATCTAAGAAAATCAGACAATTATTAATGTTTTTGTTTTCTTGAGTCATATTATCTGTCCAAGCAAACATAAATAACAACAGATTGCCTTAATCGTAATGCTTTTATTTTATTATTTTATTATTATTATTACCATATATTTTATTTATTTATTTATTAGTTTTTTATTTTCTTGCATATAGATCCAATTATTTGTATTAAAAAAAAGAAAATAGAGCGATATCATGTCTGTGTATAACAATAATTTAAAAAAAAAGTCTAAAATTCTCATTAACTCAAAATTTTACTTCTACCTCTAAAACTTAAGGCATGTCGTAGAAAACAATTATAGACACGATAGATATAAAATCAGAAACTTTTGTACGAGTTTAACGATCATGAAATCAGTATCTCGAAATCAAGTTCAACAATGCAAGTGCAGTTAACCCTTTAACGGGCAGTGTTCCCGCTCTGGGAATACCAAACTCTGACATTTTGACTGTTGCCAGTCTCGAAGAATAGATTTGATTTCTATAAAAATAGTCGCGGGTGACATAGCTATACGAGAATCCTTTACTTTTTATAACGTCATCCGTCAAAAGATTGCCGGGATTATTTTTAACGGCACTGACATCTGCTGAAAAATGGAAGAATGCGAGAACAGCTTCTTCAAAAAAAGGGTCTCTAGATCTGTGGCACGCGATGAACGTTTCGATCGTCCGCCATCTTGCTGGTAGTTAAGTCGAGCGATGGCAACGGCTGCCCTTTTCTCAGCATTGGGAAAGGGTTGCGCTTCAAAGGGTTAAAGTTTATGTAGCTTAAAATCAAAATTACTTGATTGTAGCAGAACAATATGTTTGTGACTTAAATCTGTTTTTTTCCTGTCGCCCATGTTCGCATTACTTTTATAAATTGGACTCTTGAGATTTTCCGTGTATCCAAAACACGCATATAAAACAGAAAATCTTAGTAGATGTCCCTTCAAACATTTACCATACAAATGTCTTTTAAATCTGCCAAAATGTATGCAAAACAGAAGAGAAATACTATTAAATTTCGGTGCATTTCCGTTACTTCATTTTCCCTTCATAATCTTCGATAAACTGCTTCACTTCAAATTATACTAGTCTGTTGAAATCTTTTATTGAATTTACTGCCCAAATTTCAGAACTGATATATTTTTGAGGTTTAAATTAACGTTTTAAGTACTTCAACTAATCTGTGATAGTTCTTTAAGAAATGAAGAACCCTCTGGGTAAATTTATGCTACATTTCTGTCGCCTTTTAGGTGGTCGAGTGATTTCCAATATCAGCAATCGATTTATCTTTCCCTAGCTGAAGTTTCTTCCCATTTGCATATAAGATCAATAAAGATCCTGTTGCGGAATTTAGTAAATAATGTACAGAAATGACAGATATAAATGGATATGCGAACACGTCTGTATTTAATTAATTCAATGGCCATGCACATAACTTAGCACATGCATTAAAATCTTGACACCACTAAAAGTTCCTCTGCGCAAAATAGTTCTTTTTTGTGCCATTTGAATTTAACTTTAATCCTTTAACGCGCAGTGTTCCCGCTCTGGGAACACCCAACTCTGACGTGTTGACTCTTGCCAGTCACGAAGAACAGATTTGATTTCTATAAAAATAGTTGAGGGTGACATAGCTCCACGAGAATCCTTTACTTTTTAGCACGCCATTTCCCGTGAAAAAAAATGTCGCAATTGTTTTTAACAGCACTGACTTCTGCTGAAAAATGGAAGAATGCGAGAGCAGCTGGAAAGATTGCCCAATGCTGAAAAAAGGGCAGCCGTTGCCATCGCTCGACTTAACTACCAGCAATATGGCGGACGATCGAAAGGTTCCCTTTCTTCAGCATTGGGAAAGGGTTGCGCCTCAAAGGGTTAAAGATACATGTGCAAGTCAGATATTTTTGCATTAAAAATTAAAAAGAATTCTGACTGACCCCAAGATTCGTTAAACATGATCGAGTACAAATTTAAAAATGGTAACTTTTTGCGAGTACTATTTCATGAACGTAGTCCATTAAAAACATTTCTAAAACTGCCTGATCGCTTATTTTCAACAGGAAAAAACTAAAAAGCGTTTGAATTATTTTGGAAACTCTCTGTACAGTAAGGCGATCAGAATTGATATTCTTAAAATTTATACACGCGAAATTTTAAAATCAATTAAATGATTAGAGCGCCGTTTAAAGCAAGAATTAAAAGATGATCAAAATACGGTGTAACCTCGATATATCGTACCTTGATATCTCGAATAAATGGGTTTTTCCTTACAGAGCCCCTTTTTATTTCACCTCCATATCTCGGTTTTTCCAGTAATCCTTTGACTTAGAGATATTGAAGTTATATTGAGCCATAAAAATGTTGCAGTCCGTAACCTCATTTTTGATTTGAATGTATAATGTAAACGAAAAGCAATCAATCAAACTAAACGGGAAAAATTGCAGTTATTTCAATTCACATTTTATGAGTGGCTGATTTTTTTTTCAAAAGTCATAAAATTTTGTTATGTAGATTCATATCATATTTTTCCAGCAATGAGAAAATGAGTTATCACAAATTTGAAAACTGCTCAAATAAATTTGTTATCTTATGTGAGGTGTTATATCTTGAAAAAGAAATAATAATAATAAATTTAAAAAAAAAGATCTATTGAATATCCAAATAAGGAAAAAACAACTACTTATTTAATTAAAATATATTCTTAACGCAGCAGCACTCAGTACTTCAACACGTTGTTACCAATAAACCATTTTTTATTACATGCAAAGAGTAATTTTTATTGAAATTCGTTTCAAAATGAAGAACTGTTCTTGATTATTAGCAAGCACTCGAACACTTTTAAAGTCCTCCTTAAATATTTTCAATACTTTCAATATAATGCATAGTTTTTTTTTTATATAATTACTGGATTTTGAATAGCTTAAACTTATAATGGTTATTCTTTAGAGAAAAAAAATCATTGATTATAAGAAAATTAGTATTTATTTTTTATGAGTGATGGTATTATCTTTGAATCTTTGATAAAAATAAAGTTTGTATTTTTTTAGTATACAAAAGGGTCTTTTCAGAAAAGTACATTTTCCCAAGTAACATTTATTACATACATCGCTCAATTACTTATTCAAAGTACTTAATTAAAATATTCAACTTTTTTTTCAGCTTTTACATAGTAATTTTTGAATTAATATTAAAGGATTTACATCAAATTTTACTAAATCTGGGTACACATACGTTCATAAGCTTTCATTATTACACGGACATATAATAGAATTTTTTATGCAATATTTACTAAGCAATTTAGTGAAATGTATTCATAAATTTCAAAAGATGAAGATTTTTTGCTCAAGATCAAATTATCATTATAATTTATTCAGTTTATTTTTGAGTTTTGTTGTACTGAAATATTGTCTATTACCAACAATGGTTCCATAATATTTCAGCTATTAAAAACATAAAATTTATTCGAATTCTATACATCGTTATTCGACGAAATCTGTATACTAATGAACTTAAATTAAGAAACAATTCTTTTAAGGTAGAAACAAATAAACTCTTATTATTTTAAGAAAAGCTCATTGAAATTGTCAAAGCAGGGATACATTTATCAAAAGGATTAAAACACAATGCATTAAAATACAATACCAAGCAGTGTGTACAGAAAATATTGAGCAAGTCATTTAAATTAGATAATAGGGTAATTAAAATAGAAGCATAGAATTATGTATCATTTTTTAATATTTCTATAAGCTATTAACTTTTTGCTTAAATTTCGAGATAACAATAACGTTTTGTATAATGAATAATTATGTATACAAGACGTTTTCTAATAAATGCATATATATCATCCAAGCATTTTCACTGTTTGCATTACAAAAAAAATACGGTGTTCACGTTTGACATTATAAGACTTTTACAATAAAAGCAGAAGTGTACAATATACTGTACTTCTTTTAAAAATAAAATGAAATTGATTTTCGCACAAAATAGTTTTGACATTTCTTAACATATGGTATTTGTTTTAATGTAGTATATCACTACTGCATAAAGAATGGGCTGCTTTTGAAACCAAAAATTGTGCATTTTGACACAATCTTTTGCTTTATCATAAATAGTAAACTTCTTTATGAAATTTATGCTTGATAAGATCGTATTATGTTTGATAAAATATTAGGTTTGAGAATTGAATCCTATTTTATTCAATTTAATAATTATACATTTTAATAACGTAAAATATGTGCACATAATAAAAAATAAATGACTTTACTTCCTGTTTTCCCGCAAAATAAAATTTTTAAAAATATACAGAACATCTTACACTGGTCTCTAAGATTTAAGAAACAACCGTTTTTGGGGGGCCTAATTTGCACATGAATTAACGTAGAAACACCAAATTTCGATGACATGTGCACGAAACAACTATGCATTGACTGCAACATCGAAGTTTACATAAGGAAAACGCAAAGATGATTTACAACAACAACAAAAAAGCAATCTCGCTGGAAAAATCCATTCTTGGAAAAAATAATCACAGTTTTCCATAGTAAAATATCATAGAAACATAACATAAATGAGTCTCAATAACGGATTTGCCCACCCTAACTACTTTGAATGCATCGGCGGCATTGACTTCATGCTTTCAATTAAGTTGTCGGTTACTGAAACTGGAAACAAAGACCAGAGACGGAGTAAGCTTTGCTCCAGCTCTCCTAAAGACCTTGTTGGTGGACTTAAGGCTGTTCTTCGAAAAAAAAGAACTCTATTTTTAGTCTTGGTACACAAATTGAAATAAACTAATAGCACCAGGGTCTCCAAAAAATTCCAGATGGTTCTTCATAAGCTGTTTTAGACACTGCGATAAGTGAAAACGCTGTGGCTTTTGTGAAATTTTCAGAAAAAATTCTTAAACATAGATCTTAGCTGCAAGATTTTTCGAAGAGTGACACGCCTTGCGAAAATTTAAGATTCGAAAGCATTTTTTCTAAAAGTTTTGAAACTGATACAGATTGGCCTGTCTTCGCAGTATGTAATACAGCTAGTAAAGAGACAGTTTCAGAATTTTGAAGTGCCTGGAATAGTTAGTTTATTTTGTAATTATGTACCAAAATCGCATGATTTTTTCGAATAACACCGTTAAAGCGGCAACCTGTCTAGCAAGAAAGTCCCAAAGATGCTTTATCGGATTCATTTTCTGGAGCTTGAGCTTACCAGTCCATTCGCACTAAGCCCACACCCTCAATATATTCCTCAACATCTACAGCTTGGTGAGGGCGTGCATAGTCATCCATCAGAAAGAAATCATTGCCAATTGCACCGGCATACGGGCGAACATATGGATCAAGGATCTCATCCCAATACCCCACACCATTCTGAGTTCCTCATTGGAACACATGGAGGTCACAGAGTAAGATCCCTGCCAAAATCATTATTTCACCGCCTCGGTATACTGTGTCTTTCAGAAGTGTTGATTGGTGATACCTGGCGCTTTGTTCCCTCCAGATCAACAGATGTCCTGAATCACTCTCTCAGTGTGAATCTAGACTAGCCTGCAAAGAGTACAGAAATCCCATCGCTGTCCAGGAAAGGTGTTCTCTTGCCCAAAATAAGAGGGTCCCTCTATGCCGTCCGTTGAGGGCGACACGCACAAATGGTCGCCTTGCATACAGACCTGCGTTGTGAAGATGCCTTCGCACCGTACAAGCGGATATTCTTCTCCCTAATGCTACAAAGTGGTCTTCAACAAGTTGCGGAATAGAAATACTTCTCCTTCGGTCCGAAAGAGCTATAAAACGGACTTCTGCATATGTTGTAGCTCATGGTCGGCCTGGAACATGTCTTCTAGACACAGAAGCTTCGGTTTGGTATTGATTCCAGAAACGGTGGACCGGGCCGTACCCAGATAAAAATTTCGGGGAGGGAGGGGACCAGAAGGTTAAAAAGGCCTTTTTCACAAAAAGGCTTCATTATTATTGTTTGTTTTGTTAACAAAATTTTGAATTTCGGGTGGGACCGGACACCCTGATCCTCCCCCCTGGGACGGCCTTGGGTTGTACCACTCCAAAAGAAAGCTTTTACTAGTCATGACTATAAAACAATAAAAAATGGACTCTCCAAAAACGTAGCGAAATTCACGCTGTTGCTGGGATCGGCTTTAAAATTTTCATGCACATGTAAAAAATACGAGCAGCATGACTGAAAATTGGGAACGAAAGGCACTTATCGAAAATGAACGATTATCGAAATTTGGGAGGGGTCCACAAGGTCCGGACCTCCCACCCAAAAAAGTTGTGAATTTTCCTTCGTTAAATCAGCAGATAATTTTTGACTTTAGAATATGTTAGAAAGCATCAAATTCTTATTTTCAGCAGTTAAGATAGATAAATAAAAACACTTTAAAAGGGGGTTACGATAAAACCATAAAAAGTCCGCATTTTTCAGGTGGTTGGTGTCACAGCTTTATGGGTTAGACAACATCAGTTTTGGATAGAAAGCCACACTGAACATATTTAATTACAATTCTATATACTTTATCAGGTCTTGATGAACTGGCAATGTCATCTAGCAAGTCACTAGCAATTCTGACAGATGGGGAATCTTGTAAATGTCTGAAGGGTACATATCCTTATTTGGGTCCTCATTGGGAAATCTACAAAGAGAATCAGCATTCTGGTGCACATCACCCTTTTTATACTTGATGGTGTAATTTTGTGAAGATAGGAGCAATGCCCATCTCTGTAAACGAGCGGCAGCCATGGTTTGCACTTCCTTAGTGGGAGAAAAGATGGTAACTAAGGGTTGATGATCAGTGTAAAGCACAAAATTTCTTACAAACAGATACTAGTGAAACTTTTTGCAAGCAAAAATTAGTGCCTGGACTTCTTTTTCAGTCTGCGAGTGGTTGATTTCAGCCTTTGACAATGTTCGAAAGGCATACGCTACGGGTATTCTTCACCATTTACTATGTGTGACAAAACAGCACCTAAACCCAAAATCACAAGATACTTGTAAAGGAAGATTCTCATCATAGTGAGTCAACACATCATGAGATGTCAAAAGTTGTTTGCACTGTTCGAATACACTATTGCACATTTCAGACATTGTCAAGGGAACATATTTGTTTAGTAGGTCGTATAACGGTGACAATAATGTTGATGAGTTTTTTTATGAGCTTAGAATAATAGTTCAGTAAACCCAAAAAGGATTTGAGAAACATTTGCTGGGGTTTTGATTTTTCTAATTGCATGCAGTTTCTTTTGGTTGGGATGAATACCAGTTTCATCTACAAAATGACCTAAGAATTCAACACTACTTTTGGAAAATTGACACTTTTCTGAATTTAGTTTAGCATTATACTTCTGTAATCTAATCATCACAGCCTCTAATGTTGCAAAATGCAGCTCTTCAGTAGCAGATGAAATTATTGTATCATCTTGGAAACAAATAACTCTTAGTATACCTTGTAGAATTTCCTCCATGACAGATTGGAAAATTGCTGCTGCTATACCATACATCAATCTATTTGAGTGAACCAATCCCATGAGTGTATTTAGGGATGGACGCGAGACGAAAAATAAGCGTCTCGCGTTTCGCAAAATAGCCTAAAAGCTTGTCTCGTCTCGCAAAAATCCCTATATCGTAATGTTAAAAATGTGTGTCTCGTCTCGCAAAAAAGCTGTAAATCTCTGTCTCGTCTCGCAAAAAAGTCGTCTCGCGTCCATCCCTAAGTGTATTAAGGATTAGTAACTGTTGCGAGTTAGCATCCAACCCAATCTGTTGGTATGCTTGAGATAGGTCCAGCTTACTAAAAGCTTAATATTCACCTCCCCTCAACGTTGCGAACCATGGGCGCCGACAGCATAGGGCAAGGGGGGGGCAATGCCCCCCTGGATTTTTGTATGCAGTGTTTTTTCTTGCTTTTTTGCTCTTTCCAACATGGTAACCATAAGTTAAAGTAGTCTTTGCCCCCTCTTGAGTAGTCCTTGCCCCCCTTGCAGTAGTCTTTGCCCCCCACCTGACAAATATTCTGCCGGCGCCCATGTTGAGTAGGAAGTATCTACTGGTTTGGGTCAAGGTACTTGTTTACAGTGACCTTAAAATCACCACACAACCGCACAGCATTGTTTTTCTTTGGCACAACAACAACAGGTGTTGCCTATTTAGAGTGTTCAACAAATTGCCAAATATTATTATTTACTAATTTTTTCATTTCGTCACCAACAGCATTTTCTAAAGCACATGAACACGTATATCTTTGCAAAATACAAGTTGGCAGTTATCTTTCATTTTTAGAATAGCTTTAAAATGCTTAATTGGTTGATCACTTACTAGAAAAACTTTTCCTTAAGTGCCTTTTGGTCTTTTCCTTAAGTGCCTCAACACTGTTTACACACTTTGGAGATGCTGAAAAAATTGCACTCCAATTGAAGCAGATCTAAAGCAGGTCGATCACCTTTCACTATGATCAAGGGTAGCTTGAAGCATTGATTTCACCTACCACTGGAATTGCCTTTTCATTTTAAACTTTCAGCTTGGTAGATGAAGGCACAATTTCTGTTTTAAGTAAATTGTTCCTTACCCACAATTCTAGAACCCTCAACGCCAGAGTGGACCACAACAGAGTAGCCATACCAGAGTAGACCACAGCTGGCTGTGCCCGGCGCAGCCAGCTGTCGTCAAAAAAAGGGTCTCTAGATCTGTGGCACGCGATGAACGTTTCGATCGTCCGCCATATTGCTGGTAGTTAAGTCGAGCAATGGCAACGGCTGCCCTTTTTTCAGCATTGGGCAATCTATCCAGCTGTTCTCGCATTCTTCCATTTTTCAGCAGATGTCCGTGTTGTTAAAAAGAATCGTGACCATTTTTTCACGGGAAAAGACGTGCTAAAAAGTAAAGGATTCTCGTGGAGCTAGGTCACCCGCAACTATTTTCATAGAAATCAAATTTATTCTTCGTGACTGGCAACAGTCAAAACGTCAGAGTTGGGTGTTCCCAGAGCGGGAACACTGCGCGTTAAAGGGTTAAACCACGTCAGCAGGACAACACAAAGAGGGGTGCCCTGCGTGGCGGGTCTTTCTAAAAGGGGTCTTAACCCGTATTTACGCAAAGTTTCGGAGTAAACCACGGAAAACTCCGAACAGTTAGTTCGGCGGACCGCGACCTGCTTCTGAACCAAGCACCTTCCGTCTGCCATTTCGAGTGACACAACCACTCAGCCATGGTGAGGCTCCACGTGTCAAATACTAAATTTTTTAAAAAAATCGACAAAAAAAGTAAAAATGTTTGCGGATCACGAGATCCGAACCTGCAACGTGAGAGTAGATCACCACAGTCACGTGTCAAATACTAAATTTTGAAAAAAATGGAAAGTTAAAAATTAAAAGGCTTGCAGATAATGAGATTCGAACCGGCAGCGCCAGAGTAGAACACACCAGCCACGTGTAAAATATTAAATTTTTAAAAAATCGACAAATAAAAATAAAAAAATTTGCAGAGCAGAAGATTCGAAACCGCAACGCCAGGTAGAACACATTAGTTCGTTTGTTTGTGTGATTATATGGCAACACGTTACGGAAGGACGATCTGCCAAGGATGGGAGGAGCCCCGGCAGGAGGACTTTTTTAGGGGTTCTAATGCGTATTCACGTTACATTTGGAGAAAACCTACTAAAACTCCAAAGTATGAAATAATGGCCAAAAAAAATAAAAGTTTTTTTTTTCATTTAAAATCTTATTTAACGCTTTGAGGTGCAACCCTTTCCCAATGCTGAGAAAGGGGCAGCCGTTGCCATCGCTCGAATTCACTACCAAAAAGATGGCGGACGATCGAAACGCTTTTGCGATCGTCCGCCCTCTTGCTGGTCGTTAAGTCGAGCGATGGCAACGGCTGCCCCCTTTTTCAGCATTGGGCAATCTATCCAGCTGTTCTCGCGTTCTTCCATTTTGCAGCCGATGTCAGAGCTGTTAAAAAGAATCGTGACCATTTTTTTTACGGGAAATGCCGTGCTAAAAAGTAAAGGATTCTCGCGGAGCTAGGTCACCCGCAACTATTTTTATAGAAATCCAATCTATTCTTCGTGACTGGCAACAGTCAAAACGTCAGAGTTGGGTGTTCCCAGAGCGGGAACACTGCGCTTTAAAGGGTTGACCCTTTATCTACAGACGGTACTTAGAAGTACAGTTAAATTAAAATTGTTCAAAAAAAAAGAAACGAAAAATCTATTTTTTTTTATATGATTTCATATTTTTTTCTGAAAAATCTATTTTTTTTGAAGAATCTATTTTTTTTTTATATGATTTCATTTTTTTTTTTTTGAAAAATCACCACCAAATACTTCATTTGATCATCTTACATCACGATTGCATGTTTTACCAGAGTAGATTGTTTTGAGTAGACAGCTTTACACTCACTTTCTAATCCTATCGAGCCCCTCCACCCCAAAAAAGAGCATTAGTGAATTTTCAGACGTCTGTTTTATGATTAAAGGATTCGATTTTCTAAAAGTGCGCCAATCGAAGTATTACTTCACTCCTTCAGATTGGTGGGTCCTATACCCTTTTGAAAAAAACTATTTAAAAAAACAGCCATGAAACGTACAGCTTATGCTAATTAATTTTTTCGTAGTTTTCTTTTTTTTTTATTAAATGAATCAGTATTTATCATTCATCGCCTAACCATAACAAGAGAAAAAAAATAGATTCAAGGTGATATTCTTGGCAATTCTTAATTCAGTAGATGAAGGGTTAAGTGGCATATTCTATTAACCGATATTACATTAACCCTTTAAGGCGCAGTGATCCCGCTCTGGGAACACCCAACTCTAACGTTTTGACTCTTGCCAGTCACGAAGAATAGATTGGATTTCTATAAAAATAGTTGCGGGTGACATAGCTCCACGAGAATTCTCTATTTTTTAGCACGTCATTTCCCGTAAAAAAATGGTCACGATTATTTTCAACAGCACTGACATCTGCTGAAAAATGGAAGAACGCGAGAACAGCTGGATAGATTGCCCAATGCTGGAAAAAGGGCAGCCGTTGCCATCGATCGACTTAACTACCAGCAAGATGGCGAACGATCGAAACGTTCATCGGCGTGCCACAGATCGAGAGACCCTTTTTTGACGACAGCTGGCTGTGCCCACGCACAGCCCCGAATTAACGTAATACACTTTACTTTCATAACTAAATTTTCTCCTATTCCATTAAAAACGGTTCTTACTTAAAAAATGACCTACGTAGTTTTTTGAAAGAACAGCTTTACATAGCTTTAACACACCCAAATAGAAAAGTGTTTTTTGAACCATTTATGCATGCTATCTATATTATTATACAATTTTTTTTAATTTTTATACCAAAAACTAATATGTCTTTAAATATGCCTTCAATGAAACTGTATTGCCTAAGTAAATATTAACATTGCGTCTAAGATGAATAGTTTTAATTTCTCTTTGATATTGAAAATTTTCATTTACTTCATGCATTAAGAAAGATATGTACAAATAATGAGTAATAAGGTGTCCCAAAAATGACAGGATGATTTGAAAAATCAATTAAAGAAAAACAAAATACGATAGAAGTCTACGGTTTGCTGCATTCTGTATTGCCAACTAGAGACTTTATTCTTACCATTTTCGAAATTATGTCCAAAGTTCATCAACAGAGGGCGCTTCTGACTAGTAAAAACTGTAAAGCAAAGTTTTCAAAATTAACCGTGTTAGCAGCAACAACTTGGCGCAGTCTGAAGACAAAATTCGCAGACGCCCTTGCAAACATTTCAGTTAGAATGTTCTGACAAGCAGTAGAGTTCACTGACAGTTCCAGTGACAACGAATTTTCTTTTCAAAACTGCGCCTCGTTGCAACAAAGCTGGGGTCCAGTCGATGAAACTGCAAAACAATAAAAATAAGCTGTTCCAGCAAATAAACCATTTTCGAAGCATACGCTGTGCGTACAAAATAGCAACGCCATCTTTTGACGAACTTCGTAACTAATTTTGGACGCTGTTGAGAATAAACTCCTTGGTTACCAAGGAAAGTATGCAGCAAACCGTACTTTTCTATGGCCTTCCGATTTCCTTTAGTTGATTTTTCAAATCATCGTCTATTTTTGGAATACCCGGTATATTCTGTGCGTTTTTAACACACTCTAATAAGGTTGAAAATTGTTTATGATTTTTGTTTGGTTCGTCTGTGTATCTGCCCGTATGTCTCCCGTGCTTTTAAATATGGACTGATTACTATAAAATGTATATATTTTATTTCTTTTGTACTTTATCATGTACCTTGTTGAAAATGGCGTATGTAAGAATTTCAGCGCATTATGCTTTATGGACAGACATTGTTTTAAGTAGAAACATTGATCTACTATTTCAACCAGAAAAAATTAAGATGTATTATTAAAGATTACAAAATAATGCTCTCCATCAAAACTAGTATTCATATCATTTATAGTCCATTTTCAGGATTCAAGTACATTTACATCTATGAAGCATTAATCTATTTCAAGCACATAGCAATAAGTTTATAGATAACTAAGAAAAAATTATTCTTTATTTAAAGAATGAGAAAAGTATTTGTAGTTTATTTATAAGTTCTCGCAAAACCTCATTAATATGATACAACTTTTTTGTAGTTAACCTCAAAGGGTAGCCAAATTCGGCGACTTTCAGCGATATATAGCCAAACCAGTCTCTAAATATAAGTTTTCTAACTGATGTTAGGTTTTAATACAATGCGAGTTTGACATGATACCACAAAATCTTCCAGCTGATAAATCAGAATTTAATTATGAACTAGCTGCGTACCCGTTCTCCGCACGGTGGGAAACGCATATTTTCCTTACACATATATAATTCGAATTAAACCTAATAATGCGGAATCTCAAAACGTGAAGACTAAAAGTTGACGTCATGAGTGCAAATTTTAGACTATTGCAACAGGACACAAAAACTACGTCAATGTGACTGGTGATCAAAAAAGAAAGAACTTTATGGTATGCAGACAAAACTTTTCTCTGTCGAAAAATGCCTGATTTCTACATCATATAATTCTCTTTATGAGGTTTAATTTATAGCATTAATATATAGTATATACCACATAAATAACATTACATGATGTTGACAACAATTTTATCTTGCATTTTTCAAAGCGTGGACAATGCATTAGCGCAGTTATGTTACACACGACTTTATTAAATTTTACCTAAATTAAAAAACCTACATGAAACAATGAATGCATCATTTACGTTTAAAAGCCAAAAATGTACCCTGCTCCGGTGAAAATCATGTCGCTTTTGTAAATGAAAACGTTCTTGATGTAACTTCTGAGAAAAAGCTTATTACCCTTATTGAACTCTTAATGCAGTATCACACTTGTTACATAAAACTGACGTTTATCTCACTGTCAATTCGCCCTAAATAAATAACTGATTTCATTTTTCATTTGTTACAGATTACAGTTGACCCCTTTATAACATGGGTCTACAACACGAATTCTTAGAACACGACGAAAACATTACGATCGTTTTTCGTGTAACACGTTAAAAGAGACTCGTACAGCACGGTAAAATGAGACATATGTTCTGATATTATGACGCCTTAGCTCCTGTAATTAACATTCCTTTTGAATGGCAACACCAAACATCATTGCATTTTTACGGAGCGCAAATAAGTTTTGCCGCGATTATACCGCGCAGTCCGCACTCCAGGTGGAGTATAGCGCAGGACCCGTACAACACGGATTCTTATAACACGGAACGTATCTACCGTGTTATAGAGAATTTACTGTAGTCGCATAGTGTCAAATTCAATAGTTAAGAAAATTCTGGGTTGCCGTATTTAGTAATATTTCATCTTACCTTGGTGGCCGAAATTTATTAAAACCAAATATTCGAACTGTATCAAAAGTAAAATTTACTAAAAGTAAAATTTTTAATTTTGTATAACCCTCAGAACAACTTCGGAGTTTGCCATCTATGACGGTTTTTCATGACGTGACAACTTATGCTTGCGTACAGTGGCGTAGCCAAGGAGGGGATAGGGGGTCACAACCCCCCAATCGGAGTTTTTTGCCATACAAAATGTATATTCTTCACTCCCTTATCGCACACACGTGTACATATGTGTGAGTTGCGGTAGTCGTAACATTCCCATGAAAAATTTCTGGCTACTCCTGCTTAATCAATATACTTCAGGATCGGAATCTCCGCGGTAAAAAAATGGTCTAAAAAATGTGACACCAGAAAATTCTGATTAACACAATGGGGTTACACAAATACGCGCCGGACATACGCTCTTGCTTCCGGAGGAGCAAATACATTAGAGGGTACGTGCTGCTCCGGATAATCTGCCAGCAAAACAGCAAAAATGACGTAAAAAATGACATCTACACTCGAAGGAAATAAAATTAAAGGTATGTAGAATTGCATAAAAACTTCGATTATTTTTAAGGTGCAAGTCTGTTACAGTTCTATTTGTTTCACAATTGATGCGTTTTCACTTTTTCGATTCTTAAAAGCTGTAGAAATGAGTGGTTTCACATAATTGTAAAATTTAACAACTTAAGTGGCAACAATGGATTCCGTTGCTACGGAAACTATAGCAATGTTAAAAATAGAACATGAAATGAGTTATTCATGTTTACTTTGCTAGAACTGCCATATTGGCGAAATTAACACCGCCAGTCGATGGCAAATAGCTCAAACCACAAATTAAACTTGACACTAAAGGCAATACGCAATACTCTGTTTGGCGGAATTAAAAAAAAAAATATCTATGCATACGCTAGTGACATCGGCTCATCTGAGTTGTGGAATGGAATTAATAATATGTACAGAGTTGCACTACATTTGAATATTTTTCGCCAACTTTGCTAAGAAATGTACTAAAGTAGGAATCAACAAACATTTCAATTCGTAAAACAAAAAATATATTAGATAGTATTAATTACGCCTTTCTAACAGCTTCTAGTAAAAGAAACTTCCGTAGCGCTGCTTTAACAAATAAGAATCAATTATTTATTACACAGTACTTCGATCGCCAAAATGCCAACATACACCATTTTGCGAGATTTTTTTGTTTTCAGGGAATCATTCGAAGCATTGATTTAACAGCAATCAAAATGGGAAATAATTATCTATCATTTATATGGTTCGATCGGCAAAATTTAATGCAGGCTTATTATTGATAAGTAGCAGTTATTTAAATTATTATTAACTATAACGGGTTTTAATCACCGTTAACTACCATGTACAAAATGCGAGAATTTCAATTTTCTGAAATTTGGCGGAATTCCTCTAACTTAAATCAGTTTACTTAATTTGGTGAAAATTCTATAGATCGTTTAAAATCGCCTTAATAACTGCATTATTTCTGTATGAAACATCGAAGTATAGCGCCGTAAAACTTATACTTGTTATTAAAAATACTATTTCGTTACGCTCTCAGTAATTTGCGCCAAGCCCAAAACTGTGCAAATCGGTAGAACCTACTACTTTCTCAAAATCGCCAAATGAGCCATTTTTATTTCGCCAAACTAAAAAATATACATATTAGTCTCGGAAATCTCTCAATCCCTTATTCTTTTACACATAAAAAACATTGAATTCCTGCTCTGATTTCACATGAACGCAATATTTTAATTAAAAAATAACTTTGTAAATAATCTAAACAGAAAAAAATCATTATTCTTTTATTTTTACTGCAGGAGTCTAAATAATTTAATAAAATAGCCAAACATGGCAACCTCGATGCTTATTTCTCACTTTTTTGACTACAGGGGTTACAATCACGGAATTGCGGAGAGCAAAAATAAACGTTTTTGATGGGGTTTTTTATCAATATCTCCTAAACTAATTCGAATTTCGAAATTTAAATTAGCGGAGGTTCTTTCTCGAAATTTTCCGAATTCGTGGATACCTCGTTCGAAACTCAACTCCCAGCCGTTTAGGAGGAGATGATGCTACACACACACACACACACACACACACACAGACAGACGCGCACAGATTTTAATAGTATGAATATTGGTGAACTCATTATTCGCCTTATATGCAAGTAGATGCAAATTTTGAGTTTTTTTTCTCATGTTTACTATTAATTTCAGCCTTAATTCAAATTCAGAATGTCAGACCAAGCGGCATGTACGTAAAAAAATATTACGCCTTAGTGATGATATTTAAGGTCGTAATTTGGACACAATTGAAAGACGCAGTTTATCGAGGTCTATTAGTCTTTTACGGCCTTTATATCTGTTGTTCTTAAGTACGCGTTCATCTTTATTACAAAGCACAATTTGCATCACAAAGACGGACAAATTAACATCCATGTCTAAAGCTGGGAGTGGAACCCGGAACCAAAGGATGGTAGTCGGGCGCGTTAGCCACTAAACCGCCTGGGTGGCAGGTGGCGATTTAAACATTTACTTAGTAAGGTTTATTTTGGAGTTTTCGATAAATAGCTATACGGGTGATTCAAAATAGATGTTAAGGCGATTGTTTTTTAAACCGTAAGTGATCGAAACATACTTCCAATTAGAGAAGTTCGTCAAATTAAAAGTAGCTTTCAGATATGGCATTTTTAGTGGGGGATGTATACATATTAAAATACGAAATTTAATTTTTATTCAGTCCCTCCTTTCCTACCTTTCATATATAGAAGAATGTTGCTCTTTGCCTATGAAAATTAATAAAACAAATCCCGTGTCTCTAAGTGAAATAACTAGGGAGAAAATTAATTTTGAAAATGATCACTTAAACCACTTTACCTACTGTGTTGGCGTCCGTTTTCAGGCGAAAAAATCTTTACGTTAGGGGACCCACTATGAGTTGATAAAAGTTAAATAAAGATCCCATTGTTGGGAAAAGCAATCAAACGGGTTCAAATGTGTGAAATGAACAGGTACAGCTTTACCTAAAATGATCGTTACTGCTTTATGAAATGAGCGATAAGTTACTCTTTTAGGGTGGTCATCCACTCATTACATCACGCTTTTAGAGAAGGAATTTTAAAGTGTAAAGGAGAATGACAAAATAATGGCGTAGGTTACTATGGTGTGGTAGCTTTTACTAGAAACTGACAAACATGCGTTACAGGAAAATTCTAGCTAAATTACCCTACAAGCAATTTTGCTTGGGCCATCATCGGCTGGCTACGTGGCCGATGGCAGCCCGAGCAAAATTGCTAGTAGGGTAGGATTTGAGGAGTCAACTGTGTCTGTCGAGTGACAATTAACATAAATTAACTTCATCTGAAAAGTAATTAAATTTTTCTCACTTTTGAGACATCCCCTTATGCTTGACGGCAAATGCCAAAATTTTCACATTGATATATCTCGGAAACTATTTCACTTAGAGGCACGGGATTTGTTTTATTAATTTTCTTAGGCAAAGATCAACATTCTTCTAAATATAAAGGGGGTAGGGAAGGAGGAACCATATAAAAATTAAATTTCGTATTTTAATATGTGTACAACCCCCAGTAAAAAAAATGCCATATCTGAAAGCTACTCTTAACTTGACGAACTTTTCTAATTAGAAGTATGTTTCGATCACTTACGGTTTAAGAAATCGCCTTAACATCTATTTTGAATCACCCTGTTTATGTTCAAAAAATGACTGTGTTAGAAAGTATTTTATAATCAATGCTTTTGGCATTCTTCGTGTTTCTTTTTTCAAATAAACTTAAACACACTGCAAATAGGCATGATTAGAATTCTTCTGACAAAGTAATAAACCTTTAAAATTTTGTTTTATTTTAGACATATCACAGTGAAAGGCTTTGAAAGCCTTTTTATATGATTTATTAAAATAACAATGGATAAATATTAAATATAACTTGTTGAGAAATTTTCTACATTTGCCCATGAATAACATAAAGATATCAAACATCAAGCATTTTAGCTCAGTTCTATAGCTAACAAAAAATGTTCAAATAATACAGGAACTATTGCAAATAGACATAATTCCGACTTATATCATAACATGTTACGTTACATCTTTATTCTGTTATAAAGGAACTGAATAAGCTCTCCTAAAATCATTCGCTATTTTCAGAGCATACTTTGAGTGACTCACATAGCATCTGATTTCTAAGCTAAACAGTTTCTTTGAAGACCTATAAAAGGATTTTCGTATACCTCATTTTGCGTTTAGAGGAAAAGTCTGTCAATATAAATTGATTTTAAAACGAAAATTTCCATTGATGGAAAAGTCCGAGTTGAATTACTATGGGCAGTACTTTTCACGACATTTGTAGACTAATGAATACCTATTGATGCACTTTCTTAGAAAACCAAATTCAGAAAGTATTGATTAACCTTTGGAAACTCGACCATTTTCACATCGATGTAGATGTACAACTGTATTGTATATACTTCCCGAAGCTGAAAATGAGCAGCTAATCACGTGACTAAAATGTTGTTTAGTTCTGCGCCGAATCCTCGATTGTCGGTAGTTTAATCGAGCGGTGGCAACGGCTACACATTTTCAACGTCGGTGCAATTTGGTCAGTCTATCCAGCGTTTCCTCTATATCGTATTGCTCTTTCATCACATTCTGCAATTTCCAGCAGATCATAATTACTAATACAAAAATAATTCTGACACTATTTTTACAAATAATTGGTTATTTTTATTGTAAATTATATACTAAAAAGTAAAGGATTCTCGTGTAACTAAGCATCCCTTCAGTATTTTATTGAAATCATGTTTATTGTTCGTGAATCAAAACAGTCAAAATTCACAGTTTTGTTCCTTTACAGCGTAGGCACCTAGATTTAAAGGGTTAAACAGGTCTCTCTCCATGAATTTAATATTGTTTGATTTCAAATTCTTAAAATACTGCAAGAATGCTCACATTTCAAATTCATTTACTTCGGACAAATTTTTCTTTCTAGACATTTCAGTATTTCCTGTAAATATCTCACAGTTCCTTATTTCAAAATAGCATACACTGTAAAAATGTGTAAGAAATGCTGTGCGGCACAGCCATCTGCGTCAAAAAAGGGTCTCTAGATCTGTGGCACACGCGATGCATGTTTCGATCGTCCTCCATCTTGCTTGTAGTTAAGTCGCGCGATGGCAACGGCTGCCCTTTTTTCAGCATTGGGCAATCTATCCGGCTGTTCTCGCATTCTTCCATTTTTCAGCAGATGTCAGTGCTGTTGAAAATAATCGTGATAATTTTTTTACTGGAAATGACGTGCTAAAAAGTAAAGGTTTAGCGTGGAGCTATGTCACCCGCAACTATTTTTATAGAAATCAAATCTATTCTTCGTGACTGGCGACAATCAAATTGTCAGAGTTTGATGTTCCCAGATCGGCAACACTGCGCGTTAAAGGGTTAAGACAATTTAAAGTAGTTAATGTTTTCAAAAGTCTAAGAATCACTCAGAAAGATGCAATTTCACTTAGTCAGACGTGCTTATTTTCCATATGTATTCTTGAATTTAGGAATTGGAAAAGCATAGTTTATTTTTATATAGTACTAGCTGAAGTACCCGTTCTTCGCACGGGAATGAATGGACTTTTTGATATTACGATTTGTGGTGATTACTATTTATTGTAATAAAGAGATATAGCAAAATGGATATCGCTTTATATAGTGTTCAATAACCATGCATACCGAATTTCAAGGCAATCGTTTGTACGGTGAAGAAGGTCATGCGGCGTAGCGCAATCTAGTGGCGAGTTTTTGCAAAACGGATACGGCGGAAATATTCTTCGCATTCAGATATCGATGAATACGAAATTTCAGGACGATCGGCTGGACAGCCCTGTGAAGTTCATATGTTGACGCGACATCTAGTAGCAAATTATATAGGGAAATGGATAGCGCCAAACTCTTCCCCGTGTTCAAATATCTATGTATGCCTATTTTCATAGCGATCAGTTGCACAGTCAAGAAGTGATGCACTGCAGCGCGATCTAGTGGTTAATTAAAGTAATGATTTGCTACAGTGCCGTCAAGTGGCGAGTTATAGCAAAATGGATTACGCCAAAATATTCTCATTGTTCAAATAGCTATGTATACTGATTTTCATAGCGACCGTTTGAATGGTCAAGAATTTGGCCTGCTGCAGCGTCATCTAGTGGCGAGTTAAAATAATAATGCATTGCAGTGACATCTAGTGGTGAGTAACATCAAAAGGAACACAGTTAGAATATATTCTTCGTGCTGAAATGTGTAAGTATAAGAAATTTTATGCCGGTCGGTCGAACGGTATAGAAGTTGATGCGTTGCAGCGCCATTTAGCGGCAAGTTACAGCAAAATGGATACTGAAAAATATTCTCCGTGTTCTAATATCCGCGTGTACCAAATTTCATCGAAATCGGTTAGACGATATTTGCATAGTAAACGGCTAAACGGAATAGAATTCGACGTTCTGCTGCGCCACCTAGTGGCAAGTTAGAGGAAAACGGATAGCATAAAAAGCTTCTCAATGATAAAAGACTTAGGTGAACCAAATTTCATGGTGCAACGGTGCTAGAGTTTTTCAACCTCATACACACATACCAACATTCATTTTTATCTATAACCAGTGTCATTATATATCCCAGTCTCAAATAAAATCCAGTTTCAAATCTAAGCCTCGCCAAAGTGCCAACATACACCATTGTGCAAGCGTTTTTTCAGGAAAACCTTCGAAGCATTGACTTAGCAGCAATCAATATGGGAAATGGTTCGACCGCGAAAAAATAAAGCAAGCCTTTATTTCAAAAGTGGAATCCCTTAATACAGCCGACATTTTTTAAATTATCAACTATAACGTGTTTTATTCATCGTTACTCCGATGTAGTAAATGAGAAGATTTCAATTTTCTGAAATTTAGCGAAATTCCCCCAACTTAAATCAATGTACTCATTTGGCGAGAATTCTGGAGATAAATCGCTTGAAATCCCTTAACAACTGCATTATTTCTTCACGGATCATTAAAATTTAACGCTGTATTCTAATAAAACCTTTACACTTGTTTTCAAAAATCTATTTCCTTAAGCTCTCAATAAATTGCGCCAAGCCGAAATCTGTGCAAATCGCTAGAACTCACTTTCTCAAAATCGGCATTTGAGCCATTTTATTTTTTCGCCAAACTAAAAAAAGTTACCTATTAGCCTCGGAAATCTTCAATTCTTATTGTTTTGCGTATAAAACATTTCATTCCTGCTCCGATTTCCCATGCACACGATATTATAATTTAAAAAAAAATAACCTTACGAATATAAACTAACAAAAAAAAATCATTATTATTCTTTTATTTTTACTTTGAGAATTTAAAACATCTTATTCGGCAAAATCGCCAGACATGGCAACCACGATCCTTATTTCACACTTTTTTCACTACAGGGGTTACAATTACGGAAAGCTTTTTGCGTGGAGAACATAAAAAATCTCTTAAATTCCGGGAACGGGTGGACTTTCAAAGTTTTAAAGTGGACTATGATTTATTCTATATTATTTTACATATCTGTGCAAAATTTCAGGCTGATATGTCCATTTTTGTGGATTTGTATACAACTCAAATCCACAAACAAACAAACAAACAAACAAATAAACAAACAAACAAACAAACAAACAGAATTTCATTTTTATTTATAAGATTCAGACAATCTAATTTCAGTAACATCCAGCAATAATTAGTATATTAACGCGTGTTTAGAAATTCAGAGTGTAGAATTCTTTCTCTATTCAATTCTTCCACTTCAGAAAAATTGTTTTACTCCGCACAGAGCTTCATTTCAACTACATTTTTCCAAGTCCTACACTCTGCCGAGCATTCAGATAACTTTGACGCCTTCTTCCCATCTGTGTGTTATTGATTTCAGATTTTTCTGTTGGGAAAATATGTGCATAATGATTTAAACTGTTCATAAAAATTGCCGGCGACATGCATTCCGGAAATTCCTCCGAGCTCAGGTTTCGGGATAGCTGTTCTTTTATCGAATTCACTTACTTTATGCAGATATTTCAGGACAAAGTGTTTAATAAAGTTAGTTCCGTTTCTTAAAAGCAGATTTAGTAGTTGTTAATAAAAGTCCAAATTTTCTCGGGCCACATTCTTCTCATAAATAGCACGAGGTAAAAATTAAATTACGTGATGAGGAGATTAGATGGACAGGAAGGAAGCTCTTCAAGTATTTTTTAACTTTTCTTTAGAGGTCAAATTTAGCTTTTTTTTATATAAATTGTATTCTTAACCCTTTGAGGCGCAACCCTTTCCCAATACTGAAAAATCTGATGTGTCCAACACATGACTTCCTTGCACGTCTATTAGATCAAAAATATTTTCAACGCACTTCCTCTAAACTTATTCGTTTGAAAGAGATCAAATATCAATAATAGTAAGGTTTAGCGATTTCTAGCCAAATATTTCGATATCGCCAAGCTGAGTTCAATTTGAAAGATTTCCTTCTGACACTGTATTTGGCGATATTTCACCAAAAGCCGACAAACTTGAGATAGTCTGCGAGATTTTGGGGATAGCTAAAGTAGTCATTGACCACAGACTTTCAATGAATTGAATGCATCCATACACCTCAATGTATTTAAAGTCATTTGGCTCACCCTGTAAATAAATTCTCAGTCGATTGCTGTCAAAAAAGATACTGAAAACAGTTAGATATTACAATAGTTCTAAATACAAAAGTTCAAAATTCTACTGGTTAAAGTTTTAGGGTTATACAAAATACGAGATAATTTTTGGCGCCAAATTTGGCGATATTTCGGCGAAACTCGTCAATGTCGACGACATTTGGCGAGATTTTAAGCATGGACCAAACAATGACAGATTATCGCCAAATTTGGCGATATTTCGCCAAAGCTCGCCAAGAACGATGACAAATGGCGATACTTAGGGCATGGAACAAATGACTGACTATCGCCAAATTTGGCGATATTTCGCCAAAACTCGCCAAGGTCGAGGACAGACGGCGAGATTTTGGGCATGTACCAAACAATGACTGTCTACAGTTGTATTATATTGAAGATGTCCATAGACATTAAAGTACTGAAATTCTTTTCGGTGGTCCTGTAAATAAACTCTCCAGTAGATTGGAACCAAAAATCGATATGCACAACTAGATGTTACAACAATCTTATATATGAAATTTCATAATAGTTTTTGAGATTTGATAGTTAAATATGCACATACGTACACCAAAAGTCGCCAAGCTTGGCGACTTTTGGCATAGTTCTTGAGGGAGGCACGTGACCGTGGTCGGACCATTACCTAACTTATGTGGTAGGACGGTATTGTGCTTGAAATGGATGAATGCCCCTAAAATTGCCATTGACCGTAATGTATTGGAAATCTTTTGAGTGTTCCTGTAGCAGAACTATAAATGATAAAGACACTTTTTTTAATGGAGAAATTCATTTTCTAACTCTTTACAGCATATATCACTTCTGAGTCGTTTGAAATAGCCCAATACCTCTAAAAAACGCTTTGATGAATTTCAGCCCATAGAGCGTAATGTATTTCGAATCTTTTGGGCGGTTCTGTAGATAAACTATCCAGTCGAATGGAACCGAAAGGGGAGGTGCACAACTAGATGTTACAGCAATCCTAAATATAAAGTTTCAACATTCTACGCCTAATAGCTTTTGAGATATGCGAGTTTAATAAATTTCGGCCCATTGAGCGTAATGTATTTCGAATGTTTTGGGCAGTCCTGTAGATAAACTATCCAGTCGAATGGAACCGAAAGGGGAGGTGCACAACTAGATGTTACAGCAATCCTAAATATAAAGTTTCAACATTCTACGCCTAATAGCTTTTGAGATATGCGAGTTTAATAAATTTCGGCCCATTGAGCGTAATGTATTTCGAATGTTTTGGGCAGTCCTGTAGATAAACTATACAGACGAAGGGAACCAAAAGGGGAGGTGCACAACTAGATGTTACAACTATCCAAATTATGAAGTTTCGACATTCTACGCCTAATAGCTTTTGAGTTAGGCGAGTTTAATGATTTTCGGCCCATAGAGCGTAATGTATTTCGAATCTTTTGGGCGGTCCTGTACATAAACTATCCATTCGATTGCCACCAAAAGGGGAGGTGCACAACTAGATCATAGAACAGTCCTAAATATCAAATCTCAACATTCTACGACAAATAGTTTTTGAGATATGCGAGTTACATACATACGTACGTACGTACAGACGGCATGGAAAAACTGGCCACAATAGACTGGCCGCTGGTCAAAATGAGTTGCAGACGCGTTAATATGATCGTGCATGATAGCCTACGATGAGATGCATCGAAAAAAATTTTTTAATTAAATTTAGAGGTAGTCAAAATCGGTTTTTTTGTCGAAATTTGGCCCCCAAAATTTTTCGGGATCACATTACTTCCTTATACTACGTACAAGGAAGTAAAAAAGGGCAGCCGTTGCCATCGCTCGACTTAACTACCAGCAAGATGGCGGAAGATCGAAACGTTCATCGAGTGCCACAGATCTAGAGACCCTTTTGTGACACAACTGGCTGTGCGCGAGCACAGCAATCTATTGGGCAATCTATCCGACTGTTCTCGCATTCTTCCATTTTTCAGCAGATGACAGTTCTGCTAAAAATAATCGCGACAATTTTTTAAGGGAAATGACGTTCTAAAAAAGTAAAGGATTCTCGTGGAACTATGTCACCCGCAACTATTTTTATAGAGATCAAATTTATTTTTCGTGACTGGCAACAGTCGAAACGTCAGAGTTGGGTGATCCCAGAGCGCGAACACTGCGCGTTAAAGGGTTAAGTATTTTAAACTTTGTTTTTAGAGGTTAACTTTTGCTTTTTTATATAAATTGTATTCTTAAGTAGTGAGTGGGGGGGGGGGGGGGGGGAGGAAAGCCTTATTTCCTTGCCAAAGAGAGAAAAATAATTCTTTCAGGTTCTTTCATTTATAGAAGAGCTGTTTTCCTAGATATGATTCATTCAGTACTTTTTTTTTTTTTTTTTGTCTGTCATTAGCAGAAGTACTGAACACCATTTCGTTTAAGGAGCGGGAGGAAATGAAAAAAGATTGGATTATTAAATATCGAAAAACGTTTTCATATTTCCAGAGTGAATTAAGTGTGGGTGCATTTTAATGTTTAAACCAATAAATATGGAATGAGATTTATTTTTTCCGACAAAAATTTATGAATGCTTACGAATTCAAACTGCTAAACATCTTTCCGTTAGAAAATATTAAATGTCCAGTTAAATTCGTTGCCTATTGATTTTAGTGTACAAATTTCTCTTTAAAAGTGTATGTTAGTACTGAAAAGTCAATATAATCCTACTATTCTTAACCAATAACCTTTATTGTTTGACCCAATGCAATAAAATATTAAATTTGGTATTTGAATTAGTTAATTTTGTAATTTTTATAGCTTTCAAAACAGTCTTTCGATGATCATCCCAGTTATTACATCCTAAATGCAATCATTTTAACAGAACTACTAAATTCTTCAAATGTTCAAAAAACTTAAAATATTGATTGAAAAAGAACAAACAATTCTCAAAAAATTGCGATTTAGACGAATTAGCTGAGGCAGAGATCGGATTGTTGTAATTCAAAATGTTACCGACAGATGGCACTGACATACACAGTATGAAGCAGGTTTATGCAAATAAAATAAGGTGACCAGATTTTTGTAGTCAGAAACGGGGACATGTCCCCGATTCTGACAACAAAACTGGGGACATTTATAATTAATGCAATAATTAACAGTAATTTAATTGAAAAACAATGCAATAATTAAAAATTGTCCCCAGTTCCATTTTTACATTCTGGGGACAATTTGAAAAACATCCTGAAAATGGGGACTGTCCCCGGAAAATGGGGACGCTTGGTCACCTTAAAATAAAAGCATCTCATCAAAGATAAGTCGACTGCCTTTTCAGCTTCAAGAGAACATCTAGATGATACTGTTGTCATACCTTTAATGACACTTTGTAGGGGCAGGTGGCTCCCTCTACCAAGGAAGGCCTCTCTCTTTGTGCATGATCCTTCAAACAACCTGTATCTTCGAAGAGTCTGACGAGGCTTAGTATAAAGGTGGAGTGAAAAGGATCAAAATGCATTTTTTTTTTAATTTTTAATATTTCCTGACTCAACAAATGGGGATGTTTGGCAAATAATATCGTCCAAGAGCCAAAGTAAAAGAAAAAGTCTCTAAATTTACCAAGCCTTGTTTTCATAGCCTATTTCGGTGGTTATGTTATACCAATGTACTGCGACCAGTCAAATCAAACTGGAAACGGGTGTCTCAGGTACTCTATCGAACTTACTATCCTTAGATTACGAATTTTGGAAAATTGAGTTTAATCTAGCGCATATGTAAAAAAAAAATTCATATACATGCAAAATTTCGTTTTATTAGCTTTTTTCCAGGCAAATTACTGACTGACGAAAAAGCGACATTACTCTCCGCTCCCCCTAATATTTGATAATCCATCTCATAACTTGCCTGTTTGAGTCAAATAATCAAGATTTCATTTAAAAGCAATCACACAGGAATTAAAATAGAGGTGTTTAGAGACCAGTTGTGAGAACACTGAACAATACAGTAAATACTAATTAGACCATGTTGTTTTGATTAAAAATGAAACAAGAAAAGTTCGGATTTTTGCCACCAGGGGCCAAAGCGGCGCTGTTACGTGCATTAGGCATAGAAAGTGCAGAAAGTTAGAATTTTCAAAGCATTTTTATATTGACACCGCATTTCACATTTACCTTCGCATTTTACATTGCATCAAACACTTTATCTATGACTCTCATATGCAATAATTCGTTGTAGTGAAGATGCAGATGTTCACGAAGAAAAGATACGGTAATTACGGGGTTATGCATAGAGCTTGGTATACCAAGGGAGTCTGGATAATTTAGCCACTTTGAAGACAGAATAGCATTGCATGTGCAGCAAATGAATAGAGATCTGCTGCGTTCTGCAGTAGGAAATGCTGTTCACAAAGAAAGTACTTGTTGGAACATCTGCAAGGAAAGCATACTGAAACACACACGTAGTAAATTTTAAGTTTCCATGATTTCTGTTCCTACTTTACTCCAAAAAAGCACCTTACAGTGCCAATTTGGCCTCTGTTGGCGAAAATCTAAATTTATTTTTAATCAAACCCCCATGGTTTAATTAGGATTTACTGGAAATTTGGCTCAGTTTGCTCACAATCGGGCTATAAACACGTGTACTTTAATTATGGCCATCCGGTACATTTATATTCTCAAATTTATTGGAAACCAGCTGAAGTACCCATTATTCACAAGGGAATGCACGTTATTAACCCTTTAACGCGCAGTGTTCCCGCTCTGGGAATACCAAACTCTGACGTTTTGACTGTTGCTAATCACGAAGAATAGATTTGATTTCTAGAAAAATAGTTGCGGGTGACATAGCTCCACGTGAATCCTTTACTTTTTAGCACGTCATTTCCCGTGAAAAAAATGTCGCGATTATTTTTAACAGCACTGACATCTGCTGAAAAATGGAAGAATGCGAGAGCGGCTGGAAAGATTGCCCAATGCTGAAAAAAGGGCAGCCGTTGCCATAGCTCGACTTAACTACCAGCAATATAGGTTGCGCCTCAAAGGGTTAAAGATACATGTGCAAGTCAGATATTTTTGCATTAAAAATTAAAAAGAATTCTGACTGACCCCAAGATTCGTTAAACATGATCGAGTAGAAATTTAAAAATGGTAACTTTTTGGGAGTACTATTTCATGAACGTAGTCCATTAAAAACATTTCAACTGACATCAAAACTGACTGATCGCTTATTTCCAACAGGTAAATAATTAAAAAGCGTTTGAATTATTTTGAAACTCTCTCTACAATAAGGCGATCAGAATTGAAATTCTTAAAATTTATAACGATTATTTTTAAACAGCACTGACATCCGCTGAAAAATGGAAGAATGTGAGACTAGCTGGATAGAATGCCCAATGCTGAAAAAAGGGCAGCCGTTGTCATCGCTCGACTTAACTACCAGCAAGATGGAAACGTTCATCGGGTGCCATAGATCTACAGACCCTTTTTTGAAGCAGCTGTGCTTTGCACAGCCAGCTGCTTCAAAAAAGGGTCTCTAGATCTGTGGCACGAGATGAACGTTTCGATCGACCGCCATCTTGCTGGTAGTTAAGTCGAGCGATAGCAACGACTGCCCTTCTTTCAGCATTGGGAAAGGGTTGCGCCTCAAAGAGTTAACGCATAGATTTTCTTTTTATAAGATATTTTACTATTTACTTGACTTCCAAGCTATTTGTTTTGATACAATGGAATTGTTAGAAGTAGTTTTGTCCAAAATAATGCGTTAATCCTCACTCTATGTGATTTATCTTTATGCTTGACGAAATCCTTAGATTCACCTATCCTCCTCAAAAGAATGCGTACTTTGTTTCTGCATGAACAGTTTTATTTATTACATATTCGAGGCCTGAGGAGAAAGTTATTCTGGTTATCATTATGTTTCATTGCAATGAAAACCTGCGTCTGGCATACATGAGTTGCTGAAATTAAATTTGCTCTTGCATATTCTTTTTCATTAATGGAAGCGTTAATATTTATTCCTACTTTCAATAAAGGCAACTGCAAATTACAGGGATTTGCTAGTATAGTTTTACAGCTGTTAATACCATCGGACACACTTTATCCATCTAGTTTATATTTCGTTAAAAAGAAGCTTGATTTTTTTGTTTATGGAACATAAAAAACTGCAAGTAAAATTATTTTTTTTATCATTAATTCATTTTCCATAATGTGTAGTCATACTTTGCCGGACAGATTTTACTTTATCTTTCTGTTTTTATTTATTTTATTTTTTTAAGTTATACATTTTTGTCTGTAAGAAATCATTGTGAGCTCTAAAAAATATTAAAAACTTTCTTTTAATTAATTTTGTTGAAAATGGAGCTATCGGAAATGCACACTATTATGAAGTACAGTTCTTACGTGGAACTACAGCACGCGCCATAATTTTAACGATAACTCATAAGAATAACCATCACATTTTTAAGTCATCAACGAACTTTGATTTTTTTTTTCTGAAAATTTATCCTTGATGACCTGATAGAAATACTGGCAAATGACTCTCTGTTACAGTTGTATTGTCACCTCTCAGACTCTTTACTCTATCTCCCGAGATTCTCAACCACAGAGATCAATGTGGACATTTTTTAACTTTCCGAACATGTACCGTGTATGGAAAGTATTGTAGCCATGAGAAAATTCGACTTTGAGATTTTGATGAATTTACAGGTTTTGATATCTTCTGAATTCGTGTATTTTTACAGTGGTGTATGTATAGCATGTGTGTGTGTGTGTGTACGTATGTGTGATATCTGCACGTGAATGAACACGATAGCTCCTAAGTGGTGCATTCGATTGAGCTCAGATTGAGTGCATACATTATAAACCCTCCTTACACCAGCGGTATTGGTTTTGGTGCATATAGGACTTATAGATTTTTATAGGGTTTCAAAAAAGAATTCTTCCCCATTATGACCCATAAACGTAAATTCTTAAAAGTACCCTAGGATCTGAATGGTGCACAGGGGAAGAATCCAGAGAAACCATATTTGGGGGGGGGTCACCGTTTTTCAATAGGATGATACGTTGATTTCCCAATACTTTTTCTCCCAGTGTATAACTGGACATGCTATATCACAACTAAATAAGTATGTTGTCAGCTGCAAGGACCGTCGAAAGAAAACTCGGGTCTGGGAAGTGTGTGGGGGGGGGGCAGAGCTGTCGTATGCCCTATACCGATCAAGTTAATTCCGATGCTCATAAGCCACGTTTTCTATGCATTTCAACGGACGACGGGATTGACACGAGAAAAAAAAAATAGTTCCGTTGCTTGCTCCACTGTGTGGGGGGGTGACCGGGTTTTCAGTTTAATACATTAATCTTTTGTTGGTAGATCCTGCTGCTCATTAAAAGTCGTAAAATTTTTACGTTGGACTTGCCGAGACTTTGAAATATCGTCTTTGGAAAGAGATCGTCGTTAAACAGAGAGTCAACTGCTCTACTAACAATTTTGCTCGGGCTACCACCGGCCACGTAGCCGCCCGATGAGGGCCCGAGCAAAATTGCTAGTAGGGTGTACATACAGAGCAACTTTTTTAAATTTCAGTTCATGTGAAAATTTACAAATTTTTTTAAACTTCCCTAATCCATAGTATATCTTATATCTAGCTCGAGAGGGGGGGCTTGTGCCCCCTCCCCCTTCGATCTGCCACTGATGGCGAATTCGATTGAACCAACATTGGGTATATACATTATAGGTCACAATCGCATTAGCTGCATTGATTTTCGTGTGCATAAAATTGGTAGCTTATTCAGAGGGTTGCAAAAAAGAATTCTTACACATTACAGCCTATGTACGTAAATCATTAAAAGTCTGCTATCGTCTAAATGGTACATTTGAATAAGTACAAATTGATAATGCATATTATAATTGATCATGCATTTATATAGGTCACCGTCACACAACCTATGTAAATGTTGGTTCTTTAGGGCCTATAGTTTTTGCACAGATCTACAAAAATGGCAAATTTCTTGGAAAATGCGCATGCGCAAGCCGTAAAATTTGTTGGAACGGTGCATGCATCATTATAAACGGACGCGTAATGCACGCACAAAAAGGTGCTCCGACAAAAACATTTTCAGGTACTCGTAAGAAATTGGGATGACAGAGGCAAGACACCAAGAGAACGTCATTCATCCGATATAAACCTGATAAACAAAAACGATAGACAGCGGTGTCGGAATACAAGTTTTTCAATCCGGAGTTCCCACATGACGACGCGGGTGCCGTTTTTTGCAATACACGTGTCGTCTCAGCACTCAATAAATTTTCGCATGCTCTGAGTATAATTTGAAAATTTCGAGTTTCCATAACTATAACCGTAACCTTGAGCGCCAACTGATTGCCATCTTGGAGGAGAGAATAATATGGAGTAGACATGAGGGGGGGGGGGAGTGAAGCCACAACTGTAACCGGTTTTTCCTCCGTCCGCTATGTTCTTCTATGGGGAGATAAATAAAGTAACCCTACCCCAAGCCTTGGGGGGGGGGGCGTGGCTCGGAATTAAAGAGCCGTTTTGGTCTCACACGATTCATCGAGCCACGCCCCCCAAGTCTAAGCGTACAGTTACTTTATTTTCTCTCCATAGATGAACTAGAGGGTGCCTACTCCGTATTTACTATTCGTTTCTCCAAGGTTGCCATTCTCTGAATCTTGAGGTGATAGCTCTGAAGAAGTACGACTGAAATCTTATCGTGATCGGTTGAACGGAAATGCCGCTAAAGATCCATACAAGTTTTTATACCCTGTATATATGAGGCATGCTTTAAAAATAACCAAAAACTCGTTTTCATTAATACACACAGAAGCGGCCAATTACACGCAGTGTAAATTTTCCAATTTTCATTTTATTGGCAATGATAATGTAAGGTTTATTCTCGATTTCTAAACATAAAATATCCAAGATGCAAAAATCTCAATACACCCAAGAACCCCCGCTTCTTTGTTAACATTCGAAAAACCTTTCGAGATAGGGAAGCGTATCATGCTTCCCGGGGGAAAAGAACATTTTTAATAGAATCGTTTAAGTTCGTTGAGGAAAAATATCTTATTGACAGCATTTTCTGATAAACCATTCAGAACTTTTAAGCTCTTTAGTTTTAAACCTTGCTTAGTATCGATTTTACTCCGTGTTTTCCTTATAAAAAATAAATATTCTTCATCAGCATAAAGCAGCTTTTACTGCTTTCCGTTTGCTGTTTTTTGAGTTAGTTTTTTAATAAATAAAGCAATTTTCTTTTCACAAATTTGTTTTACTTTATTTTGTTTTTGTAACCGGAAAAAGAATATAGGATGCTAAGTTATGGGATGACATTACATCATACGAACATAAAGAACTTGCCATTGATAAAGTCATAAAGTTTCCAAGCAAAATAAAAATTCTTTTTGCTATATGGCAACATTTTAAACTTATTTCGTGCTTTTACGTTCATTTGCATTTAAAATTTATTTTGAACAGAAAAAAGTCGTGTTTTTTTATTGATTTCTGTCTAAGCTTGATAGAATTATGGAGCATGTTTTAGCTAAAGGTTCTTTAAGAAATTATGTACCGTATGACCACAGTAAAAAAATACATCATAAGATGCATTCTAAAATATGCATAGTATGTCTTCTTAAGACGTACTAAATGCTTTACATCACTTTTAACTTTTCCAGAAGCTCAAAAAATTGTTTTATTATTTCTGTAAAAACGCTTTTCATTACTTGTAAGTACCTACTGTAATTTAATTTTCAGAGAAGCTGAAAGTAAAATTGCACTAACTGACTTACCCTTTATCAACATTACATCTACTGTTACATTTTTTTTGCTAGCTAAAGTACTGGCGTAAGCTAGACAACTTCTCAAAGCTTGAAATTTCAGGTGCAGCTGTGGCAAAGGTTTTCCTTGTTGCTCAGAATTGACTTACTTGCATTGGTGTTTGAATTGCCTGAGTTATCCTTTGAATTGCCTTTATACAATAGGAGAATCCATAAAAGACCGCCCCCAACCCCCTCCTGTCAGTGGCGTAGCCAGAAATTTTTCATGGGGGAAGAGGGGGGGGTTACGACTACTGTAACCCACATATGTGTGTGTACATACATGTGTGTGATAAAGGAGTGAAAAATATACATTTTGTATGGCAAAAAATTCCTCATGGGGGGGTTATGACCCCCCCATGAGGTTATGACCTCCCCCTTGGCTACGCCCCTGGATGTAAGATATCCTATTTTACTTCCATAAAATGTATGTATATGTCGATCTTCTAACTAACCGCACCCCCCGCCCATTTCCGACAAAATTGCATTATTGCATTAATCCGCCACTGATACGGATCTGATTCTTTTCGGCGGATCTCTAACGGGTCTTTTTATGAACCACCGGGTCTACTTTAAATGAACCACCTTGTTTAACTCCCCCTCCTGTTATACTTTCATTCCAAAATCGATGAGAGGATTTCATACTATGTCCAAAAGGACAGTCTTCAACGTTTCATTTTAGGAAAATGTTTGCTAATGGATTAAACGATTACTCTAGGAGGGGGGAAATTAAACCATGTAGACTCTTTTCTCTTTGTGCATGTGACAATCTGAACTTATTGTGAAGTCAAAAAAAACTTTATAAATTATTGCCCTTTTCTAATACGCTCAGAGGATTAATTCTAATTTCTTGGACAAGCAACATACAGACAATAAAACTACAACAAGCAACAGACTTGAAAAATTGAAAAGCACACGCTTAAATCTAATGATTAAAACTAACACTCCTTTATTAATTAAATTTCTTATCGGCTGATTTAAATCCTTTTACGCTAAAAATTTCCGAAAAATACTCATTAAATACTCAATTGTAAACTCCTCAATGCTTACGATTCACTAGATTCTACTTAACTCCATTTTTCACTTAAATCTTGTTTATTTGAGTATTCTGACTTCCCCACGAAAAGAAAAGCCTGGTAGGTATCGTATTACTATCATGTGACCAACGCTCTTCAACGGTTTCTTTGCCATAGTCACCGCGAGCATCGAAGGACTAGCATTTTATTATCAAAATATGAAGTAAAAGAATTTCTGAAGAGGATACTGGATGCACTTATGCCAAGTCCTTTTGTTGTGGATGCGTAGTTGTGTGAGTATTCGTTTGTGATAATTTTGTTTTATATCCGAATACCAAATGCATCTTCACATTCAGAGTTGTGAAATAAATTCAGGTTAGATATGGAGGAGATGCTTTAGGTAAAGATTTCACTTTAATGACATAGTTTCTTACGATTGGATTATAAAAAGCTGTTGTAAAACAAATGAAGTTATGATATCTCCATTCAAAGTGAGTAAGTAGTATTTTACCTTTTTCATGTAAATAAATTTGGTTGCCGCTTTAATTAAATCTCACAGCTGGTTTAACCATGATTGCATTTCTGTATTCTGATTGTACTGTGAATTCGTTTTATAACTAGAGACTATAGTGAAATTATATTCTATTTATTAAAAAAAATACTTTTTTATAGTGTATATGTAATGTATTTGCCTTGATATATGTAATGTATTTGCCTTGATTTAAAATTTATTTTCTCGGGCTTATAATCATATATTACAGCTCTGATAATAAAAAATGAAGAAAACAAATAATTCAATAAATTAATCAAAAACAGCAAATTTTCATAAAACACCCTTTTCTAGCTTAAAATAATAATCTTAATTGAGTACAGATATATTAATTAAAAAAGTACTGATTTTGTAAAAACGCTCTTTCTATAGCTTAAATAATAATCATAATTGAGTACAGTTATATGAATCAAAAACGGACAGACACTCCTCTTTTTTGATTATTATTTAGCCTAAATGGAGCTGTTGTATAATGCTCATAAATTGAGAATTTTTCGCTCCATTGATTTTTGTCGATTAATGGAGCAAATTTTACTCAATCGGGAAAATGGCTGTTTAAAGTCAAAAATCGAGTAAAAATATACTCTTTGATTATTATTTTACTCAATAGATTTAAGCGAGCACCATAGCCCAGGCGTCTAACTTTTCTAATCTCCCTGCCCGCTTTGCACTTCGAATGTATGATTCCTTTTAAATAGGCACCAACACTCATTCAAAGCTCTCCTGACTCACGGTTTCAGCTCAGACATTTTCATATATATCCCACATCCCCACTCAGTTTCTCTAATTGATGTTAGCATTTCTCTCAAAACTTATTCAGTTGCCCGTTAGAGAAGCAGAGAAGGTTAGACACTCCGATAACAGTAAAGGATTTAACCGCAAATGAGACAGTGACTCGTGGCTGTCTCATTTGGTGCTTGTCTTGTGATATGTGAAACTGTCTGCTTCATATTAACATTCTGTTCAAAACCAGTTTAAATTGGTTAATCCTCGCATAACTTTCCATCATACATTTTATAAAGTCACATTTATAATCCATAACATATTTAATTACAATTTAATTTAAATTTGCTTTTAATGAAAGGGGATTATCTTCTTGTATTTTGTTATATAGGATACATGTCAACGCTTATACAGTGAGTGTTTACACATTTTTAGAACGATTTCGGGGCCGTTTAATTATTGTTTAAAAAGACTATTTTTTTAAATGTTCTTGATAGCCTTTTTTCTGGACTATAAGTCTGCATCGTGATTTCCATGAGCTTAGAGCAATGCTAGCCATGAGCATGAAAAGTTCTTTCAAAAGTCTGTTAAGAGATGTACCGAATGAAAAAAAAGCACATGGAATTTTGATAAGCATGCTTAGAAAGCTCTTCTAGCTACGAAAAGCTGGAAGAGCTTTTCGTAAAATTTCCAGGGGTATTGCTTTCCATTCCTCTTCCACTACTTTCCAGAGTCCTTCTATCGTGGTGAGTTTGCGTTTAGAAAGAGCTCTTTTTAACAGATTAAAGGCTGTGCGGCACAGCCAGCTGCTTCAAAAAAGGGTCTCTAGATCTGTGGCATGCGATAAACGTTTGGATCGTCCACCATCTTGCAGGTAGTTAAGTCGAGCGGTGGTAACGGCTGTCCTTTTTTCAGCATTGGGAAAGGGTTGCACCTCAAAGGGTTAAAGGTATTTTGAAAAAGAAAAAAGAGAGAGAGAGGGGGGGGGAAAGACATTTTTATTGAATGTGATACCACAAAGCCGCTGTAAGGTGATTGGAGAAAAACCACCCTAACTGAGGAAGACAATTAAAATAAAAATAAACATGCTTATCAAAATTCCATGTGCTTTTTTTCTCTTAACAGACTTTTGAAAATAACTTTTCTTGGCGGTCCTTTTGACAGACTTTTAAAGCGTTCAAACGTATGTCTTTACTAATTTGATACTAAGCACAGCCATAATTTTAGCTAAGTAATTTTATTCAGCTCAAATTATGGCTCTTTTTAACAGACCAAAGGCTGTGCGGCACAGCCAGCTGCTTCAAAAAAAAGTCTCTAGATCTGTGGCACGCGATAAACGTTTGGATCGTCCGCCATCTTGCTGGTAGTTAAGTTGAGCGATGGCAACGGCTGTCCTTTTTTCAGCATTGGGAAAGGTTTGCGCCTCAAAGGGTTAAAGGTATTTTGAAAAAAAGAGAGAGAGCGGGGGGGGGCGGGAAAGACATTTTTATTGAATGTGATACCACAAAGCCGCTGTAAGGTGATTGGAGAAAAACCACCCTAACTGAGGAAGACAATTAAAATAAAAATAAGCATGCTTATCAAAATTCCATGTGATTTTTTTCTCTTAACAGACTTTTGAAAAGAACTTTTCTTGGCGGTCCTTTTGACAGACTTTTAAAGCATTCAAACGTATGTCTTTACTAATTTGATACTAAGCACAGCCATAATTTTAGCTAAGTAATTTTATTCAGCTCAAATTATGGCTCTTTTTAACAGACCAAAGGCTGTGCGGCACAGCCAGCTGCTTCCAAAAAAAAGTCTCTAGATCTGGGGCACGCGATAAACGTTTGGATCGTCCGCCATCTTGCTGGTAGTTAAGTTGAGCGATGGCAACGGCTGTCCTTTTTTCAGCATTGGGAAAGGTTTTCGCCTCAAAGGGTTAAAGGTATTTTGAAAAAAAGAGAGAGAGAGGGGGGGGGGCGGGAAAGACATTTTTATTGAATGTGATACCACAAAGCCGCTGTAAGGTGATTGGAGAAAAACCACCCTAACTGAGGAAGACAATTAAAATAAAAATAAACATGCTTATCAAAATTCCATGTGCTTTTTTCTCTTTCGGTATATCTCTTAACAGACTTTTGAAAACAACTTTTCTTGGCTGTCCTTTTGACAGACTTTTAAAGCGTTCAAACATATGTCTTTACTAATTTGATGCTAAGCACAGCCATAATTTGAGCTAAATAATTTTATTTAGCTCAAATTATGGCTCTTTTTAACAGACCAAAGGCTGTGCGGAACAGCCAGCTGCTTCAAAAAAAAAGGTCTCTAGATCTGTGGCACGCGATAAACGTTTGGATCGTCCGCCATCTTGCTGGTAGTTAAGTCGAGCTATGGCAACGGCTGCCCTGTTTTCAGCTTTGGGAAAGGGTTGCGCCTCAAAGGGTTAAAGCTCCCCGTACTACCTAGGTAACTGAAATTAAAAAGTGATTTTCTAGTAAAATATTTTGTTATTATTTTTTTCATTATTTTTCTCAAAATACTGATCACTAACATCATCACATACATTAATTTTTTGTACTAAAAAAAAATCGAGCCTTGTAGGGTTAAGGAAGGGAAGTCAAGGCAGCTCGCAACGTCTTGACTGCTTTCTCATCTACGGATCCACCTGCAATTTTTGCATACATCAGTAGGGAAATTGATAAGCTCTCACTTGCCCTTTAGGGGTACCTCATACTGCCTTATTCAGAGGGTCGTGGGACTTTTTTCACATTTATAAAATAAAAAATCTGGAGTGACTCCACTCGACTTTCCGAACACTTACGATTAAGATCATTACCAAGCACTTAAATAAATTTTAATCGATGAATAATTCAAATATATATACCAAATTGAAACTCCATCGAATGCACCGTTTAAACGCTTGCGCACTTTCAAGAATTTCTCCCCATATGCCATTATGCCATAACATAAAAGAAAGTTTTGTCGTAGCCCTTTAGGAGAACTATAAGTCCTATACACACCAAAATCAATACCGGTCTTAGGATGGTGGTTTATAACATGTATACCGAATTTGAGCTCAATCGAATGTATCGTTTAAACGCTAGCGCACTTTCAAGAAATTCCCCCCATAGGCCATAATGTAAAAGAAATCTTTGTCGTAGCCCTGTAGAAAAACTAAAAGTCCTATACACACCAAAATCAATACCGGTCTTGCGACGGTGGTTTATGACATATATATCCAATTTGAGCTCAATCGAATGCTCCGTTCAGGAGCTATCGTGTTCACTCACATACACACAAACACACATACACACACACACACACACACACACACACACACACACACACACACACACACACACACACACACACACACACACACACACACACACACACACACACACACATACATACATACATACATCTCGTAAAAATAGAATAAATGGATTCAGAAGCCCTCGAAACGTGTAAAAACACCAAAATCTCGAAGTCGAATTTTTTCATGATTACAATACTTTCCTTACATGGTACATGTTCGGTACACAGTAAAAATGCTCCAATTATTTCTGAAATGATAGAAATTGAAAGAATGATGTACAAAAATAAAAGCGATTACGTAAGTGCAACAGTTTTATGTTTGTTGTCCGTCTTGCGTCAGGTACCACGACTTGCCCGCGTCTCATTTTAGTACCGCGAGATTTTAGTACATAAGTACAAATAAACTAATTATGTCAGGCACTTCAAAATGCTGAAACTGTCTCTTTACAAGATGTACTACATACTGAAATAAACGATATACCTGTATCAGTTCCAAAACTTTTAGTAAAAAATTTTAAAAATCGGAAATTTTTTCAAAACGTGTCTCTTCAGAAAACTCTTGCACCTCAGATCCACGTTTAAGAATTTTTTCTGAAAATTTCCCAAAAGGCACAACTTTCTCGCTCATTACATTGTGTAAAGCAGCTTATGAAGAACCATCTGGAATTTTTTGGAGATCATGGTGCTGTTAGTTTCTTTCATTTTGTGTACCAAGACTAAAAACAGGGTTTGTTTTCCTCGAACTGCAGCCTTAAAGGGGAAAACTTATACTACTCAAAATAAACTGAATATTTTGTGAAGCAAAATCCTTACAGAAAATCAGAAGTATATTATAAAGCCTGAATTAAGAGAAACAGCTAAAAAGTGAAAATCAGCTGTATACAGTCCCAGCAAGATGGGGGGGGGGGTCAGCCGGGGCATTGACCCGGGCCCGTCGAGGGGGCCCATGAATTTTTCAAAATTATTTCCAAATGTTTGCATTGCCCTTAGGGTATTTTTAACCATTTCAGCAGCGGTAGCTTCTGCTGAACGACCATTCAGCAAACTGAAACTCATGAAAAATTTCTTAAGATCAACCATGTCTCAAGAACGACTTGTAGACTTAGCAAGACTAAGCATCGAATCTGACACTGCCAGAACTATTTATTTTGATGATGTTATACGAAATTTTGAAAGTAAAAAGGCACGAAAAGACATTATTAAAATTAAATAATAAATATGCTAATTCTACCATTTATATATAATTTTAACCTTCAAGCATGAATAAAAAATCGCTAAATATGAAGATTTCCTTACTCATTCCTTTCTTTTAGCATTCTATATAAATATCACTAAAAGAAAATTATAATAATTTTCGAAATTGTGTGTTTAACAACAGCAAAATATGAACTGATGCATTTACTGATAAATAACACACTGTTGGTGATGGTTATTTGCAACACATGTTAGACAGCGAGGGTGGTAAAGCGAAGGATGATTTTGGAATCTGGTTATAAAAATACGGTAACGATACTTCATTTTTTATATTTTTTATAATACATTATTACAGATTCTAAATACTATTATTAAAATTAAGTTAGGTAAGAATAAAATGACCCCACAATATTAACTTTTATATTTTTAATAACTACTTTTAAAGTAATATGGGCAGGATTTAAAATATATTTCTTGAGGCAAAAACAAGTTGGGGAGCGGGAACATTTCTGTCTCGCCTTATAAAATTTCTCTCGGAGGCCCTGGCTGTCTATATATTATTACTTCAGGGTAGTTCAGCACTGAACCATTACTCATGATAATACTTCTCTATGAAACCAAATCGAGGAAAACAAACTACCGCAGATTGAGAGAAAAAGCTTCTTTCCTGTCCATTCAACTTCTAGATAAATAACAGGTTACTAATGTACTTTAGCTTTGTACTGCATCAAATGTCGGAAAACCGACTCAGTTCTGCCAGTCGATAAAAGCAGATCGGCTGCAAAAATTACATTAATAAAAAGGACAAGCAGCAGTATAATACAGCAAATTATGAGCTTGCGAAAACATAAACGCGATATCGGTTCCAATACTTCTCCACTCCCGTGAGCTGTTATAGCCTTAAGAGGAACTAGATTGGACCTATTGATTGCTTTCTGTTTTCTTTCATCCTTAACCATGCTTCCAAAGGCTCGGCTATGAAATGAAACGACCGCAGTCATTGGGCTGAACATAAGACGGGTTAAGTAAAAGTTGCATAAAGCAATGTTTCTCCTACAAATCGGGCGCTTGCGTTTATGTAAGAAAAAGATGCACACACACATACATGCATATCCAGCACAATCATAACATCAATCACGTCAATGATTCGTAAATTTTCGCTCGATATCTTTGAAATAGAAATCACATTGTAGTGCTCAATGAAGTGTTGCTTACAAAGTCAAGCAAAGGAAATCTGCTGTTAACCCTTTAACGGGCAATGTTCCCGCTCTGGGAACACCAAACTCTGACGTTTTGACTGTTGCCAGTCACGAAGAATAGATCTGATTTCTATAAAAATAGTTGCGGGTGACATAGCTCTACGAGAATCCTTTACTTTTTAGCACGTCCTTTCCCGTAAAAAAATTGTCACGATTATTTTTAACACATCTGCTGTCCAGCTGACATCTGCACGAAAATGGAAGAATGCGAGAACAGCTGGATAGATTACCCAATGATAAAGAAAGGGCAGCCGTTGTCATCTCTCGACTTAACTATCAGCAAGATTGCGAACGATCGAAACGTTCATGGCGTGCCACAGATCTAGAGACACATTTTTGACGACAACTGGCTGTGCGGCACAGCCAGCTGTCGTCAAAAAAGGGTCTCGTCCGCCATCTTGCTGGTAGTTATGTAGAGCGATGGCAACGGTTGCCCTGTTTTCAGCATTGGGAAAGGGTTGCACCTCAAAGGGTTAAACAACTACACCTACATGAAGTTATTTTTTTTTTTTTATAAATATCTTTAAAAGAAAAGTACATACACGTGATAATTCGATAAGCTACTGTGTTGAAAGACTATAGTAAACTCACTTTCCAGCTTAGTTAAAATACTAAATAAAAATAAATTCAAAAATTTAATATAGTGTCAAGCACAAATAGCTTTAAACAACTCAGTATGAAACACAGCGATCAATAACAAAAAATATATGCAAGTTTCAAGAGATAATAAATAACCACCTCATGAATCTTATTTGCAGTTTTTGCTAATATATTTTGTGCTTTGCACAAAGAAATTAATTTTCATAGTTGAAAAGTGTTAATGACACCAGTTTTTTATCGGGCGACACTGCCAACCATTTATGTGCACCCACTTAAAATAGTACTATAATAATAGACAATTTTTCTATTTTAGTTTTGTGGGAATAACGAATTAATTTTAGAAAAGCGAAAAATTAGAGATAAATACGAGAACTTATTATTGTATATGACATGAATCACTTTTACGGAGAACAATATTTTATATATGAAACTCACAGGAAATTTGCCTTACGATATAATACTTTTTTGAGAGATGCTGGTCCACTAATTGTGTGTCTCCATAATTATGAGATCAGTAATTCCGGCCTTGTAATATTTGAATTTTGTTTATTTTTCTTAAATTGAATAAATATATTTTTTTTTGTATTTACAATAATAAAAATGTTGTGCGCATCTTTTTACTTTTCTGTAAAAGTAAAATGCAGGTTCAGGTATGGTCCTGAGATTATTAAATTTTTTGCAATTATTTTCTTAGATACTATGTTAAGATATATAATGCAATAAGGATACAATAAAGGACTTTTTATTAATTTAAACTGATAATTACTTAATATTAAAGTTTTGCTATTTCACTTGGTAAATATATATTGAAATTCAAGCTGTAATTAAAAATATACACTGTCCAGTTTTGGAGGAAGTAAAGAATAATGAATCTTTAATTCTCGACCAACCAAATGACACTTCCAATTCCAATTTTTAAGCTGTAAAAATGTAATTTTATTATAAATACATATAATAAGAACACTCGTCATTCGGGAAAGTAAAAATTAAGCAAACCAGAACGAATAAAAGCTGAAAGAAGAGGAACTAAAAGGGGGGGGGGATAAAAAATATATCGGAAAAAAATGGTGATTAAAAGTAGATGAATAAAATAAAATAGGAAAATACAGAAACAAAAAAAATAAGTTAAATCAATAAATAATACAAGGTTAAAAATACAAATAAACATTCTGATTTTGTGGAATGAGGAATTTTTTTCAGTTGAAGAAGTGTGAACCCTTTGTACCACCTTAAACGATTCGTACTCTTTTATTTTATACTAATGTATGTTTTTACATGTTTTTTTTTTGGATTTAACCCTGGATGCAACAGTTTACGATATATGAAAGTTTTAAATTTTAATATTAAATCAGTGATCAGAAACTGAAAATGCCACTGCGATTTTTAGACAGCAGAAAATAGGGTACCTCAACGTTATAGGTTCTGGAAATTCTTGAAGAAATATTTATTTATCAATTCTTCTCTTACAAAATCAGCTATGTTTATAGTCCTGTTGGAATACATTATTTCTCATGGTAAATTTGAAGTTTGATAAGGTCTCAGCACTATTGTATTAAGCTTTACGAACAATTCCGTTTCGCTTATCATTGTGGAATTGATAAGTGGTGGTCATCATTGTGGAATTGCTATAGTACATGAACTTACTCAAAGTACTCTTCAATACTCCCAACAGGTGTTATTGAGCATGTTCTTAAAAGTTCTTATTTGACATTGAAGAACACAATTTTTTTGCTACCAATAACATTTTTAAGATATTCGAGAGTAACTAATAAAGAACTAACTACCTAACACACTTATATAAAAAAATACAGTTTTAAAAGTGATATTTACAAATTTATTCATATTACAGTGTTTTTATTACAGTAATTCACTACTAGAAACAGGGGGGATGTTCATTTTGTCTCTTTTGTTGAAACTATCACGGAATATATGTTGTTGTAGACTTACTTACAGTTTAGTTAGTTGTAACGTGAAAAATGATGAATATACCAAAAGCTTTTTATTTCGTGCTAATAACACTGTGTAGTATTATGCTTTAATCCACAATACTGTAACAAATATAACGATACTACCTGTCATTTACCAATACTATCTACCTTCGTTTCTCCCCTTTAAATCTTGAATTTAAAACCACCATTGTTCTATCACATGGAAAATATCAAACTGTGTAATCTCGTCGAATTATTTTAACCACAAATTCGAATATGACGTAAATTTTAATAGCTGAGTTTATGAATTTTACCTAATTCTTAATTTATCGCGTGACGGTTTTGACTGTCTTAAAAAAAGAAAAAAAAAAACGCTGGGTAATGAAGTTAGTTCACCTGGTTATTTTACACAGTTTTTCAAACGGAGTAATACTGAAGCTTGTAACAACGTTACATTTTTTTAACTTTACATAGGATTTTTATGGAGGAATTTAACGCTACGGTTAAAAAACTACAATTAATATAAAAGAATTAAATAACGGAGTTCTAGCGTGTGGCACAACATACTACCATAATACCTTTTAAAGTGTTCTTCTTATACCACTTGAATTGTACCAAACAACATTGCACTTAATTTTTCCTTTAGTTTTAAGAATTGTTTCATCGTTACTGTATAAAATCTTCATGGTCACTTTTATTTTCAGACGATATTTTTTTAAGTACGATGTGCTAATTAAGATATATGAAAATTTGAAAACCAGTGTAGTATACAAAAGAAACAAAAGATTTATTCACCATTATTAAAACTTTCTTCCATGCGAACCACATTTTTTCCTCTTTGTGTTCACTTTAAAACACATAGTGAAAGAGTTCATTACTAGCTTGCTTTATTGAATACTTAAGAAAATTCTTTTCACAAAAAAAAGTTACTAAATTTATTTTCTGAATGCAATGAAACAAATAAAAAGAAAGATGGTGAAAAATGTCCATGTAAAATGCTTTCAACAAAATAAAAGAAATCGAGTGAAAAAACAAAAATACAAAATAAAATATATTGCTCATTATCTTATGAATCATAATATGTGATGGTTTGTTATTAAACTTTCATTTCAAGATATGTCAGATTGTCATATTTTGTAGATTTTTCAGCATACTAGCCTATTCATTAGAGCAGCAAAAAATATCTTTTTCGAAATTTATCTTTAAAAAAAATCTTATAGCACTGAAACCAATCATTTATTATATACGAAATCAACTTCCAATATTTCAAGGTACTGGAGCATGATTTTTATAAATTTCTTGTTGTAAAAGAGTATGTTCGGGCTAGTTTTCTTATATTACTTTTTTTAACTGGTTGATTACCCTTTGAGGCGCAACCCTTTCCCAATGCTGAAAAAAGGGCAGCCATCGCTCGTCTTAACTACCAGCAAGATGGCGGACGATCGAAACGTTCATCGAGTGCCACAGATCTAGAGACGACTTTTTTGATGACAGCTGGCGCCAGCTGTTCTCGCATTCTTCCATTTTTCAGCAGATGTCAGTGCTGTTATAAAGAATTGTAACATTTTTTTTACGGGAAAGGACGTGCTAAAAAGTAAAGGACTCTCGTGGAGCTATGTCACCCGCAACTATTTTTATAGAAATCAAATCTATTCTTCGTGTCTGGCAACAGTCAAAATGTCAGAGTTTGGTGTTCCCAGAGCGGGAACACTGCGCGTTAAAGGGTTAATGGAGTGTTCTTGTAGGAATGCCCTGGGCATTAGTGCTTTTCAATACTACTCAGTCTAACTCCAGTATGTGCAGGTCTTCATAGTGTACTTTTAATCTCTCTCTCTTATTTTTTAAAACCATTTCCCTCAGTAATATTCCTTTAAAATATATGCGGTAAAAACGTTTTGAAGTATAAAATTGAAAATAAAAATTCAGGACAATTTTAACCTTTGAACTTTCAGTTTTGATTTTCAGCTTTGAATACCTCAAATCCAATTTTGAAAGAAAAAAAAATTACATCAGCATGATACAAAAAACTTTCTAAATTTTATAGTTTAAATAGTATATTATTGTACTATTATAAGTGAATTAATTAAAGAAATAATGCACATACTATATATATATATATATTCTAGTGGCAGATTTCAAATATAATTGTAGAAAAACATCGGACAATGGCACAGTGAAAAGAAGGCGGGAAATCAAAAGTCTGCCGTAAATTTTAAAACTGATTTTGCGTCTAGATTCTCAGTATCTCCCCAAGATAGTTCTCGAACACAGTAACAGCGGAAAACCATCCGGGTCTCGACTCTTACTATGTTCGAGAATTTTCTACCCAATCTCCACATTAAAGCTGCGCGATGTGTAAAAGCAGCTTGGGTCAGTGTATATGTGGTGCAGATGCTTAGGAAAGTTAATCATGCTCCATGCCAAGACGGAAGGTAATCATTGATCCTTCGCTTGGCCACAGAAGTATATCTTTTATTTTGTCAATCCAAGCTTTCTCTCTGTTTTCCTGAAAGAGACCATTCCAGAAAGCGTCTCTGCAGTGTTGCTGAAGAACACTTAAGGATGATCTCTTAACCCTTTAACGCGCAGTGTTTCCGCTCTGGGAACACCAAACTCTGACTGTTGCCAGTCACGAAGAATAGATTTCATTTCTATAAAAATAGTTGCGGGTGACATAGCTCTACGAGAATCCTTTACTTTTTAGCACGTCATTTCCCGTAAAAAAATGGTCACGATTATTTTTAACAGCACTGACATCTGCTGAAAAATGGAAGAATGCGAGAACAGCTGGACAGATTGCCCAATGTTGAAAAAAGGGCAGCCGTTGACATCGCTCGAATTAACTACCAGCAAGATGGCGGACGATCGAAAAGTTCATCGCGTGCCACAGATCTGCTGTGCCCGGCACAGCCAGCTGTCGTCAAAAAAGGGTCTCTAGATCTGTGGCACGCGATGAACGTTTCAATCGTCCGCCATCTTGCTGGTAGTTAAGTCGAGCGATGGCAACGGCTGCCCTTTTTACAGCATTGGGAAAGTTTTGCGCCTTAAAGGGTTAAGGCCGTAAACGTAGACCTCTTTACGTTACCGCGATGCACCACGAGATGATCTATTTTGCAGCTCAGAAATTTATTACAGTTCTGAGGGAATCGACACCTTCACAGTTCTCAGAAGATGATAGAAATGCATTTAAGTCATTCTTGTCTCATTTTACCGACTTGTGTCAGACAGATACAGGCGATAGCTGAACATGAACATCTCTCTCCAGCTTACAGGATGGAAAAGAAATATCACAGACACAGACTTACCTGATACGAAGAAAATTCAGTGATACGTTTGCTGGTAGAAAAAGAAAATAGTTTTTTTTTTAATTTTGATTTAATAACCAATCTCCTGTAAGCACAGATATAACGGTGTGCTTCGGCAACGGGGTTACAAATATACACATAGGGTGCAATTAGATAACTCAGAATCCCACACTAATGTAATCACAGCAATGTACACTATTAACAATTGTAGTTCATAATTCACCCTAAAATGGTGTTGAATTAGCTGCAACCTTTCTATGGAGAAGCGTTGAACCATGATTTGGTGCCAGGGGCGTAGGAAAAAGGGGGGGGGTAGGGGGTCATAACCCCCCCCATGATGAATTTTTTGCCATACAAAATGTATATTCGTCACTCCTTTATCACACACATGTATGCATATATGTGAGTTGCAATAGTCGTAACCCCCCCCATGAAAAATTTCTGGCTACGGCCCTGTTTGGTGCTTAAATTGATCAGTGGAACCAAATCATGGTGAAACGTTTTTCCTTATAAAGGATGCAGCTAATTTAGCTCCATTGTAAGGGGAAACGTGGAACTACTTATTTTAACAGTGTAGGATTTATGTACATGATGCCAGAATTATGAAGAGTCCAATAAGTGTCATTGAAGCTACTTAACCTCCCGGGAATCTGCTGAAATAAATGGAAAATGGGTAGTTTTTTTTTTTATAACTGGCAAGTAATATTTGCGCAAGCATGCTGAAAAATAAAGAACAGAAATGAATCATCAACTTTATTTTCATAACAATGCAGTACATCAGTTATCAGCTTTTCTTAATTTCTTTTGCAATTTAAGTAGTCTTTAAAAATAATATTGAATAGAAAATGTACGCCCTCGCAACATCATAGTGCGAGTACATTAGGAAGAATTATAACGGGAAAAATTATTCTCTGGAAAAAGGTCTCTATTTTTCCCATTCATTACTTCGCACAAAAAGAGCTCTTACCTCATCCCATCCTCCTAAATAATCAGTTATATTTTTTATGCATTTGTTTACATTAGCGAGCGTGTCAAAGACCTGTGTTTCCTGGGAAACTGTAGGAAAGTCACTAATTGTCCTGTAGAAGTAAAAAAGGATGCTGATAGGATTAAGTAGCCTGTCGGAGAAAATAAGCTTATATTTTTAGCTACTTTCATCATTTTATATTTTCACTATTTTGTTCGTTTCTGCCTCATTTATTTCCAAACTTTATATCTACCCTCTCTAATCCAAGACTTGTTTAACTGTCTCACCAGATGAAATAGCCTGTACAAACAAAGTTTTTACTAGCCCCAAAAAATAAAGGATTAACATCCAATGGTATTGGTTGGAATCCTAACCAAATTTTCGAATGCTCACAGGTGATTAATGAGGAAAAAATTCAGCGATTTATAAAATACAAATCATAATCTCTAGTGGATCTAAAAAGTATTACATTCATATCTCGAAGTCAAAGAGGCAGTAGAAAAATTCGACATATAGAATTTTTGCGAGTTGAAATTAAAAGGAAAATCACTTTATAAGGGAAACGCATTTACTCGAGATATCGAGGTTACACTGTATTTAGAGCATTGTCAGTTAAATGTCAGAAACATGAAATCGAATTGTCGAGCTGCTATATACCTCTTTACGGATTAACTCAAGATCCAAATTAACCCAAACTTGTCAATTTTTTCGCAATATCATAAAATTAAAACTTGACACAATAAAACACATCCGGTAACTGAACGCTTCAAACAGCTCCATTTCCTTAACGGAGATTTTGAAAACAACTACTAAAGGATAATAATTAAAGCTTTTAAAAATTATGCGCGTAGATTCAAAGTAGGCTTCTCTCATCTCGCAGAATAGCTGTAAATCTCTTTCTCGTCTTGTTTCACTTCCATTTTTAAGCATAAATTTATGTTATCACCAGTAACCCACCACAAGCTAAGATTCCAGAGCTGTTGAAGCTCATTTGGAAGTGGATCACACACAATTTGAAAAAGTGCGACAAGTCTGAACAGTAAAGAAATATAGAATAAAATATAGAATATGCTCGACAATGTAGTAAAATCATGAACAAATGACCTCATTCGATTACATTGGAAAAAAAAAAAATGATAGATCACATTATATATACAGGTTGTCCTAAACATACTGATCTCGGCTTTTTATTCCTTAAATATGAATCATAGACTTATGCTATTAACCACAAAGTTAGGTAAAGAAAAGATACAAAACTTTATGGTATCGGTTGAAATTTTCCGAAGATTAAATAAATAAAAAACTCAATTTTTATACAGCCTCTATATCAAAAAATTCCAAAAAGAATACCAATTTTTAGTAAAATATCCCTATGCATGTGCCGGCACAGCCAACTGCGTCAAAAAAGGGTCTCTAGATCTGTGGCACGCGATGAACGTTTCGATCGTCCGCCATCTTGCTGGTAGTTAAATCGAGCGATGGCAACGGCTGCATTTTTTCCAGCATTGGGAAAGGGTTGAGCCTCAAAGGATTAAAAACAATCGTTGACCAACACTAACTTTTCTAACTAAATCGTGAAGCACTCAGCATAATTTAGGGGGCAACTTGGTTCAATCCATTAAAGAAACTGTAAATTATATGCCTTTTCTTTCAATATAGCGCAAAGCACATGCTGTTATAAACCTCAAAAATTTCTGTGTGCTAATTTTATTTTGTTTGATTTAGAAAAAAACGTCAATAAGCTAGTCAAGAGACTATGCATATTTTTGTGCGCCCCTATAAAAGAAACCATAGAAAATCGACCTACAAAAATCTTCAATGACACACTGAAGTCAATTGAAACATACTTCGAGAATTAGAACGCACGTAAGCAGATAGACCAAAGTTTCAAACACTTACGAAGTGTTCCGACAGATGTTAAATGCAATAAAATATTTTTCGTGGCTTCTGACTAAATGCACAACCCTATCGCAACTGTCCGTATGTATACGTGATTGAGAATTTCATAGCAAGCAGTTCAATTAACAGCTGGCAAAATCATTCGCCGTATTATTTCTCAGATTGGAAAAGAAAGCAATAAACCAATGTGATATAGCTTAATAGAGCTGTATATAGAGATCTACAAACAACATAACAAGGAGGGGGATGTTGTTTTAATAATACATCTCCAGCGATACCTTCAGCTTAATGCCAGTAAAGGCATTTCTCCATTACGTGATGCAATGGACCAAGTAACATTCTAAGATTAGAACACTAACTTCTACATCGCATTAACTGAAGCTATTCCAGCAGGCTGGTTCGTGATTTTCATGACCAGAATGTAATTTCAAAGTACAACTATTACGAGGAATAATAAGGTTCGCTCATTTAATGGATTGGAAGCTTTATTACAGAACACGAGTACTAGATCTTTGCTTGATTTGACTTTAACCTATATTTATGTTAAACTAGCACAACCCGGCAGACGTTGACCTGCCTGTGTATATTTATTTTTATCTCTGCATCCCTAAAAATGGATCTTCTGTATGCAAGCCAGAATCTATCGTGGAAAATGTGGTCAATGTAGGAAAGTGTGGAAAAATGAAAGAAAACGCGCATACTCCTTTTATTGTTTTTATTGCCATAAATTAATGAGGAATTCGACTTTTTAAAATAAAAGTTTGCATGAATGAACAGTATTTTTGACTAACATTGCTTTGATAGGTAAACAATACTTTTACGATTTGGTGCATAGATGTACAGTGCCCCCCCCATAACACGGTAGATAAGTTCCTCGTTATATGAAACTGTTGTAGGAATCGGATTATGCAAGCGCATGAGCATCATAAGTAGTGTTAACAGACATTGCCGAAACATCTTTTTCATTTATTTACTGTAGTGTACGGGCCTTTTTAAACTTGTTATAGGAAAATAACCTCAAATATTACTCCGTGGTATGCGAATACGTCTTGTACGAACTTTTGTTGTAGGGGGGGGGGGGTCTACTGTATAGAGTTTTTGGTGTTCCTACTCTGGAGCATAGAGTTTCTACTCTAGAGCGTATAGCTCATCATGGGGAAAAAGCAGATTTCCTAATATTAATCACTCAATCGTGATTATCATCTCGAAAGCAAGATGTAAACGAAATTGTCAATTGAATTTGAAAGGCAAAGTAATGCTAATCATTGAAATGGTGGGAATCATTACACCTTCTCCTGTACATTTGCTATAAATTGTTGCTTCATACACTATCGGCATGCGGTGCCCCCCCCCCCAACCACGTAAAAACAAAAATCTGGTTTCGTGTCATTTCTTTGAAAAAATCGGATGGAGCTCAAATAGTGCAGTGGCGGATCTAACGCCTAGCAGTCGCCAGAGTCCCCAATCACCTCCTGTGGCCGCGACTGCCACCTAAGGCCCCGACTTTGGAACTTCAACGGAAAAATGGAAAGTTCAAAAGGGAAACAATACATTACGAGTATAATCTTGATAAGAAGGGATCATTTGTTACGTATCTTGAAGTTGCTGTTTATGCTCTCTCTCTAGCTGTCCAGAGTCTAGGCGATAGACAATGGCCTAAAAGGTATTTTTGGCTGTCCCTGTCCAGCCAAAAAGAGGGGCATTTAATAAGTCGCGTGAAAAAGCTTCTGAAGCTGTTTGTGATTAAGGAATGAAAGACCCTGCATTCATAAAACAAATTTGTTTTCGAGTACTCAGTCTTATTGAGAAGAGTACTGATGAATGCCAGCTGAAAAGGGAAGGTAGTGGATTAATAATTAATGGAATGCGGAACGGTGTGTACCTTACTATATCCATCCAAATAACTACGGATGTGTGCATGCGTGTGTATTCAGAGTTTATTTCTAAATGACTTTACTGATGGGTTTGAAATTTTATACAATATGCGTATAAAGATTGGGGGGGAGGGGGAGAAACACGAGCTACATTGACAATTTGAAAATCCACCCACTCTGATTTAAACTCGAGAAAGTTTTTTCGATATTTAGGGTAAAAAAAAAAGTGAACCAAGTATAGTGAATGATTGTGGAATGAGTAAGAATGATGGAGTAGGATAGTGAATATTGTAATTAGTTCAGTGATTCAAAATGAATTTGTTCAGTGGTTCAATGTGAATTCTAATTACAATATTGATCAATATTGTAATTAGTTCAGTGAAATATTAAGAAATTTAAAAGTAATTTTCATTAATTAAAGATGTGAATGAAGGGGGTGTATCGAAATAGCTGTGCAAGAATGCATGAAAATGCCTATTTTCATCATATTTTATCCAGTTTCCCACTCTTAGAAATGCAACTTGTATTTCAAAATCTCCAGTCATCTTTTAATTATATTTCGTATTTCTTTTCAAGTCAGCACCGATAAAATTTTCATTTTTGAAAGACTTTTTGATTCGATGATCCTAATTGGGAACATTGGCCTGTTAAACTTCGCGTTTGTGACCAATGACAAAAACATAGTTTGCCTTCGTGTGGAAGAAACGCCGCCGTTTATATTTCGCTGCATTAATCACTACTACATGTAGTATGAAGAGGTAAAAAATCAAGGGATGTTCAAGAAGTAAATTACAACACAAGGACTGTACAAAGATTGCTTGCGACACATGGCAAGCTAGTTTGGAAGAAAAAAAGCTCCAATTGTATTTCACTGCATTGCAACTGTTCATGCAGAGAATGGAGTTACTGGCAAGGGAAGTTCTCGAACCATTCTCAAAAATTTACAACTGCAATATCGAAAGTACCAGAAAAGAAATGTCTAGTACAAAGCAGCGAAACAAGACATTTGAGTTTTATTTCCTGAAATAAAGCCCTTTTTAGTTTGTGAAGTACACATTTTTATGAGTGTTTCAGCAACAACTGTTCTAAGTACGTAATGTAAGAATGTGTAGGTACTCTGGTTCGCATGAATACCAGTGTTCAAACTAATAGAGAAGACTAATACGGGAACAGAAAACCAATATTTTCTTCAATTCCAAGCCGAAATTAGGGAACTTCGTACAAAAATTTGCATCTTTGAGATTTGTGACGTTTTTGCTAGATGAGAGCATTTTCTAAAATTTGGAGCGTATGCAAGATGCCAACGTTCTATTCAAATATTCCTGTAGAAAAAAAATTCTTGTAAAATTTAATTCGCGAATACACAAAATCAAATTTGGCAACTGTTTGGAATTTATCACAAAACTTAAGTTTGATTTGTTTAATACAAGAGATTGTTGCTTTGAAATGCAACCCATAAATTTGTTGAGTCACCGCTTTAAATTTCACTTCCACAAAGTTTTCAATAATGTTTAAAAATTTGCATTACTTTACAATACAATTTCACTTTTGGGATTTTCCTGTTACAGAGCAAAGTGAAAGTTGTTTTTTTGTGCAAAGGGGAGGGGGCTCCGCTCATTACAAAAATCAAAATCTGGAAATTCATTTTGGTTACCAAGTTCTCCTCACCCCCCCCCTCCAATCTATTAAGTGAATAATCACTTAAACGAATTCTTTCTGAGCAAACATAACCCGTGTTGTGAAATGTCAGTGGCTATTACATTTTTTCCACTAACTAGAATTTAACAAGTCTGGGGAGTGCTGAAAAGTCAAGTTGTCCAATGCATGTCGAAAGTTTGTTAAGACTGATCTTCAGCAATTGGTCCTTTGTATCACTATGTCATAGATCTTCAATGTACCAATTAAACTACATAAAAAGTGGTGCATTACAAATGAGACTTTCTAGAATGACGCGAGCATAAAGTGTTTTAAGAATCTAAAAATTGCTATAATTAACTTCGCAACACGAAGCTATTTTGCACTTCAGCAGTCGATACTATCGGTTTTTGCAGTACTTTGTTTCTTCGTAGATCAATATTAGAATCTGATCCAAAAAATTTCTCTGCTTGAACTGGTCACAAACACTTCAGTAACGTTTTGATATGCTGTACTTATTTTTGTATTACTCTTGAAAATATAAGTTAATAAACTCTACAAGAAACACCTGCATGTATGAAAATTTTACACCATTTACAAAACTGGAAAATAAACTTTCTGCATGTTCGTAATCAGTTTCTTTAAAATTCAGAAAAATATTTTAGTATGTTGAGATTCAAATATTGTCGAAATATTCTTCAAGTCATTTAAACTGATATAGCATTGAGTTCACAAGCTTTTTCTCCCTCTCCATATAAAAATGAGTGTGTGAAGAAATAAAAAGAACTTTCATTGAACTCAATTTTTATTGCAAAAATCTTTATACATAATGCGTTACAATGAATTTTCACAAATCCTTTACATTTTTAATTAGTAACAAATCAAATGTTACACAAAAACCCTTGTGTACATGTAGAACTAAAAACACAATATACATTAAATGCGACAACAGAGTAAAAAATATAGATGCACTGTTCTAATGAACATAACTAAAAGGAAAACTTACATTTGGCAATTTCCAAAATTTCATTGTAACATTTAAATAAAATTAAGATGTCTTTTTGCAAGCAGAATAGCTTACATTAACAATTACGATGAATAATGCGGGGGTAGGAAGATTCGTTAAGAGGAATTAACCCCTTCAACTTTTGAGAAAACAAATTAATTACTTTAATACATGATAAAACAAATATCCATGACATAAAACAAAATTTTCAGTTAAATCAAGAAATACATGTGGGACAAGCATTACTATGAATACAATATTTATTCCATTAGGTCATTCAAATTACCTCCATGAAGTATGTCCCGGTGATAGCGAAAGTTACATCTGGATATCGAACAGGCTCAAATTACAGACAGTTACACCGACAGCAGCGTGGCAAGCCAGAAATTCGGACCTTCGCACTTAAACACTGGGCATGCGAGACGGCTTGTCAGCCAAAGTGGGGACAAATCTCTTCAGGATCTGAACGTTTCTTCTATCGTATGAAAATAAGCATTTCTACGCATTTTTCATACTTCAAAGTTGACTTCAGATGTAAATTTTAGATTCTTTAAAGGCAATAACTACAGTAGCTACCTAATATTTAGCTTAGTAAAAAGATTGCATCAAGAAATCTTCCTTCCTTTTGAATTCTTTTAATAGAAAAATAAGGAGACTTCCTTAAATGGAAACTATTCTACTTTAGCCATTATGACTGACTGACTGTACGTAAAAAAAATTTTGAACTCCTTTTTGCACTCCTGACTTTTCTTATGCCAGTTTCGAAAAGAATATAAAACTAGAGTACGGTGCAGTGGATATTAAAGAAATTAATTTTGAAAAAAATCTTTAATTTTAATTTAATTTGGACACATGCTAAGCGGAATGTTCCTAAAGAATTCTGACAAAAGGATAGCAGTCTGTTAAATCTTACTGTGCACAGTACTTACTGTGTAGTCGAATTTTCACCTTTATTAATGAAAACCATTTTTGCAAGTTTTAAACTGTTATAAAAGGTAAGGGTAGATCGAAAAAAAATTGGCCATTTACAACTTTAAAGTAATACCTCTACATAAGTAACGCAATCAAACTTCTATGCTTCAATAAGCTTAGTTATAAAATGAAAAATTAAGCAAATTTTAATAACAGTAAAGAATAGCAACATTGCTAAATACTCGACTAGACATTCGTAGTAATTTACCACTGATTTTGTATGTGCATTCTAATTAAATTAAAACATTTGTTTCTTGAAAACTGTCCAAATTTTCTAATTTCTTTAAATACAAAAACTATTATTTAATTTAGTTCCTAGTAACATCTTTCGGTACAATACTTGCGCTAGAAAATTTAACGTGACAAATCAATAACTTAAATCTATGCATCAATGTCTCTTAAGTTGAACTCTGAAAACTGCGTGCAGTATTTTTGGAAAACCTGTTTTACTTATTCTTTGATATATTTTAAATTTTAGAAAATCTTAATCATGATAGATAATCTGTTCCTGCAGTTCGTAGCTTTATTATTGCAAAAAAATGATGAATCCCGCATTTGCTTCAAGTTCAAACAATTTAGTTTAGACTAATTTTTACTTATCTACATTAAAAAGGTCAATAAATTTTAAACCGACTACTTTATTGCATCATTGTTTGAAATTTCAAAATTTAAATAACCAATGACAGTTACGGATGAATCATTGAAACATGGGACCTGCACAAATATATTTTTATAGGCGCCAATGCAGGGGGCTCCATGCCTTAATGTTTCACACATTTTTAGATAAATTACAATTTCAAGCACAATTAACTTTTGTCGTAAATTAATAGATGGATCCTTTTAATGCAAAGAGGAAACCACGAACTTTGGGAACGATTTAACCTGCTGCCAGCGTTTTTATTTAAACATCTGGAAAATGTATGAAAAGATTTGGTTTTAAGATATTACTACCAAACTCTGGCTATATTTTTGCATTTTCGAAATAATTTTAAAATTTTGAAAAACTAGATCTTGTTTAACGGGGCAACTTAGCGGGACATCGATGCATAGACTTAAAAATTCACTTTAACCTATGTATATCTAATGGAACTACTAAGTCAAATGAAATTTGTTTAGATTAAGAGCAATTTTGAAAACTGAACAGTTTCTGAAAGACAGATTTTTTTTTAATTATCCAGACAAAAAATTCAATCCCGCCACATTATCTTTAAAACTGCTCATGTAAAAGAATTGACATTCACCAAACATCTCTGGTAGTATTCGCAAACTGGAAAGTTCTGTGCTTATTCAAGCATTCAAAAAATTCCTTCATAGCAAATTTATAAAGCTTCAAGTGAAGAGTTGAAATTTTCATTATTTCAGTGTTAAAAGTATTGTCTAAAAGTTAAGCTATTCCAAATTTTACGTTTTAAAAATAAAAGCATTTTTGCTTTGGATAGTTAGTACCATCTAAAAGTTGGTCTAAATTAAAAAAGTGATACATACATTTTTAATAATCATTGTTTGGGATTTTTGCAAGAAAAGTATAGTGTTAACTGGTAATACTTAAAACCGATACATTACTCTGAATAAAGTTTAGTATTGCTTTATTGCAGGCGAGTTTAATACTTTCGGGTCAACTACGCAGCGAGAATTCCGAGCCTACACACGTAATTTGCAATTGCCAAATACTTATCTTGCATGCTTTTAAAATATAAATATTGATTGCCCAAGAACCTGGTTTTGTATATAGAATTTGACGCGTGAGCTGTTAGAAACGGGTTTTAGAGCTTTTTGCCTAAATTAGGCTTTATGAGGAGAATTTTTTTTTAAATTGACATTGCTGTCTTCTACATAAGAAAAGTCAAGAAGCTTAAAATAGAGTTCAATACATTTTCTTATTCCTGTAAGGACTAAATTTGAAATTCAGTCTTATTAAAATATTTCAAAGCTTTCAAGCTGCACCTTGTATTCGAAGACGTTTCTTAATACAACAATGTATGCATTCACAGCAATATAAACTTGCGCACCCTATACTGGCAACCTCAGTTTTAAATTTCAGTATAGTACGCCACAAAAGTACATTTATAGAATATCAAGATTTTTTGAAGAATTGATTACGTTTTTTAACAGAAAATTCATGCAAACATTGCAATTTAAATTGCTTAAATTTCTCTAAAGGGAAAAGCATATGTAAAAGCTATAAGTTTTGGTGATAGCTTTGACAGCATATTTGCACATCAATATTTTAAGAGGACCATGCAAGTTCCATTTCAGCCATGTTAAATTCGTCGATTTTATGTACCTTTTTCTTAGAAATGAGAAGATAAAAATGGCAATATAACTTTAAAACTGCATATATATGATATGTATAAAAATATAACTGTAGTTACACAATAACTTGTTAAGAAAAAGGAACATAAATCTGAAACTTATGTTTTGGGAAGAAAGCTTTGAAAGCTTTACACTTGCAGAAAGCATATTATTAAAGTAGCATCACAAGATTTTCAATTCTTGTTTCCTCAATTAACAAGTGTAATACATCGCTGGAACGATTAAAGCGATGCAATCAGTGAACATTTATTTTTTGGCCGGCATTCACTTACCTGGTCCCTACAATATGTTTGACAATTTAATAATGAAATTAAACAACTTCTCGCATGAACATGATCACTAAAATTATGCTAGAAATTGAATATAGATATAGAATCTTTAAATTCCATATTTTTAGATTAATATGACCAGAGAGGTTCAATCTGATTAAGACCAGAATTGCCAGATGTAGCCAATTTTAGACATTTCAATTCATTTCAGAAAATAATAAAAGAATCATTATGGCCAATAGTGCAAACATACCGCAACAAATTTAAATCAATCGCTTAAACTGTTTAAAACACGATCTTAAACAAAATGCCCATTTTCTCGTAATGTTCATGAATATATATATATCTAGCTTTAACTTCACAAATCAGTTTTAAGTACGTACCTCATCCAAAGAGTTTCAAATATAGGTTGGTTTTCGCGTGGCAGCGCATTACCGATCAAATATTTACTCATCTTCCCACAATGTGAGGTTTTTAGTCTACGGAGCCAAGTTTCAATAATGCAATTGTTAAAGCATGATTTTAAGTTTTTTAAAACATTACCCGGAAACAATTATATATCCAGTCTTAAATGATACACATCATACAAGATGTATATTTATATTTAAATTTTAACTGCAAAATAGTTTGCTAATTTTAACTGCATCTTACTCCATCTTAGATTAATATTAACACAGCTAAAAATGCTGTTATTCATCTGGCAACGCTGTTAAATCATTTGTTACGGGAAAATGTCTCTTATTAGTAGAATATAAACAACTGAACTGAATAACTATTAAATACCAAACAATCCAAGATCATTTAATACTGCACTTAATATCAGAAGTATTAAATACGTGTTAAAGCAAATCTCGCTTAAGCATGAGCAAAAACTTTAAAACTAACGGAAATTTAACCATTTTTTAAGACATTGTAAAACTTGGCCATTACAAACATTGTTAAAGCACACAACTTACAGTAAATCTTTGCACAAAAATTTGTAAATGCATGTATAACAGAAATGAAACAAATGACGGCAGATTATTGGTATTAAAGCAAAATAAGTTTACAATGCCATGTTAAAGAACTGATGCATATTTTACATTAAGGCCTGGAATCAAAGACTATTCGATTTTCTCTTGAATTTCGACATCAATTGTTTCCATCTTGATATTTCAATTTACTTTAGACTTTAATTACAATATTAGTGCCTTTTACTAAATATTTTTATTAACAGTAAACTAACTTCTCGCCAATAATCCCCTTTCTCCTAGAATAAGCATGTGTTGTCGCTTATGTGCGCTTTAATTTCTTTTACATTTTAAGATTTTCGATTAGCTTTATGAACCTGAAATAAACACTTATGGCTGTGTTACTCTGAAGAAAAATCTGTTTAGAGCAATTTAATATGTTCAGACCGATCTATAATTCCATGCATGTTTAAATTTTATACACGGGCAGTCTACACTACCACAAGTTGTGGACATTTTTATAACGGCTGCAAATTTTCACACATGTATTAACCTAAATGTACTTCTACATTCTAATCTTTAACGATAGAGTGAAAAAACACATTTCTAAATATCTTTTACACTAATTTAAATTCCAAGCGATGACCAGACAAGTTTTTCAAGATCGATGTATTTTATGTAAACCTATAATATCCAACAATTTTAAACCAATTAAATTCATCCAAACTAAAAATTTTGTAAGAATTTTACAAGTTTAGAAACATTGAGCCTGTACCAATCGATTGTTAGGGCCCAATACAGGCTCAATGCTTTTGCTAATGTTTTGTCTCTGAAGAAATTATTTACTAAATGAAGTTTCAGAAATAAGAATCGAGATAACTGCATTTTTAATCAGTGAAGAAAAAACTGAACTTGTCTGCATAATGGCTCGGAATTTTATAAAAGTCGAATTATTAATTTTTTGGGGAGGGCGAAGGCGATTTTTTTTCCAGGGGGAAACTAAAGTGAAGAACCGTCCGGGATTGTCCCAGATCGTAACGTACTTTTGTCCTGATACACGCTTTAAAATTGTAGGAGAAATATTTAACTTCACGCTTCTTTAAACAACTTTAGGGTTTGCATTCCATGTGTGTAGATGGAAACTATTCAGATCGAGAAACAAATTTAGAATTTCTTTTAAAAGAATGAAGGATTGAAAGCACCAATATCACATTCGTTTTATCAGAAAAGAACAGTAGATTAAAAGGCAAAATAATCTATTCGTGCACTTATTCGCAAAGTTCTAAACCGTGTTCCGAATGGCTAAAAATGTAAAGAATTTAAGGCATCGGTTTACGAATTAGTTTAAAAACAAGAATATTTCATAGCATCCAAGTATATATTTTTATTTTACAGATAAGTTACTTTAAAAACAAATATAAATTAGCTTAACATTATGAATGTTTAATAAGGCTGAATATAAGAAAGCTTTTCTAACAGAAATATCTTACATTCATTTATAATTAAAATCATACAAATTTAATAAGATTCTTTCGTAGTAAGGTAAAAATTCTTAGTAGCCGAATTTATAAAATTTTGATTATTAAAATAAAGAATTGGTTTAAAACTCAGTTTAACACAAACTTTTTGCATACATCACATGATTTACGCCAATATACACTGCTGGCCATCGTAAATGCAACACCCTGAAGGAAGCATGCAAATAATATGAAATTTACAACATGCATTAGCTGAGGTGAGATATGCAAATGATTAGAATTTCAGCGCAGACGCACATCAAGCGCGCCTGTGGCGCCACCTCAAAGCGCTATTTAAGGCTTGGAGATTTCGACGGTTTCAAGTACAGCAATTGTGTTTTTCTTGCTTTTTTTTCAAAAAAACGATAAATTATGCCTCGTAGGAAACAACGATCATCTTTTGATCAAGTATCCGAGTTTGACAGAGGAAGGATAGTGGCATACCGAGATTGTGGGTTATCTTTCAGGGAAATCGGTCGTCGTATTGGACGAAACCAAACAACTGTGATGCGGATATGTGATCGTTGGGTGCAGGAGGGTACGACGGACAGACGTGATCGACCGCATCGACCTCAGTGCACCACGTCACGTGATGACAGGCAGATTGTACGCATGGCAGTGACGGACCGCTCAGTCACATCACGAACCATATCACAGCAGATTCAGTCTGTAACGCATCATCCAGTGTCTGCGCGTACCATTCGACGTCGTTTACAGCAGAATGGTCTGTCCGCAAGACGTCCGTTGCTTTGTCTACCTCTGACGCGGAACCACAGACGTCTCCGCCGCCAATGGTGCGATGAAAGAAGGATGTGGACGACAGAATGGAATGAAATTCTCTTTACTGACGAGTCACGCTTCTGTATGCAACACCACGACGGTCGGATTCGAGTCTGGAGACACCGTGGAGAGAGGATGCTGAACAGCTGCATTATGCACCGTCACACTGGTCCTGCACCGGGTATTATGGTATGGGGCGGTATCGGATATCTCTCTCGCACTCCTCTAGTACGCATTGCCGGTACTTTAACCAGCCAGCGCTACATCTCCGAGGTGTTGGAGCCAGTTACCTTCAGGGCTTGCCAACAGCCATATTTCAGCAGGATAATGCACGGCCACACGTGGCACGCATTGTCCAAGGGTTCTTCGTCAATCACCAGATTGAATTGCTTCCCTGGCCGGCGCGCTCTCCGGATCTTTCGCCGATAGAAAACATGTGGTCCATGGTTGCTCAACGACTGACCCAGAGTTCATCCCCAGCTGTCACACCAGATCAACTTTGGCAACGTGTGGAAGCTGCTTGGTCTGCTGTACCCCAAGAACACATTCAAAGTATCTTTGAATCAATGCCGAGGCGTGTGGCAGCTGTGATCTCCAACAACGGCGGCTACTCTGGGTACTGATTTTGGCAGGAACCACGCTTCATAGAATGCTGTAAATTTAATCATTTGTTACTTGGTCAACATGTTATCTACACAATAAATTTTGTTGTGATATCTCTTGTTTTTCTTGGTGTTGCAATTTGGGTGGCCAGCAGTGTATAAATATCAATGTACTTCAGAGAATGCTTAAGAAAACCAGGCAATGCATTGAGACCATAAATAAACATTTTAAATTTTCAACAGTTTTAAATCAGCAGGCAGGCAGGACTGAAATAGGCACAGTTTAATTACATGTGAAAAATCTTAATGCAATGCACTATTCAGAACACAGATGTTTATGGCGAGACTTACTCCCTTTTGAAACTACAACTGTAAGAAAGACTAAATGTCAAGTCAAT